>JAQHUG010000135.1:918961-944205 GCA_028555095.1 Dicrostonyx torquatus
TAAGTTCTGCCTTGCTATAGGCCAAAGCCGTTTCTTTATTCATTAGCCAATAAAAGCAACACATAGACAGAAGGATCTCCCACACCAGGCACCTTTCATGTGTCTGTGCAGAATGTCCCTGGTGCCCTGTTAGAACTTGATGGGTTTTCTTAAAACAAATTGCCAATACTAATTGTTTTTCTAGATACAAATCTCTCACATATGTTGTGGATATTTTCTTTGTGTGTGGATTGCTTTTTTCATTTCTTTTTTTATACTTATTTATTTATGTGTGGAGTATGCATATACCGTGTGTGTGTGCAGAGTGGTCTTTTGAAACATTCTGCTATCAGAGACAGCGCGTGGTGGACAAAGTTTGAAGAGGAGTTAACTGAATGGTGAGATCTTGAGGGCAACATTATCTCTTTATGGTGCTAGTGTCACAGACCCCCACATCGCAGAGGCTTATGCAAAAATAATTGTTTCTCTCTTACCCACAGAAGCCCCATGGCTTGGGCTTCTTGTAGATTCCCTCCCTGCCAAGCCATGGGCATGACTCACATTTTCTCCCTCAGCTGCAGCAGAGAGGATGGAGGAACTAAGCAGACAGGGAGCAGATCACTACCAGCTGGCAGCTGAGAAACGTCACTAGAGGCTGCTGTGCCTGACACATCCACCAGAACAGACCAGGACACAGGCATGTGACCATAGGAGGGTTTTAAAACACAAGTAATGGAGAATAAACAGTTGTTCACTGTTTATTGGAAAATCAAATTGTTTGTTTAAAAAGTTAGGGCTTCTAGAAGTTCCCATAACCTAGTAACTTGCCACTTTTGTCTTTGTGGGCCTGCCTGTGTTTCCTGGAACAGTGAAGTCATGTTACTGTGCACAGTAATGGTGTGGAGGAAGGAGTTTGGGATTTGAGTGTCTCTGTCTTGGGAGCCAGGATGGCACATGGCTTTACCAAGAGTCACTGACTATGAATGGCATGTGCATTGTTCACCCTCAGAAGTGTCACCTCCACCCGCAGTCTCTACATGCCCAGCTGGATAGGGGACCATGCAGGCAAGTGTGTGCATCTTCACAAATGCTTCACAATTGGCTGGAAAACCACTGAGCTTTATGCATGTCAGGGTCAATGAGTTGATTGCCAAGCACTTTAGCCATGACCCACAGGAGCCTGGAAGGTCAATTCAGGTCAACTCCTATATCTGACTTCATGTGTCTATCTCTGTGGCTGTATCAAGGATGGAGAGCAGAGGGTCTCCCAGCAAGTATTCTATGATAACTAGAGAAAGTTCCACAGTATGAGCAGTTGAGTGAGCTGCCCACTACCACTGCCCCTCCCAAGAGGTTGTCCCTAATACTATAATATATAGAAACCCCCCCATTGCCTGGTCATGTCCACGTGGCATGCGAGTGAAGTAAGCTCCAGTTCCATCCGTGTGCAGACTCAGGTACACACGAAATGGCTGCCAGGCACATCCGTGTCCAGCACTCGGGTACACAGAGTGGCATCGGAGGTGTTGGAAACACGCAGCTCTTACTGGCTCACTGTTGTGCAGTGGTTCTCAGCCTTCCTAATGCTGCGAGCCTTTAATAAAGTTCCTCAAGTCGTGGGGACCCCCAATTGTAAAATTATTTTTGTTTCTACTTTATAACTCTGGTTTTGCTTCTTAAATAGCTGATATGCGACACCTGCAAAAGAGTCGCGCCGCACAAGTTGAGAACCATTATTCTAGACACTTGATAAACAGTATAATGTGTGTGTTCGCTTCTGTTTGCCTCCTACAGATGGATCTGTCCGTGGAAACCCTTTTTTGCTTCATGCAGGAGCGCCAGAAAAGATACGCCAAGTATGCGGAGCAGATCCAGAAGGTTAATGAGATGTCGGCCATACTGCGCCGCATCCAAATGGGCATCGACCAGACGGTGCCACTGATGGAGAGGCTGAACAGCATGCTGCCCGAGACCGAGCGCCTGGAGCCCTTCAGCATGCGGCCTGAGCGGGAACGGCACTAGCAGGCACCTGCCTCCCAGGCTGCAGCTCCTCCAGCCTCCGCCTGGGCCCTAAGGTTTGCTTAGATGCGGTTGACCAACACCCGACTTTCCCAGGTGGTTGTTCTTGATTTCTGAAGTTGGGACAGCTGAATTCCTGTGAGTTCTTTAAAGAACATTGCCTCCAGAGTTATTTTTATTTTGCTCAGATTTTTTTAAATTAAAAATGTATATAGACTAGCTCCTGCAATGAAACTGGAGAAAACGTTAAGAAACTGCATTCTCCTTGGCACCCGTGAGACTCCGGCTACTCTGGGTTGTGATCGTAAATATAAGATCTGAGGCCAGTTTCTGTCCCCACGAAAGCTGCCATCACATCAGGGAGCTGTCTGTCCTCCTCCCCTCCCCGAACACTGCCTCTGTTTCCAGGTACCGTGCCCCTCCCTCCCGTGGGCCGCTGGAAACTGAAGACACCCTTCACTCACTCATGAAGTTGTCGTCTGTTAGAACTGCTTTCCCATACGGAGTTGAGCCTTCCGTGACCGTGGGCAGACCCCGGCCTCCATAACAAGGTCTGCACCACCATCTGATCGTACCCTCCAGAGACCCCCGGAGCTCCGCTGATGTGCCAGAGACATGAAAGGGCCACCTAGCCTCTGCCTTCCACTGTCTGCTGTGGATCATGAAGCTGAGGAAAGAATTTCTCCATCTCAGGAGTTCAAGGAAGAAAGGCCCAAGGGAAGGAGGGGTAGAATGAATGCGAGGCAAGCCTGAAGAGAAGAGCTGGGGTCTGAAGAGATCGGGGTGGAGCCTGCAGCCGCTGCCTTGCTCCCTGTATTCCTCCAGAACCCAGAGTGTCAGGAGCCAGAAGAGCCTTCAGTGTTTTTATAAGATTAAAATTAATCTGCTTAATTTATTCGGTAACAGCTAAACTTGATCTGATTCTATTCTTAATTTTATTATTAGTGTGATTGTGTATATGACGTGTTGTATGTGGATTATCATGTGTTGTGTGTGGATTATTGTGTGTTGTGTGTGGATTATCGTGTGTTGTGTGTGGATTATCGTGTGTTGTGTGTGGGTTATCGTGTGTTGTGTGTGGATTATCGTGTGTTGTGTGTGGATTATCATGTGTTGTGTGTGGATTATCGTGTGTTGTGTGTGGATTATCGTGTGTTGTGTGTGGATTATCATGTGTTGTGTGTGGATTATCACAGTGCGTGCTTGGCGATCGGAAGACAACTTTGTGGAGCTGGTGCTCTCCTTCCACTTTTATGTGGGTTCTGGGGATCGAACTCAGGTCTCTAAGCTTGCATGACAAGCATCTTTACCCAATGAGCCATCTTACCAGGCCCACAAAATCCTGGTTCTTCATCAGATACTACTTTATAATGTTTTTTAAACCCAAAATAAAGTGTAGGGCATAAGACAGTTGAATGGCAGAGGAAGCATGACTGTGTACTTGTAGCTGGCCTGGAATTCGCTCCTAGGCCAGGCTGAGCTTGTGGCCGCTTCCTGCCTCTGTGCCCATAGTGCCAAGGTTACAGGCTTCACTATTCCCAGTATGTCTAGTATGTTCCAGATGACTAAATACATAAAGATTATCCATTTGTTTGGAGCTGGAATAACTCAGGCAGGACCTACCACTTCAGGGTAGCCTTTGGGTCATGGTCTGCCTCCCTTCCTGGGGCTGATGTCTTCATTCCTCATGTGGAAGGAGGTGAGGTGGGTTGAGAGAGCTTTGGAGACAACAAGCTGGGAGTGGGGCCGTGATTTTCCCTGTGTTGAGCCCCCAGTGAAGGTGGTCTGTTCATATTTTTTCTCATGACTGGAGGTTTAGCCATTTAGTCTAGAGCAATTCCTAGGAGTTACAGTGTAAAACAGATAGATGTTCTGTAGCACAAATCCTACCAAATACCCTAAGATGGTTCTAGAGCATGCCCTGGGTGAAGGAATGGCAGCCCGCATCTATAATCCTGCCAGTGTTTTCAGCGCTTTACCTCTGTCTCATGAGCATGTTCAGATGTCAGATAACTGAGGCTTTAGTTTCAAACCGAGTTTGATCTTTTTCCATTGATCTTTTCTCCCGTAGCATTTCATTCTATTTTTGATTTTTCATACTGCTTTAATATCATTTCCACAAAGCATTTTAATATGTGATGTGGCTAGATGAGGCCCCAGTTGTCCTCAGAAATAGTTTTTCCTTTTCTCTAAGTTTCAGATGGGCAGAAAGTTGCACAGTACAGCCGGAGGTGCACATAGACTGGGGGCTTCTTTTCAGCCACCACCACCATTGTCTTTCCCTGAGTTTCTCGACTATTTAGAACCCAGCTCTGTGCACAGAGATTCTTCTAAGCCTTCAAAGAAAGAAGGGCTAATCGTTCTGTGTGCAGTGCAGGCTTCCACTGCTGCCATCAACTTGACTTTGTATAGTGAATGCCTGAAGTGCTGCTCAGACTTAGCCCGAGGGCTGCGCTCTCCGGCCATTTCCTCATGTCATGGCAGAAGGGTTGGGGATGAAAGAAGCAGCAGCAGCCAGCTCACTTTCTTCAAGAAATTAGGGCAAGGCTAGAGCTTGTGTTGTGGATTCTCCTAGTTTAGCATGTTGCTGTGGGGTGGGTAAGGTGGTGTGAGCTTGGCTAAGCTGAACCATTTTCTAGAAGCCCCCTCTGGTCTCCTTTAGGGTGAGGCTGGCCACCAGCAAAGTTCCACTGAGATCTGGAAGAAGGTGCGCCCCGTTCCATCTACTAGATAGCTACTGGGATCTGCTCCAGCCCAGGGAGTGGCGGCTTCTTCAGAGCATCCATGCACCTGGATGAAAGCTCCCGTGTGAGGAGCTGCCGAGGGTTTCTGGGGTCCTTTTCCAAGGGAATCTGGGAAGGCGAGTGATGTATCAAAGCATCCTCATGCTGTCTCTTGGATGACTGCTACCATATCTGGCCAGTACAGGTTGCTGTGGAAATGAAGAAATAGCCTGGAGTTGTCAGAGAGCCCTGGATGGAAGTTTATTTCCCTGAGCCTCAGTACTATAGTTTGGAGCTAATGTCCCTCAAAGGTCCATGAATACGAAAGGCCCAGTCCCTAGAAAATGGTGCTGTTGGAAAGAGGGCGACCTAGGAGATGGGGCATGGTGGAAGGAAGTCGTCATTGGCAAGCATGCCCTTGAGAGAACAATCTCTCATTTCCCATCCGCTGTGAAGTCTATAATACTTAACTCGTTTGTTTTGGTTCTTGAGATAGAGTTTCATGTCAGCCATGCTGCTGAGGACCTCAACTTTCTGATGGTCCAGTCTCTTTCCCCAGGTGCTAGGATAACACCCAGCACTTGGAGAGCACATTTACCCGTTCAGACTGTGAGCTCCCAGGGTGCGGTGTCCCTCCCTCCCTTTCTCCTTGCTTTTTAAACCAGGGTTCCACTCTGCCTCCAAGATCCTTCTTTGCTTCCCTGTGATGCGCTTACCTGTATTTAGGGACAAACAACGCTGACTGAAGATTCTCTATTACAGTGAAAGGCAACTGAAGCTGGCCTTCACCTCATTTTATGTGCAGATGTTTTTAATACTTGTGGAGTGGCATTAAAGCCGGTACTAATGAGGCCTGTGGTGCACAATTTTAGGCTCAGTGCTTGGAAGGCTGAAGCAGGAAGATCACTGAATTCAAGGACAGCCTAGACTACAGTGAAACCTGATATCCAAACACACACACATACACAAGTTATACTCTTAGGGCATTGTAGATTTCATTTTTCACTGGCTGTTTTTAAGTCAACTTGACACAAGCCAGAATATCTGCAAAGAGGGTACTTTGAGAAAATGTTCCCACTAGATTAGCCCATGGACGAATCTGAAGTAATTTTCTGGATTGATGTAGAAGAGTCCAGCTCACTGTGGGCAGTGCCACCCCTGGACTGGTAATCCTGGATTCTGTAAGAAAGTGGGCTGTGGAGAGCAAGCCAGTAAGCAGCACCCTCCATGGCCTCCATGTTCCTGCCCTGCCTGAGGTCCTACCTGACTTTCTTCCATGATGGACGGTAATGTGGAACTGTAAGCCAAATAAGGCCTTTGCTCTCCAAGCTGCTTTTGGACACAGTGTTCCATCACAGCAGCTCAACCCTAGGACATGTCTCTCTCTCAAGGTTGTATCATTGGTAATCATATATATGTGCATCGATGCATGTCTGATTTCCTTCCTTTTCAAGTTAACTCCTCAGAATATAAAATGTACCATGAACCTAGATACCTGCAGAGTAAATATTTGATGAAATAAGTTTTGGGAATACCATAGGCTAGAACAGAAGAATGGTTCCATTTTGTTTGGGTTTTGTGGTTTCTTTCAAGGCTAGGGAATCAAACCCAGGGCCTTGCACATGCTAGTTAGGCACTCTGCAGCTGGGCTCCATTCCCAGCAACAAAGTCTCTGTGTGGTCCTGCTTGTGTGTGTGTGTGTGTGTGTGTGTGTGTTAGTTCACAGAACTGTGGCACTGGTTCTTGTATCTTGACATGGGTTCTGGGGAATCTTAAAATCAGGTTGCCACATTTTCATGGCAAACACCTTTACCCACCGAGCCATCTCACTGGCTAACGATTTTCTTTATACCCATTCTGTCTGCCTTGTATTGAACAGCATTTCATGTCTTTAGTGCGTACTTTTATGTTTTAGCCCCCCCCCCAAGACAGGGTTTCTCTGTAGCTTTGGAGCCTGTCCTGTCCTGGTCTTGTAGACCAGGCTGGCCTCAAACTCACAGAGATCCGCCTGCCTCTGCCTCCCAAGTGCTAGGATTAAAGGTGTGCACCACCACTGCCCGGCTAGTGTGTACTTTTGATTAAACTGGTTAGGCTAAGCTTCTCATATGATTAAATATCTAAGTAGAAGTCACTGTGAGGCATATATAGGATGGAGAACAATTTTTGTTGTTGAGATAGTGTATCTATCCCACTGTGTGGCCAAGGATAACCATAAACTCTGAAGTTTCTGCTGGGATCCACTGTTTACCATGTCTGGTTTATATGGTGCTAGGGATCAAAGTCAGCGCCTTATAGCTGTGAGGTGAGCACTCTCCCACATGAGCCTCATTCCAGTTTCCCAGGACAGCGTGTAAGAGCTACCCTTCCTCAGTGTGTCCGTCCTAGAAAGACTACAAACTCCTGTTTGTGTTAATGTCCATGCAAGCACCTGTCTTTTCTTTTCTATGCTGTACTTGTATACCCTGAAATCAGGCAGGTAGGAGGGTCCTACAGTGTGCACTTGGCATAGGGAACACAGGCCAGCATCCACTGTTCCATGTGATGTATCAGCCGCCACTTCCATTTTAAAAGGCTAACCTCTCATCTGTGGTTCTGTGACTCCCTTGTAACAAATAGGATGGCTCCCATCAAGGTAAGAGCTTCAAGGAGAGGTTGCTTCTCACACTTATGTATAAACAGGTACCAGTTTCAATTTTATTTCATCATATTAACATACATGACATCAAAACAAGAAATGCACAACCGAACCATTCAACAGCTTGCCTTACTCCACACAGCACTATTTTCATATTACACATTTATACAGTCTTTCCACTCTGACTTTACAAACAGTCTCAACAGTTTCCAGCATTTCTCAGAGTCTAGTTTTGCTCATTAAAGTCACTGCTCTGCATCTGCAGAAGACTCCAGGCTTCCCTGTGCTCACACGAGAGCCACCCACAGTGCGCCGCAGAGGCAGCCCTTTCAGTGCAGCAGTTATGACCCCAAGATCGGAGAAAATGACATTAGTGATGAAGACTGACAGCTGTAGAGTATGACTGCCACTACACAGAAAGGACCACAGCCCAGAGAGCCCTACATGACATGGCAGAGCCCTACAGCACACCACCCAGATACTGAAGCCAAACCCTCTGATCCTCCTGGAACACAGGAGCTGTTGCTTTCATGTTTAAATTATGTCTCCCAGCGTGAGCAGACTGTAAGAGGTGGGTTCTTATGCATGTAGTGCGTGAATCACAATTCACTGTGAGGCTAAGAATTTCTGATTACATAGGTATTCTGATGTGTATCAAATCACAGATTGCTGAACAGAGCCTCCAGAGTGGCAACCTGTTCCCCGTGCAGTGTTCTGCTTCGTCTGTGTCCAGACACAGCTTATCTGTGCAGGACGTCCATGAGGACTATAATCCTCCTGATCAAGCCCATCAGCTTCGAACCATGTAATTCTATGCTGGTTTTAGCAATCACTATAGGAAACATTAAGTCACATCCTAATCAAAGGACTGTCCATTTCACAAACAGAGAAAAACCTGAGACCTGAGTCATCCCCCGCTACACTTACAGTAAAGAACAATGACCGTACCTGCCCCACCCGTGCCCTGCTGACGTGAATTAAGGCCTTGGAGGAGGACTGTACTCTGGAAGATAAAACTCAAGCCAGGGAGTTGAAAGGCAGATAGGTGCTATCATGTACACACTTGTTTTTACTACCTTCTGTTCTCAGCTGCCAGGATTACGTCCACACAGTGATTGTATGCCAGAGACTGAGAAACCACCAAGGTCCTCCATCTGACATGTCCCTTCCTCAGCATGCTGGGACAGCTTCTGAATACAGCTCTCCTGCATTCACAACTAAGCAAAATTCAAGAACCCCTTTGTAACATTTCTAGTATGTTTTATTCTGAATAGTTCTTGCTTACCAAAGTCCATGGTAAGTCTGGAAGTCTACAATGATTCTAGAAATAGTACCCTTGTTGCATACCACAGGAAAAAAAGCCACCTAGGAAACTGGTTTCCTGCTTCAAGTTTTACCTTCTCGAATCTTCCTCTATGTCATGAAACAGAACTGAAAAACATCTGTTCTGGCTGAGGACCCGACAGCCCTGTCGCTCTGCTACCCAACCCAATGATTCACATTTATCTCTAAACCAAGTCTGTGGTCAATTTAAGGATTAACAACCTCACTTTAGATAATTCTTTGATTATTATGATCAAATGTTTACTGTCCCATTCCTGGCTCAAGTCTAAGCTACCTGACTGCTCAATCTCTAGCAATGCTGAACTCTAGCTGGTTTCCCCTCTTCTAAAGCTGAGAAGAAGGGTACAATGGCAGCTGCTCACCCAGGCCCACTGGGATTTTGTGTACAGACGGTATGAATCTGTCTGGAAAGTGATAAGTTATTTATTCACAATGCCTAGAAAATGGGCTCCTAGACATGGTAGTGGTGATGGCCCCAAATGTCCTGTCTGAGGTACTGGATTGGTTAAGAGTAGATCTGGGTAAGGCTCCTAATAGTTCATCCAGTAGAATGATGCCTGTGTCCTTCAGCTGCCAATCAAGCTTGAATTTATGACTCAGCTTTGGACGGGATCATTTCTCTTGGACTTACCACTAGGGTCTGTCCCTAAGAGGGTCTTTCCCCCTGACCCACAGCTGGCTGGCTCAGTCTCAGCGCTAAGGTGCACAGGGAAGGTGAGTTCTGGAGATCTCTGTTGCACATGAAAATGGGAGGGATTTTGCCCTCTAACATCAAAAACAAAACCCCTTGCTTTTGTAGGAACAACATGTGCAATTCACTGAACAAAATCTCTTCTCCTGGCTGGGGGAATTCTAACATCTACCCTTCCGCTCTTCTGAGAGAATTAGCTGCTCTCAGTGCAGGGGCTGAGAGAATAACTGTGTTGATCCATCTTTTGCTTTTACACCGTAGCTCTATATTCCAAAAATATATGTATATACATATACATATTTCAGATTTACAGGGAATATTTTTTGTGAACAAGAAACAAAAAACATCATCAGAAGTTACAAGGGTCTTTCTTCTCAGGAAACCTCAATGATTTCCATGCTGCCTGAAAAGCTAGACTGACTGCCCACTTTGCCCAGCTCTTCCCTCGACCTGTTCTCTGACATGATGCTCTCTCCGAATTCCATCTGGCAGCTTCTGCGTTTAAACTGCTTTTCAAAGGGGCTCTCTTCATGCCAGCTGCGTCTCGAGTCAGCTCTGTCACTGGGCTTCTGCCGCCTGCGAACAGAATAGACTTGGTCACTGCAAGTGGGCAGCTGGCTACAGCTGTAGGCAGAGTAACCGGTGCTGCCACCGTAGATGGCTGAAGCAGAGTAGAAGTGGGAGGGCTCTGTGGCAAAATACCAGCTGTTGGGCAGGGAGGGGGCAGAGGACTGGGGCGCCAGAATATCTGAGTGCCAGCCCTTGAGACCGTGCCCTGCAGCAGACTTGGTGAGGTGTTGCTGGCTGGTGGAGAGGCCGAAAAGAAAGTTGGTGTGGTAGTTGTCCTCTACACTCCCACTCCGATGCAGCGGTGAGAAGAAGGACCTCTGGGTGGTCCCACTACTGCTGGCTCTCACTGAGTGTAATCGCTTGCTCTGGCTCTCTGAAGGCCTCGTGGGTTGGGGCTGCTTGGGGACGTGGGCCTCCTCCTTATCTGGGCTGGTCTCTGGAGTCTGCTCTGATACCTCCTGAACAGGGGAGAACTGGCAGAGCTTGCTGGTCCCATCCAGTGTGGCAGAAGGTCTGTAGTACTCCACAGCATCCTCCGACGAGAAGCCATGGGAAGATGCTGCCACACTGGCTGAATATGAAACACACTTGATGTCAAGAGAGAAGGAACGCTTGAGCTTATTGCTGTCTTCCAGCTTCTCTGAGGACAGCTGGAGCCCGTTGAACGCCTGTACCAGGGGACTGTCCTCTAAGAGTGACGGCTGTAAGCTGGGCACACTGGCAGGATGCACAAGCCTTTGCCCTGATGCCTCTGAGGTAGAGCTGACACAGGGTGGACTGAGAGACAGCGCACTCTTCCATCCGCCCTCTGGGGCTGCACACTCGCTGGATTTGTCCAGGTGCAGCAGCTTGAGTTTGCTCTTTGGCCCTGACATTCCAGTCTGCTTAATAGTCTTCTCGTAGTCCATGAGTTGGCCCAGAAAATTAAAGTTCGGCGATATGGTAGGTCTTTTTTCTTTCACAAATCTACAGAGAGGACAAAGCAAAACCCCTGAACTTTACAACTGCACTTTGGCTTGAGGACACTAAGAGAAAGTGAGGCATGGGTTACTACACCTTCCCAGTGCTTTGGAATCAGGTTCATTTACAAGTCCAGGACAGCTGTGTGGACAGGATGTGTGCTAGTGGGCAGCCTCCAGGTTCCTTATTTCTAAGAAGCCAAGGCTTCCAGTGCAGTGGCTAAGAGGACTGTTTGCTCCGCCCCGTTACACACACTGGAGCAGCAGCGCAGAGCCTCTCACCAGCTCCAACATTTCAGTATTCCCTCTTCAACTCCCACACTCACTGCTCAGACATCTCCCAGAGATGGCACCAGATGGCAGAGTGTCACAGCACTCAATTCTACAGTTTTATATTCAAAATGACAGAATAATAGGTTATACACTGATATCTGGGTGCTAAACACTGTATTGCTGTGCTGCGTTATCCAGCCCTCCAAAGTGAACACAGCTGGATGTGAGGGAGTGGGACTCAAAGCCTGGACTGTCTAATGCCTGGGCCCATTTTTGTGACCACAATGCTAAAAATTCATCAAGACATAAAAACTCAAATAATAAACCGTAATGTGATATGAGGGTGTGGGCCTTCCCACCTGGCTTCAGCCAAGGCAGAAAGATGACAGGAACAGAGACCTAACTGGAGGGAGCTAGTGCCGAAAAGAAGACCCATCCCTTCCAGTGATCAGCAAGACAGGCTGTCTAAGCAGCTCATTTCTTTATTCCAGAATTTATAGTTTGAGAAACTCAAATATTAAAATAACATGGCACATCTATATTCTTATGTTTCATATGAAAACCAATTACTTCTTGCCAATAGGGCAGGTGAACTCAGACTCATCTATCACCACAGACAATACCTGTCCTCACAGTCCTGCCACTTCCTGCTACTCCTGTTGAGATAATAGAGAAGCAGCCTAATCAGAACACTATCTGTAAAATCTGGCCAGTTATACAGGACAGGAAGTTTTATTCAGATTTTATGAATGAGTGCATCAGACTTTTTCATCTAGAAGTATGGACAAGCAGAGCATTCTGGTGGGCACTGTGCAAGAGACACTTTCCTCACTTACCAATCAGAAAAGGCCACGCTTCTCTAGCCAGGGAAAGGAATACACTTCACTGACCTATTGCTACTAAAAGGCAGCTGAGGATGAAAATAAGTCTAGAGAGAATGACAGCTAAACCACACTCTTTCTCAATCTCTGCAAGACCATGGCCACCAAGGACCTGTGACGAGTGTGACCAGAATCATCTTGGTCTGCCTTTATCTACTCACCCACCTTCACAGGTCTTCCTGAGTTCCATAAGCCATGTTCCTGTCCTTACCTATAAGCCTCATCTAGAGACATGTCCATCCTCTTCATGATGTAGGCAATAGCAATGGTGGCAGAGCGAGAGATCCCGGCTAAGCAGTGTATCAGCACACAGCCATTGGAAGCTTTTGCTTTCTCTGTGGAGCAAATTTAAGAAAGGTCACTAGGAATTTCTCCAGTAAGGAAATCTTATACTAAGCATTACCCTGAATGTTACCGTCAAAGCAGGTCTCACCTACGTAGCCCCTAGTTATTGTTTAGTGCTGTTTATTAGAAGAAAGGCAGTTCTCTTGCCATTAAGATCCCAAAGGATTACTAATAAGCAATGAGTTACTACCTCAGCAGAATGTATGTGTGTAAGAATACAGAGTAGAAGACAGAGGTCAACCTCAGTTGCCATCCCTCAGGTGTATAAAAGGAGTACAGGTGTGTGGTTTTCAGACAGTCTGGAACTTACCAAGTAGGCTAGGGTAAGCTGGCTGGCTAGCCAGCAAACCTTACGGTATTCTTCTGTCTCTGCTCCCCAGTGCTGCCATCACAAGCACCACCGTGCCCATCATCTTTCTATGGGTGCTGGGGATCGAACTCAGGTCCTCATGCTTGCACAGCAAGCACTTTAACAGGCGGAGCCGTCTCCCCAGCTATTTGCTTAACTCAAAACTCATGTGTATGCTAGACCAGAGCTTGCTAATAGGAAGCAGGAGGTACTAACATATTGCATCATCTTAATTCCCCAGAACGCATTAGAGAGACTCATGGATACCATTAGAAGCAAAGCCAGGGGATTCACCCGGTGCTGCCCTCTTTGCTGATGAGGAGCTTTAAAAGCTTACATGTAGGAGCAGATGACATTATCCCAAACGGTCTGGAAGCAACTACCATGACTGATTCTGTTCTGAACAACTACGCCTGTGCTCAGCCATAAAGTTTTTGCCATGGAGCCAAATCCTTCTCTTTCCATTTATTAGTCAAAGTTGAGGTTAATTTTTGAGATGGATTTTTCTCTGTATAGCCTGGAACTTGCTCTGTAAACCAGGCTGGCTTTGAACCCAAAGATCTGCCTGCCTCTGCATCCCAAGTGCTGGAATTAAAGGTGTGAACCACCACCACTGGCAGCGAGGTTGAAATTCTTAAAACTGTAAGAACACAAGGAACCTGCACTGGCTAAAGAATATATAGCTGATTTGGCCTTGCAGCCTGTGATACAGATGTCTACTAGATGCTATTTATATATACTCGTTCATATAATTCCACTCCCAACACACACTAAAATCATTGGTTTCAGCTCTCTTAATTTTGAGTGTATTTTCTATTATCCTAATAATGATCTGGGCTGGAGAGATGGCTCAGTGATGAAGAGTACTTGTTGCTCTTGCAGAGGACTGGGGTTTGGCTCCTAGCATCCACACTGCAGTTGTGTGACTCCAGAGCCAGGGTATCTGATGTCCTCTGTTGACAACCTCAGGCTCCAAGCACATACACACATGCATAAGGATAAATACAGATCTAAAATAAAAATTTTAAATAATGATTATATATAAAAATTATAAGAACCTATCATGGTCCTGTTCTCACACTCCTCAATGGTTCAAATACTAGCAATATTACACAAGCAGTTAATACTGATACATATTTTTTAAAATATTATTTATTTTTAAAAAATGGGGGAAATGACAGGAAGGCTCAGCAAGTAAAAGTGCTGGGTGCATAAGCCTAACAACCTGATTTCAATCCCTGAAATCTACAGCGGGGGGAGAACCAATGCCCCAAAGTTGTCCTCTGTGCGCACATGTGCCCACACTTACGCATCACATACGCAAATAACAATAAAATTAACAATTTTGAAGGAGGCTGTGGAGAGGTAAAACTGGCAGTCATACAGGCAACAGCCACAGAACCAGAAGAGATGCTAGCTAGAGATGCTAGCTAGATGAGAGCTGACCCTAGACTGTCCTCTGACCTCTACACACACTAATGTGACATGTCTGCTAGGTCATACACACACTAGACTCAATACATACAAGTAAACAAATGTTTTTGGAGACCTGACAGTAACATGCATTGCAGTGTGGATGATGGGCTTCCCTCTCCCTCCCACTTTCTCTATTATGCTCATGCTGGTTTTACAACCACAATAAATTTTTCTTGTTTTTTTGTTTCTCAAGACAGGTTTTCTCTGCCTAGCTTTGGAGCCTGTCCTAGAACTAGCTCTGTAGTCCAGGCTGGCTGTGAACTCACAGAGATCCACCTGTCTCTGCCTTCCAAGTGCTGGGATTAAAGGCATGAGTCACTACCGCCTGGCTCATCTGATAATTTTTAAAAATTAAACATAAAAGTGCTTATTCTTTTTTTTTTTTTTTTTTTGGTTTTTTGAGACAGGGTTTCTCTGTAGCTTTGGAGCCTGTCCTGGAACTAGCTCTTGTACCCCAGGCTGGTCTCAAACTCACAAAGATCCGCCTGCCGCTGCCTCCCGAGTGCTGGGATTAAAGGCGTGCGCCACCACCGCCCGGCAAAAGTGCTTATTCTAGAATGGATTCATTTCACATAGTCTTGAAAGACTGAGTGTAACCCGAGTCTCTGAGTGTAAGTCTCACACACAGGACTTGGCCAAGAGGGGAAAGGAACTGTGCACAGGAAAGCCCTATCAGTCCTGAGCAGGATGCTCAGGAAGCAGCCTACCCAGGCTGACACTCACAAGCCCTCCCAGAAATAGCTGGAGGTGGCTGCAAAGGTGGGAACATTTGTTGTGGGGGGCAGTCTTGGGAACATTAGGCTAAGAGACATATTTTTGTATAGGAAATTAAGGAGCCTCTATAAGTTCTGGAGTGAGGAACAAGAAGACAGATGGTGAAACAGGAAATAACAGCAAATTAGTACTACAGAAACCCAAGAACAACGTTTAGGCTTAAACAGAAAAGTACAGAAACCTATGTCTCCAACAACAAAATAATAAAGATGGAGGGAAAGGGCTAGAAAGTTAACTAAGGGAGCACTGAGGAGTCTCAGCTCGCAGAAGGAAGTGATGGCCGGGGAGGTGACAGCACTGACCTACAGACAGGGAAAAGAAGAACTGTTCATGTCGATCTCTAAAATGTTTGTTAGTCAGAAAGGGCAACCTGTGCCCGCAGCCGGAGAGACCTGGGATGAGTGCCTGGGCCCGAAGTCTGAGGCCAGCCTCACAGCGCAGGGAGCCTGTGTCGGAGGAAGCAGGGGTAGAAAAGGAAAAGTACAAACATTTCTTCAGAGCTGACTCTGAGCCCAGTCTGCTGTAAAGATCTGGTGCATACAGATCATTGCTTTGGTCCTTACATTATCCCTATGAAGAAGGTCCATGACCTTCAGCCTCTACTTCAGGAGCCAGGCATGCAAGAGTTCTAAGTTAGGTACACACAATCACTTAACTGATAACCGGGGAGGAAGGACTCAGAGTTTGGCTCCAAAGTACATCCTTTGAATCAACTCCCTATGTTGCCTCAGTGCAGAATCAAGGACTTGGTGGGGGCGGGGTTGAGCAGGACTTGAAACATATCTCTGAATCAACATGACATGCAATGGGAACATTAACACAACTGGTTTCTTCTTACGGGCAACAAATCGAATAGTATGCTGAATATACTTCTTAGAGGTGCAATGAAAAAGTATTAGTTTGGCGAATTTTCTTTATGATTTTAGTGTGAACTGTATGGTACAGACTAGCTTCTGTTCATGCATGTTTTAGTATGTGCTGGAATTTCACTGGACCAAAAACTACTTGAAACTATCGAGGCTCAGGAAACCTTGTAACAAATAAAAGGACTTCATACCTAACAGGATGTTTTCATAGGACCTGACTTTACCCAGGGAAAACACAACACCAAGTAAGAGGGAAAGTCAGCCAGATTTATCAAACGTTTTCAAAGGATTTGGAAAGTGGAAGGATGAGTCAGCTCTGAAATCTTAACTGATTTTTAAGAACTTGCAACACATAATCACAGATCCTGCAAGGCTTAACCTTGGTGCTGTTAAAAGTTACCTAGTAGGTCACAAGGCCAACCCCTAAGGGGAGGCATGGCACATGTCACCTTGACCATTAAATGTGGAAGTGACATCATGTACTGTTTTCAGACTTGAAATCTCTAAAAGAGGCAAAAAGGGAGGGAGTAGCTATCCCTACCTGTGACACTAGGACTCGAAGGGCGTGTCCCTGATCTTCAGCTACATACCTATGAAATCCACAGACTTGTCCAACCAGGGCAGAATTTTTTCACAAAAGCTGTCATTCACAGGCACTCGTAGGAAGTGAGATTCAGGAATGAAGTCGGGCTTTGGACACGTATTGCTGGCATTTAACACGTAGCCAATCCCATTCTGCTGCATTAGTTCCTGTAGAGGGAAAGAGCAATTAAAGAAAGGGACTAATTGTACTAAGAATCATTTTAGAAGATTAATGTTTAATACTATGACAAATATTACCAGTTTCTTTGCAATAATTACTCACATAGTAAAACCCAAAAGTCCAATGAAGTGACATTTACATATGCTATGGAATAATCCCCTTGTACACTGTAAAGATTTGTCACTCAAATTGGTTTAATAAAATACTGATTGGGCTGGGCGATGGTGGCGCACGCCTTTAATCCCAGCACTCGGGAAGCAGAGGCAAGCGGATCTTTGTGAGTTCGAGACCAGCCTGGTCTACAAGAGCTAGTTCCAGGACAGGCTCCAAAGCCACAGAGAAACCCTGTCTCGAAAAACCAAAACCAAAACCAAAACAAAAAACAACAACAACAAAAACACTGATTGGTCAGTAGCCAGGCAGGAAGTTTAAGTGGGTTGAACAGACTAAGGATGATGGGAAGGAGAAGGGCAGAGTCAGGGGTCACCAGCCAGATGCATAGGGAGCAGGAAATGAACGTGTCATGCTAAAAAAGGTACCACCACATGGCAGAGCATAAATAAGAAATATGGGTTAATTTAATATGGGTTGGGTAATAATAAGTCAGAGCTATTGGCCGAGCATTTTTAAGTCATATTAAGCCTGTGAGTGGTTACTTGGGAACTGATGGATGGGAAAGAAATGTCTGTTTACATACACATTTAAAGTTGAAAGTGAAAAAAATATGGACATAAAAGCCATTTAAAATAGTATGCCTGAAGAGCATTCACAAGATGAATACAGTCAATCTCAGTTATCTCCATTGCTAGAGAGAGAAGGAGGACAGAGAACACAGGAAACAACAGTGTATATAGCCCTTTTCCCACATGGGCCATGCTGGGTGTTCTCCAAGACCCAGGCCTGGGCATTCTTGTTGCCTGGTTTAAACAATCTTTTTGAAGGCTACATCTATTTATGTGAGTTCACATCTACTAGATATTGGGATGCCCCACAGGCCTTTCCCATTCAAATCCCAGAAACTAAACACAATATCCTTCTCCCTTTTTTGTCCTGAACTCCTGTTTCCTCTCTCATCCCAACACTGATGAAAATGACACATTGAGAATATCTACCCAGCCAGTTGGCAAGAAAATACCACACAGCTTCCTTCCTCATAATCCCAATTCCAAAGGCTTGCCAAATTCCTTTAGTATCACTTCCTCTATTCATTCTTCCCATCCACCATTCAGTGAGACCTCAAGATGACTCTGTAGAAAGCCACCAGGGCACTCCTGATGTCTGGGATGCATTTTCCCTCCAAACCATATTCTTTACAACAACTGGGGCAATTTATTTTTCCTTTTTGAGACAGTGTCTTGCTGTGCATCCCAGCTAGGCCTCAAACTCCAGACCCAAAATGATTCTCCTGCCTCAGCCTCTAAAGTATCTGGGACTACAGGTGCATGCGATCATACTCCGCCAATCTTTCTTCACAACCAAGAGTAGGCTAAGTGCCCCTGATGCACACAGCCCCAGAGTCGGGCGTGTGATGCACCCTCCCTTCCGTGTAGGAGGCTCCACTACCATCCTCCTGTTGGCTTTCTTCCCACTTTCCCTACTGAGCCTGACTTTATGAATTCCTTCCCATGGACACAATTAACTATTCCAAGCTCTGACCTTCTCCAGTGCTGGGTTCACACCATTATAACAACCCAGCATTGTATGCTATATTAACAGGTAATTCTTGTCTCCCCTATCAAACAGTAAAACAATGAGTAAGGTCCTAGAACTGGTTTTGTTTTCTTTGTGTAACTGCACTGATAATGGATTTGTTATTTGATAAACATATCTACCACAGATTCAATGACTAGGCGAGCTGAAAGCCCCACCTGATGAGTCTCAGGACATCTTCTAAGCCTGGAATATTAAGCTAAGCAGCTCTGGTCATTCTTTTTCTTGGAATACCACCATTTTTACACTTTTCCACTACTTTAAGGACATGCTGGATCTCTCCTCTACTCATTTTACACACTTGGCATAGTAAATGTGTATTTTACTTTGTACAAAGGATACAGATTGTCTGTGCCACCCTTTCTCATTTCTGAGCTAACACCAAGAAACACCTTTTGAATTCCGTGGCCCTCTTGGATTGACCAACCCCTTCTTTACAGCAGGGCACAAGGCCCCCTGATGGGCTCATCTGCTCCAGTGAAGCTATGATCAGACCATTAAGGTCTTAATGGTGTTCATGACAACCTCTCCTCTTCAGTGCTTGTGGCAGAGCACACCAGTTTGCCTCCAGGTGACCCACAGATGCACTGGGTTACTAAGTACCATCTGACTCACCTATGTCCCTGGTAAGGACTGAGGCTTTTCTCTATAATGTTTTTGAGGAAGCAGACGATACTTTTTTCTCTTCTTTACCAATAGTATTACTAAGTTACATTATGTTAAAAGCAGAATGAGGGGAATGGAGAGGTGGCTCAGCAACTAAAAGTACTTGTTTTTTGTTGAACTGAGGTTCTGTTCCCAGCACCCACATGATGGTTCACAATCATTTATAACTCCAGTTCCAGGGGCTCTGACCCTTCTTCTGAACTCCATGGGTGCCAAGCATGTACGTGGTACTTATCTATACATGCAGACAAAACTCTCATATATTTAAAAATAAGTGAATCTAATTTTTTTCTTGGTTTTTCAAGACAGGGTTTCTCTGTGTAACATTCTTGGCTGTCCTGGAACTCACTTTGTAGACCAGGCTGGCCTCAAACTTGCTGAGATCCACCTGCCTCTGCCTCCCAAGTGCTGGGATTAAAGGTGTACACCACCTGGCCTAATTTTTTTTTAAAAAAAAGAAGCTAAGGAAAAGAGTAGCACAGTGCTCTACCTACCAACTCAATAATGAAGACAGACTTTTCAGAAAGGGTGCAGCATGCTTACTTTAACAGTTCAAATGCAACAGGCAGTGTTAGGGACAAAAATACACTGCAAGTCACAGATGGCCACAGAATATGGCAGGTGCCTGACATGCAGCCTGATAATATACACGTTACAGAAATGACAATTTAGCCTATATTCAAAAATATTCATGACCTTTATTAGAGGACTATTAATAGAACACTGTGATATATAGTATGTATTAAAAAGATAACATCTTAAATATTAAGAAGATAATGCCTACTTTATGCCAGGCAGCATACTGAACACTCATTAGTTTACTGAATTCTCACACTTTCTGTGTGGTATGTGCTAGTACTATCCCCTGCAGGTGAGAAAACAGCTTAGAGGTTCTGTAACATCCCAGGTCTCACCTCCACATGCTGGTCTTACCTGCCATACACAGTACAGATGAAAGATTCAAATCCAAACATACTCATATCCAGAAACTACCCTTTTAGTCCCCACAATACACTAAACTTAAGTTCCTTTTAGAGCAAATTAACCTGCAATAAAGCAACAGCCCCAGAAACCCACAAACTAAGTGTTGTGGCGCCTTGCTTTAATCTTAGTGCTGGGGCGACAGAGGCAGCCAGATCCCTGGGGCTCGCTGCCACCCTAGCCTACAGGCTAGGACAATGAGCGACTTGTCTTGGAAAGCAAGGCAGACAGCTCCCGCAAGGAACAACCCCAGAGGTGACCTTCTGGCCTCCACTCACAGTGTGCAACCCACCCCTCCCACAAACCTACTACCACCAGCTGCTGCTGAAAATTCCTTAGGAAATAAGACAACTTGCTAAACATAAGGCCAATTTTTAAAACCAAAAGGCGTACAAAATACTAACATGCCACATAAGATAAAAATGCAATTTGACTACTAAATTAAATTCCATGGGTGCCTTCATGTATAGATTTGTAGCTACCATATCAGTGGGAATGTCAGTTAAAGAAGAAAATCATTAATGATGAAATGTGACTTCTAGTCTAAAATTACATATTAAAACATTTATATATAACATGAAAGTAAGAGCAGGGCTATCTGGAAAAAGGAAGAGAACTAATTATGCAAAATAGAGGACAAAAATGTTTCGACCACAGTACATGATACATTTGAATAAAAATGTCTTCAAGAAACCTACCACTACATAGATAAAAAGAACTCCAAGTCAGCCTGGGCTAAAAACAATTAGTAAAGCAAATGCACATGAATTCACTAATTTCTAATGCGAGTTCTCTCCTTAGAGGAGTAGGGTTTAGGAAAAGCCCACGAAGCACAACCATCTGTTTTTACTCTGTAAAAGAGCCAGGTCTCAAAAGGGCTGGAGATGTAGCTCGGCGGCAGCACAGCTGCCTAGCACACATGAGGCTCTGGGTTTTATTCCTATTACCACACTTAAAAAAAATACATAGTAAATAAAAGAAAGAAGTAAGAAAACAAGGAACTTAGGAAACAATGTCAGTACAGACATCTTCCCCATTACGCCTGCCTCCCAAATATTTCACAGCTGCCTCATTCCCGCCTAATTTAGCTGAGGTCATTCAAAGACAAGTCTCCTCCCTCATTCTCATTTCATCAGTACATGTACTATTTTAATTAATGTACATAATTACAACAACAAGCATACTGGCCCAAACAGGTCTGAGGCAGACGACTGGTTTCTGGTAAGCACACTATTCAAACACTAGTGTCAGGTGTGCTGCAGGGAGAGCCCACGGCCAGACTGAGGGCACGCGGATTTGACACAGGATCTCTGACACTAGTCAAATACATTTTAGGAGTTCAATACAACTCTATTAGTTGTTCGCTTTATTGATATTTCTATTTTGATGAACGTGCATGTAAGTGGCTGATAGGGTATATTAATTTAAACTTTCTTATTTTTGTGTGTGGGTTTATATACGCAACATGCATGCAGTGCCCACAGAGACCAGAAGAGAACGTCGGCTCCGCTGCAACTGGAGTTAGAGGCAGCTGTGAGTCGCCCACGTAGGTGCTAGGAACCAAATCTAGGTTCTCAGAAAGGACATTATAAGTTTTGGTGATATAACTTAAAAGTACATTTATGAAGAGTAAGCATTTTGTGAAATGATTGTTCTTCCTCATAAATGGGTGCTAATGCCTATGTCATAAATTAGATACATTTATATAATTTTCATTTTATTTGTCACATTATATAAAATATATACAACTGAATAATTGTTCTGTAATTAAATAGCACAATCTTTAAGCTTCTAGAGTAGTCATCTTACACTGTTAAATATTTAGCTTGGACTTTGAACTAGTGCTAACAGTGCCTTCCAATGATAAGATAAAGCTCTGGTCTTCAATATCCCTGATGTCATGATGGTGCTTGCGTTCTTTGGACTCCCCTTCACTGCTTACCCTCAGGGCCTCCAGCCTGCCGGGTAATAGCTACAAAGCTTTGCCTGCAGTCCACTCAGGGATCATTACCCTCTCTTCTCTTTGCTCTCATTCCACTCCACCCAGAACCCTCCAGCCTTCACTCTGATGACCCTATGCAGTCCCTCTTCTGTTCTTCGTCCCCATGGAAGCTGCCTTCCTTGTCCACCTTTCACTCCACAGGAACTGCTACAGCCACTCCCTTGCTTCTGCCCCAATTCCTTCGCCCTTATCACTTCTCCATGTGTGCCAGCTCTAATTACTAGCTGACATTCATCCTTCACTGAATCTGCATGTGTGTTCATGTTGCTGAACACAGCTATGGAAAAACCTCGGCGGTGTCATCTGCTTTCAGTTTTGATTCCGACTCCTCAGCAATCAAGGTTTCCCATCATGTGCTGTCCCATCTCATGCCATTCCATTATGTCCCTTCCCCCTCAAAACTTATGTTTCTGCTCACCCTTACTCTTAGTTGATGGGAGAGCTCGTTTTCCTGCTACATGGAAAAATTAGACCAATTACAGGCCGATTTCATTTCATCCACCACATATACCTTCTACTAGCCACACATCTGTCCAGTCTATCTTCCCAGCAGCTGTCAGTCCCTCTACTTGCTTACTAGTAAATTCAAATTTTTCTTATTAAGGATGTGACTCTAGTAATTGTTGCCTTTTCTCCTCCATTGGTTTTCTACTCTCTGGGATGATCTCCTGTACTAACAATCAAACGAGCATCTCTCCCGTATTTAAAATAGCTCTTTGCCTTTAGCTCTTCTTTTTAGCAAAATTCCTTGGAAGAGTTGCTTATGCTGATATCTCCATTCCTTCTGTCTTTTACTTCTTGCACCCATTTATCCCACAGGCTTTCCCATCCCTCAACAAGATGCAGATCATAAATTACCCTTGATCTCCATGTTGCCCATCCAATGGCCAATCCTTAGCTTTCATCTTTCTTGACCTACAGCACCATGTGGTACACTTAGTTAGACCCTCTTCCTGGGTGGGATCATTCACTTGCTTCCTGGACTAGTCTCCATTTCTTCCCTTCCTCAGTATTTATTTCTAAGAACACTTGGTTGAATACTCTCAGTGCTAATTGCCCTATGGCTTAATCTACTATCCATTTAGATTTTCTTAATCTTATTTTTATGATACTAAAAACTGCCCACATGCTAATGACTCTGAAATTTATGCCTCCTCTTTCAAAGACCTCATTCTGAATTCAAACCCCACCTGGCCACTCAGCATGTCCACTTGGAAGTTTAGCAGGCATCACAAACTTGGCGTGTCCATCCTGCATGCCTCCTGCACTTGCCAGGTGCATCCCATTTCTCCTTGACATCAGATACACACTCTTTCCCTCTCTCACTCACTCCTGCCATCTGGTCTACCAGAAAGCTCTCAGCTTTGCCTTCAAATCTAGCCAGAATTCAACCACTTGTCATTCCTGTTACCAACTTGATTCCAACTACTACCAAACTACCAGGCCTGCTTTATGGCCATTTTGCTTCTGTCCTATAGGTCACACCACCTATTTTCCAACACTGGCTCTAAAGTGACATCATAAAATCTTGCCCTGTTTCTCCCAGAGGAAATCTTTACAAGGCTTCAATGGACAGTCCAGTCCCGCCCCCTCCCAGTCTTCCTCTCCAGCCAAGCCGCCCATGCTCACGCTGTTCTAGTTACACTAGTCTACTTGCTAGCCTCTTATCCAATTCACTGTGCACTCTTCCTAGTGGCAGCTTCTGCCTGTGGTCCCTCTTCTCTAGATAGCCAGATGATTTGCTCGTTGACCACTTTCAGGTATTTGTTATCTCAAAGATATAAATTTAAGCTTCCAAGCCCTTTTCATTAAAAACCATACTGCACAGATACTCCCAACCTCTTACCCTAGTTCCTTCAGGGTACTTATCTCCATAAGCACTTATCACCATAACACACAGATAATAAATAATGGATTGCACTATATAATTTATCTATTTGCTCCACTTACTGTCTATTCTGTTTTACAGATATATCCCCAGTACTGAGAATACTATCTGGCAAACAACAGGCACTCAATTTGATCAATGAACCATTGATCTTTAAAATGACTAAAATTATGACCTAGTAACTACCTGATTAGTATCTTTTGATGAAGAATCTCGATACATGTTTCTAAAACATGTTCATTTGGGAAGGCATAATAAAATGTGATTAAACTATTATCCAATCATTTTATAATTTATGAGAAACTGTTTTACTTGGAATTCCCATATTTATTTAGAAAAGGGGGGGCTTCTGAGTAAATTAAAGCATGGGGTAAAACATTTTAGCAGCTGTGCTGAAGTAGTTTTTAAGGACAAGTTAAATTGCCTGCATAAGGTTGCAAATGTTTACATATAAAGTTATAAGTATTTGAAGAATAATCATATAGGGCTCATCAAGCATCAAGGCACTCTGTAAGCATGTTATGGGGCATGAAGAGCAGGCCATCCTACCAAGAGAGGAACAGTCTATAAGGCAGCTGACAGAGTTGCACAAATATCAACACCAAGCGGAGTCTGGTTCACATGGCAGAGTAGATCAAATAGCACTGGAGTGAACCCAAAAGGACCCCTCAATGAGAACGCCAGCCTTCATTTGAAGCTTAAAGAGACACAGCATTTTTGCAGTAACCAAGGAGACTGTTCCATACCTACAAAGATAATAAAATTACTGGATGTCCAATCTCTTTATTAAAAAAAATTCACAGCTTTTGCGTATCTCCTCTCGTATTCATTAAGTCACCTCTAGATGACTTTTAACACCAAATATAATGTAAACACTATGTAAGCATACGCAATACTACATTGTCTCAGAAGTAAAGACAGAAACGAAGTTTGTATAGGTTCAGTACACATGTAAGTTTTTGCATATTTTTAATCTGGAATTGGTTAAATCCAAGGGCGTGGAACCCAAAGATACAGAGGGGTAATTGTACAGTTACTGTGAGTGGAAAGCAGAAAAGAAATAAAGACCAAGTGCAGAAGGGTCCAGAAGCACTGGCTACCGTCCATTCTGAAACTGAGAAGATAAGCAGGGAAGAGATCAGAAGAGCTGCAAAATTATAGTCAGGTCATAGGATGTCTTAAATGTCAAACTAAGGAGTCTTAATGCCTCTAAAGCGCAGGGGTTGCCTGCCTGCACTAAGGACACTTTTTATTTCATTTAAAAGTTTATCTTGTAGAGTAGGAAATACACTCTACAGTTAAGACTACATCTATAATGCAGGGATGGTTCAACATATGAAAATCTGTCAA
>JAQHUG010000135.1:946290-957764 GCA_028555095.1 Dicrostonyx torquatus
GACAACAATGAGGACACTAAGAGAGACTTACATAGACCTAATATACATGGGAAAGTATAAAAAGACAAGATCTCCTGAGTAAATTGGGAGCATAGGGACATTGGAGGAGGGTTGAAGAGGGGAGGGGAGAGGCAGGGAGGGGAGCAGAAAAATGTAGAGCTCAATAAAGAAAAAAAAAAAGACTACGTCTATAAGCTGTTCATAAGATCATGGAGTCTTATGGAATACTGATGAAAAGATGGCCTTACTAAAACTGTCCCCCTCCTCACGCATATGCACAAGTTCTTTATGTTCAGCTCATCTAAGAGCAGAAGATCTCACTGAGTCGTACAGGCATTGCACCTCCAGCTAATGTGACTTTAATTTTTTCTAAAGTCAATTTGCATTCAGCATTGACCTCAAGTCTACCTCCTCCTCCAGCCTTTCTCAGACCACTCACTGCATGTGCTCCCACCCTGTAAGATGGAACAGGCCATTTCATCTGAGCATTACATGAGGACTAGAGTTGAGAATTACCAGTTTTCAGTGGAAGAAATCAAGGGCTAGCAACTCAAGTGACAGAGTGGCTGGGTGGAGAACTGACATGAAAGCTGTCTCTCCGCCATTGTGTGGTGCTGCTTTAGTACTGTGAGTCAGGCTGTGTCACCGTGTCGTGTGAATTGTTGTCCTCTATAACAGCCACAATATACACTGCAGAGTGTTCTACACAACTATCTACAATATTCTTAATGATAATTTGGTCATCTTCTTACATCATACCATTCTCTGAGAAACCCCCAAATCAGCATTTGACAATGCTGTGTCCAGGCTATTAACCAACACCTACACAAAATAAATACGCCAGCACAAATCCTACCAGGAGCCTAAGAAGAGAGTGTGGGAAAAATCAATTTTGCATGTCAAAAGCCCACAATAAAAAAGAAAAACCACATAAAGAATGCTGAGAGCAAGCCAGGTAACAGCAAGTCTTTAATCCCAGTACCTGGGAGGCAGAGGTAGACGGATCTCTGAGTTTGAGGCCAGCCTGGTCTATAGAGTGAATTCCAGCTCAGTCAGAGTTGATACATAGAGAGATACTGTCTCAGAAAACACACACAACACACACACACCCTCTGACGGCAGATACTTTAGTGACAGTTTGAGTGGTTCACTCCAGACACAACAGTTTCAGGCTACTCACCATAGGTAATTTTATCAGCACATTTAGAGTATTTTAGTATAAAAACTCCTCTAACTTTTATGGGATAAGGGAAGAAACTAATCAAAAAATTTGAGGGCTGGACAGACAGCTCATTGGCAGAACACTTGCCCAGAACACACAGGCTCCAGAGTTATAAGAGAAAAGAAAAAAAAACCCTCATCATTCAAATAACTAGAGATTCTCAAACTTCTCTGAGTCCAGATAAGAAACAGGCATCAGCAATGACTTTAATACAGTACAAACAATGGTTCTCATTTCAACTATAAAGACCAGAGAACAAGAGAACAGATTATAAGAAACAAAAAGTACAGCGTAAGGGGAAGGAAAAGGATCTTTTGCAGCCAGTGACTTCTCATGGTTTTAAACAGAAGGCACACCTCTAGAATGTGAGAATTAACTAGTTCATGCAAGCAGTTGGACCTTACTGTCCACTAAGGTACCCGAGGCTTCATAGAACTCTTACCATCTAAAGTGTGGCCACGCCAAACTGAGCTGTAAAGTATAAAACACACGGCAAACCTCGAAAACTTAATACAATGAAAAGAACATAAAACACATACATCTTTATACTATTAAAATATTGACTTAAGTGAATTACTTAATTAAAATTAACTCTAAATTGTAGTCAACATTTTAAAGCTACTAGAATATTTTAAATTATGCATGTAGCTTGTATTATATTTTTACTGAATATCACTGACAAAGAATTGGTGATTGATTAAAAAAAAAAAAAAAAAACAGAAGCGGGCGGAACTCAACTATGATCCAAAAGACTGATGGGATTTGCCAGTCCTTTTGTACAGTCTGATACAGAGAATTTCATTTTCCAGAAAACGGCTAAGATCTCTGCCACTGAAGCCGATGACAAGATCTTGGGTAAATGACTTAACAATTTGGGGCCAGGCTACATCCCAATCCTATGTGGATTAAACACAACAATGCAAACAGTCTGAACTTTTTTCTTTTCTGTCAGTGCCAAGACAAGACCTCACTATATAGCTCAGGCTGGTGCATGTTGAGATTACAGATGTAAACCATTATTCCTAGGAGCCAAGCACTTTAAATGTATTATAGTATGTAATTGAAATTTGGGGTCAACCTATCTTCAACAATTTAGCATTGCATTATATTCCCTTCATTATATTAGCTATGAGCCTCCTAATAAAAAAATCTGTGCTTTTAACATATTTTGGTGGCATTTTATTTTGTGTGTGCATATCCATATTCACATGTGTGCATGTGCGCACTGTGCATATGTTTGTGTGTGCATAAGCATGCTCACATGCGCATGTGGAGGCCAGAGGTCAACCTGAAGTATTATTCCTCAATAGCAATCCACTTAATTTTTTTAGGTAGGGTCTCTTAGCAGGACCTAGGGCTTGCTGAGAAGACTAAGCTAGCTGCACAGTGGACCTCAGGGATCTAATTGTCTGCACCTCCTCCATGCTGGGATTATAAACATAGACCAGTACTCCATTCAAATCCTCATAAATGTGCTGCACGTACTTTACTGATCAAGCTATCTCCCCAACCCCAGCACACATATGCTCAAGCCATGGCCAGTGAAGATACACCACTTCCTGTTGCCTGTATAAGAGGTAGAACTCTCAGCTGCCTCTCCAGCACCGTGTGTGCACACCATCATGTCCCACCATAGCGACAATGAACTAAACCTAGGAACTCTAAGCCACCCAATTAAATGTTTTCCTTTATAAGAGTTGCCATGGTCACGGTATCTTTTCTCAGCAATAAAAACCCTAATTAAGACAATGATGCTTATGAAAGAGTGAATCTGTGCCATGTATCTGTAATCCCAGCTTTCTGAAGGTAGTAGCAAGAGGATCGGAAATTCAAAGCCAGCCTCAGCTAAAAAAAACTCAAGACTAACCAGGGTTTATGGACCCTAGGAAAAATGAAACTTAAACAATTAAAAACAAAACGGGGTCACGTTGTGAGTTTAACACTTCTGGAATAACAATTTTCTCACCTAGCAAAATGAAAGTGACTAACTAAATCTCTAAAATCTTAAGCTCAAAGGTTCTTGTCAACAATGAACCTCGTAGTCAAAAACAAATTCCTGTCTAGTGTTTCAAAGTTTCTCAGCTTCCCAATGCGCCTTCATGCTCTCCCCACCTCGCTTCCACACCTTAGTGACTTCTGCTGAAACTACTGTCCCACAAAGACTACATGTTCTGTTTACTGCACACTTAGAAGTCCATGCAGCAAGTGACACCAGAAAGCTGTGCGCTTCCCGATTCTCAATCCAGGTTCTCATCCTGGAAGTCCTCACCCAGTTGTTAGGGTGAAAACGGAACAGAGCAAACTCAATGTGTCATTGTCAAAAATAAATAATAGAATGGTCTGTAACTATTTGTACTAACTGGTTAAGGTTTACCAAGGATAAATAGAAACCTTAACTAGTACTTTAACTTTTTTTAAACTGGATTAAATAAGCCAAACATGTCTAGCTTTGCCACAGGAATACATGCAACTTTAGAAAGTTAATTTTGCTTTCTGTAACACAGTTTACTTATCTGTAAAACAGGATTAATAGTAAGCCACATGCTCAAAGGCACTGTGACCCCACCAGAGAGGATCTGTTCATACATAAGCTGTCAAATCTCAAGTAGGAAGGTTTCAGAAAAAAAGCAAAAATATTAATAACACACTGTGGAGGCAAATCCAACAGAAGCAGGGGTTTTGCTGTAAAAACAGTGAAAATGCCTCATCGATGCCCAAAGACAATATTTTTCTTCCTAAAAAATTTGTTTTCTATACGCTAAGAAGACCACTATGTACTTTGCAGCCACTCTAACTGTTCCCATCGCTCGAGGAGAAAATGCTCAGGGAAACTGCTACCTTCATCAAGCAGCATTCTCAGATCACCAAGAGCTGAATTACGATTGCCACTTGCTTTTTCAATAAGTAACACCGTAAATTAAGACATTTTTAGAGAAAATTCACTTTTCCAAACAGGAAGAGCACTTTTATTTTTTAGCATTCCTGCTTGAGAGCATGTAAGCTGCAGAATGAGATCACAGTTCTACTACTACTATGTTTGTGCACTACACACAAAAGCCTCCATCCAGTCTGTGTTTCTGTAACAGGTTATGCCTGTTCAGTGCTACCCACAGCTTTTCAGCAAGAATCCATAATCCTCTCTCTGCAAACTGTTACAGACAGCTTCAAACACAGCAGAACTGACAGAGCACACTTCTGAGTCTCTGTCCTTGACATTCTCCTGCCAGCTGTCACCATGAGGACCTTCCTCAATCCAGGCCTGACCTGAATGCATTGTAAGTGTAGGACACCCAGTTACAGTAATAGAATAATTAACAGCCCAAGAAGACAAAGCTAATGGTATTGAAAAAAAAAGAAAGAAAGAAATCTTATTTCAAGTTTCTTGGACCTATGAGGAAAACAAACAGCAACAGTTTGGGTGTCCTATGGCAATAAATAATACCAGAGTAATACTGGAAAGCTAATGCGACCCTTGGAGGAGGGAGCTCGTCGTTGGCACACTAATGGTGCTCCTCCTCTCTGGGATCACAGTATGCTCCACTGCTGCTTCTCCAGCTGCTACCAACAGACACATAAAGAAAGGCGTTTGGAAGCACCCACCTTGTTGAGGACATCTCGTTGGCAGCCAAGATAGAGATTGGGAAGAATTCGAGTTGGCCCAATGTTGGCAACAGGTAAGCAAGGCTGAGATATGCAGGTAGGGACTAGAGTGGATTTTCCTTCACAGAGGCCAGGGAAACAACGAGAGAACTCAGCAAACCCACCTAAGAATAAACATTGTATGATTATGCCATGTACAATGTAAAATAAACCAGCCTTCTGGAACTACTCGACTAAAACCGTTTAAAACAGATCCAAGCAGGTAACACTGCCTATGCGCATCCTTCCCACAGCTGCTGATGCTACAACTGGTGGAGAATGCAGCGCTGACTCCAGCTCATAAGGCTGTAGTGTGGACGGCAAGTCCCACGGGCCTTTCTTAGTCTCTTAATCCTCACATACTCTATGACATGTGATCCCCTTTCTCTCTCCATAAAAATGGTATTTATGGGACATTAAGGATTTTAAGTCAATAGCAAAGAAGTCAAAAGTAATTATTCAAAAGAGCAAACAAATGGTTATTTTAAAAAGTGGTAAATTGAGTGTTACTCTTTTAGAGTAAAAATAATGCTGTAAGTTCTTCCAAGATTTAACTTTACGTCTTCCAACCACACAGATTATTGCGTAGTAGTGGTGGTGGTGTAAGACAAGGTCATGAGCCACGCAGTGATGGCACCCGCCTTTAATCCAGCATTCGGAAGGGAGAGACAGGAGGATCTCTGTGAGTTTGAGACCAGAATGGTCTACAGAATGAGTTCCAGATCATCCCAGGCTACACAGAGGAAACTCCATCTCAAAAGAAAAAAAAAAAAAAAAAGACCAGGTCTTGAGTAAGCCTGGCTTCAGTCAGATTCAGGATGTGGCTGAGGATGGCCTTGAGCTCCTCTCCTCCAACCTGGGTCACCCTGCCTGGACAGTTTTCTTAAGATGGCAAAAACATGCCTTATTCTTATCATTATAACAAGTCATTTCAGTTCTGTAGGCAGTCAGTCAAGGCTCCATCATTACTACTGTTCATTTTCCTAAGCACTACAAACAAATGTTGGCAGAGCATAGATCATCTATAGTATAGGAATTCCTGTGGCAAGAGTCCTGGGTTCAGATTTAGAACTTGGGGTTGCCTCCCATCCCCCAGCCAGGTTTTTTTTCTTTTTGAAACACATATTTATTTAGTGATTTTGTGTGTGTGTGTGTGTGTGTGTGTGTGTTTATGGGGAGGGCGTGGTATGGAGGCCAGAGGACAACTTTCTGGAGTCAGTTCTCTTTTTCTACCACGTGAGCTCCGGGAATGGGACTCAGGTTATCAGGTTTGACAGCAAAGGCCTTACCCTACTAAGCCACCTCATTAGTGTCAGTCCTGTGGTCCCAGGTTTTCTAATGAATTGCCCTATGGCCTTCACGAAGTGTCACAGACTGGCCACCATTCAAAAGAGAAAAATCCATGGACTCCTCTGAAGGGGGCAAATGCGAGTAAGGTCTTCACAGAGGTTTCCAGTTTAAGTAAATACTCCTATCCAAATTAAAACACAGGAACCAAATTGTTTCTGATAAATTCCTTACTACCCAAACCCTTACTTCTTAATATCTCAACTCAGGAACTTTGAAGACTAGCATTATGGGAAATTTTTGCACAACTCAAGCATAATCCAGCTGAACCCTGTTTCTCCTTATGTTCAATCCAGGGTCCTGGAGCAGTGAGACACAACAGAATTTGCAAAAGCAGTTAAGCCACAGCAAAAATAAGACAGTCTAAGTAGCTGTAATTTCAAAGCTATTCTTACACATGAGAAAGGTCTTAACTAAACTGGTGGACAGAGCAGGTGGATCAGATCAGATTGGTCGTAGAAATGCAAATTACTCTGTACGATGGACAAGGCCCTTAAATCTATCTATACCTGTATGGGTTTTATTTTTTTATCATTGCCAAACATGACCTCCAGCCATGTAAAACTGTTATTTCACACCGCAAGAGCACATCACTCTGCCCTGCACCATCCACGCACACATACAAGCCCAGCGACCACACAGCCCAGCACATCCTAGATGTCTGATGTGCTTAGGTTACTGAATCCCCAACTCCGAGTTTCCTCATCTGAAAGTATTACTTATCTCACTTGCAATATTGTGTGTGGCACACAGCGAGCACCCAAGCAGGTATCCGTGGTTATTACTCCACGCCTATGACACACAGTGAGAAGGCAGAGCCTCTAAGCCTTAGAATCTAAGGTTACATTTCCCAAGGGTATGTCAGAGCACTGGCATCCTGAAAGAAGCTGACAGACAGGATTTGTCCAAAAAGTAAAACACTGCATATATCTCCCTGAGAGAGTCACAGCTCCTATAACATAGTAAGGACTTTCCTGTCATTGAGTGGAGTAAAAAAAAAAAGAAAGAAAGAAAAAAAAAATAGTAAGGACTCCAAAAATATTACCTCCAAAGAAAATGGCTTAATTTACTTAAGACAAATAAGCTTTTTCAAACTGATTTAAGCATGGAAATCCCTCTGAAATCTTTAGCCCACGGCGGCATTCTATACAAGTGCCGGACTGCGATCAACTAGACTTCCTCCACCCAAGTGTAGCTGTGAATGATCTCCGAGGCAGGCAGCGCAGGCCATGGATGGCCACTTTTAGATGGGTAACTGCGCTTCTTTCAGTGTTTCTGGTTATAGAAAACAGTTGCTGTAAGGTGTGGCCCTGCAGGTGGGTCTTACAGCAGCACAGTAAAGGCTGTCACTTTTCTTTTTTCAGTTTATACCAACTGACAGGCAGACACTATTTTGAATATAATTAATTGTATGATAAAATTTTAATATCTGTATGTTGTTGTTTAACCTAAGAATTGTTTTGGAGTAATCTCTGGCTCCAACACAGTTCATAGGAAATCTGTCATTTGCTGTAGAAAATCCTACAGCCAGTAGCCTTTAAGTTACCCGCCCACTAGGACGTGACCTCTTATACTATATATGCCCATGTAAAGCCGGCCTCTTTTCCGGCTGAGGGATTCAGTTGCTGTTCCAGCAGAGGATTCTGATTTGTGAGTCTACTCCTAAATAAAGAACCATCTATTATTTTCAATTCTGAGCTAGTGTGGGATTTCTTTTAAGCATCCTTCAGTCATTTAAGACAACAAAACCACGTTCCAGTAAAAATATTTTTAGAAGGAGAATCCAAAAAACATCTCTTGAATCACACTTTAAATTTGTAAATAATCAGACTAAAAAATAACAACAGAATATACTGAACAAAAACTATGACAAGCAGTACTTGAGATTACAGGTGCGGCCTACCATGTCTAGCTCTATATTGTCTTAATCTTTATAATACGCTATGAAATAAATGTCATCACTATTCCTATTTGCATACAAGAACACAGAGGCTCAGAATTAGATTATGTAATAATTAGCTGAGCTATGGGATGAGTCTACTTCTTAAATCCTCTAACTTGTGTGCAGGGACAGCCTTACTGTTACCTATGGTGTTCCAAGCCTGACAACTGTCATTTGCTAGTTCTCAGTACGAGCTCAACAGTGGGTACAGCCCTTCCCCAAATTGATGAAAAGTCTTATTTTCCCCAAAGAGAGGATGTAAGAATGTGTGTGTGTGTGCATGTATGTGTCTCAGAAGTTTCAATAAGAGAGAAGAAAGAGAAGTGTATCTAATATGACCAGAGATAAGAGACTTACTAAATACAACTGTTGCTAAAAATCTCTTCCCGGGAGAGATGTAAACAATGTCTATTACTAGGCTTTCTTACAGAGCAATGGGTGAGGGGTTATGGACAGGCACATGGGTGACCCTAAAGCAGCCACACTGGAAGGTTTGTATGATGGAATACTCCCCTCATATCCCTTCCCCTCGTTCTCCAAGTATATACTCTATCCATTCTCAGGACCCAGAAACCACAAGCAATTAAAGCAGAATTGTGTGCAACTGCTGTGAGGGGTAGAGGGATACTCAAATGAAGGTCCCATGACCCTGCCTACCCTCTACTTCTACAAGGAAATGTCAACCATCAAGAAGCCCAGCTAAGATGATCTTTGGCAAAGTGAGCCAATAAACTTCTGAAGATAGTGGCCACATGGCTTAGGGGTTAGTCAGGTACAACAACTCCCACGGAATCCATAATAAAGTTCACAAATAACTAGCTAAAATGTCAAGACGCCATGGTTTGTTTATGATCAGATTAGCTTCCACAGAATGTCTTTCAGAGGGGCACACTTCTGCATCCTCCAAAAACAACTTTCAGAGGAAAGCAACAATCATATTAAGTCAGTCAGCCTGGCTGTCCAGGGTCCAGCTGTACCATTAATTAGTACAGGGATCCTAAGTCACTTTAACTTCAATGTACCTCAAAAGTATGGTTCTAGAAAATTCCACGGCAAGGAATTAAAATTAAATGACAGAATCCACTATTCAACCTCAAAACAAAAATGCCAAACCAACAATACATGGTAAGATGCTCTATAAAACCAGAGAAGCCCGGCGAGGTGGTGCCTTTAATGCATGCCAGCACAGGGGCAGAAGCAGGTGGCTGAGTTCAGGCCAGCTAGGTCTACAATGCAAGTTCCAGCCAACCAAGGCTACATGGTAAGACTTTGTAGCTAAATAAACATACTTTTGCTGGGTATTTTCAACTAATATCTAGTACAAACTTTGAAATATTTAATAGTTTTCAATGAAATTGGAATACTGTTTAGTGTTCAGTGTGGCTTGAAATGTTCCAAACTGTGCGCTCCCAGAAAATCCTCCATCCGTCAAAGAGTACATTTCCCTGCTCTTTATCTGTGACGGCATCCACTCTGCTGACACCCGCCTTCACGGACCTTTCAGTCACTGGTGTATTCTAGCAACTCCAGTTGCGTTTCATTGATTAACAGATGAGACTCTGCAGAGCTACCCTGAACTTTCAGATGCTGTCTGTAGCCTCATCAGCAACTAAGTTTCAAAATATCTAAACTTTTCCTTTCAAAGATTCTTTTGCAAACAATATCTACATCAAAAGAAAAGCAAACACAGCTTACTTACGTAAGGGCTGCCAGATACAAACTAAAAGCAGCAGACTATCTGACCTTGCCACAAGGCTCCTCTCGGTGTGTTTTTTTTTTTTTTTTTTTTTTTTCCCAAGACAGGGTTTCTCTGTGGCTTTGGAGCCTGTCCTGGAACTAGCTCTTGTAGACCAGGCTGGTCTCGAACTCACAGAGATCTGCCTGCATCTGCCTCCCGAGTGCTGGGATTAAAGGCATGCGCCACCACCGCCTGGCCAACTCTCGGTGTTTTAAGAGTTATCATGGACTGTCTGGTCGATGCTACTCTGTTCCCTACCATCTTATGCTGTTGTCACCCAGTAATGTAGAAAACGTGAGATGGCACTAAGTCCCATGTATTTCACGTGTGTGCACAGCTGAGCTTCAGAAGGGCTGTGCATTAGTCCCTGTGGCTCTCAAGTTTTACCAGGCAGTCAGACAGTCAGAGGCTTCTGGTTTGGAGAGAAATGCAGAGGGAGAGAATAACAGACACTCTACAATGGTGCTGTTAGTTAATCTTTCACCAGTCGACCAAAAGAATGCATGTATAGAAATAGGAATAGATTATTTTGGACAGAGGAAACATCTGGTTTAGTTTCAAAGGCATGTATCACTTATATGCCACTGTGTTCTCATTCAGCCAAGAGAAAGTTTTTCCCTGAGGGCACCTCCTTTATAACACCAATCAAAAGTATTATTTTCTGCTAAAAAAAAAAAAAAAAAAATCACTGTGAGGCACCATTACATTATGGTGGGAGGAAATATGCCATGCAAAATAAAATAAAATGCAAAAGAATTCACTAAGCAATTCCAATTACTTCTCTTTCTTGGCTCATTTGTAATCAGCTATAAAAGTTATGGTCTAAAAGCAAAAAAAAAAATGCATAATTAACAAAAGTAACACTTCACTACAACTCAGTAACACTCTATTTTTAATTAATTAATTTTTATTTTATTTTTGAGACAGGATCATACTGGGTAATAATAACAGTTCTAAAATTCACCATACGGACCATACTGGCCTAAAATTTGCATCTGCATCCCGAATCCTGGGATTATGAGTATATAACCGTATCTAGCTTCGCAATTTTTCTAAGTCTCAAATTCTAAAAATCAAACCATATCCCTTTAACCAAACTAAATATGATGTCAACTACTTTAAGGCTAATTCTCTATAGAGAGAAAGAGCACTTTCATCCAAACAGACAAGAAGTCACCGGAGCTTTAACTGATTGAGTTGCCTAACATGGGAGGCAGAATTAAAATGAACCACCCACTCCACATTCTGAATGAAGTCTACATGCAGAAATGGCATTTATAAGAAAATTTATTTTCTAAAAAACATTTTTCCAAATACAATATGCAAATTTAACTTTAATTTTAAATAATTTTCATATACTTCACATTTTCTCACTTTAAGACAGTTTTCTAGCCTGATGAGTCCATGGGCAGACCTTTCTGTGACATGAACAGAATCCCTGTTTGATTATTTTGGCCTGTCAGTCGATGCACAGCTGGACCTAGAAACAACTTCTCTTAAATACACACCTCCAAGCTGGGCGGTGGTGGCGCACGCCTTTAATCCCAGCACTCGGGAGGCAGAGGCAGGCGGATCTCTGTGAGTTC
>JAQHUG010000135.1:958069-1002767 GCA_028555095.1 Dicrostonyx torquatus
TATAGATATATGTGAAGGCAAAACACCCATACACATAAAATAAATCTTTAAAGTTTTTAATAATGCAACAAAAATAATCAAAAATAAGACAACCCAAATCCATCATCTCACTGCAAAAATCAACAAGTTCTGTAAAAAGGAGAACCAAATTCACAGAGGAAACTCCGTCTGATCCTCCGGTACAATCAGGATGAGAAGACAACAGCGGAGTCCACAGTATCAAAGACTCCCTGGGGGAAGGAAGGATTTCGGGGGACTCTGCTTCCAACAGCATGAAAAGAGAATCATATGTTCATTTTTTACCTGGAATCCAGAGTTCCTAGCTTGAACTTTTAGGCTTAATGCCCTAACCTCCAAGCTAACATTTCAACCTCCTTTGGTCACTTCAATTAAAGGATCTATGGATACCAATATATAAATTCAAAGCCAAATCTCCCTCCTGACTTCAGTATCCAGTTCGTGCTTGCTCCACTCCCCAGTCACCTCAGGAGCACTTACTCAGGACACCAATGGTAATTCTACAGAATGTCTCTCTCTCTTCTGCTCCTACCACACTAGGAAGTTTAAAACCGCATACACCTCATACTTGAATAAACTCAGAACTCCCTCAAATCCATCTCCTTTTTTTGTAATCTATTTTTACTCTGCTGCCAGATAAAAATTACAAAATAATCTTTTGATGTTATTCTCTAACTATTCATAAAATCTAATATACGTGGCAAACAACCTAATAACAATCTAATATTTAGGCTATTGCCCCATCACCATCTTACATATGCCTAACACAGAAAACTGCTTTTATATTTGGATGGACCTCTGTCAAGTCAATGTTTCGTTTCATACATTCTTAGAAACTATAAAACTCAATCTGGCGATCGGGCAGAATTTTATGACTAACCTGATAATGTGAATTTGTGTGTGTGTGTGTTGTGATCTATAATCCACTGTGAATAACATTATTATAATCACTTCACCATTTAACAAAGTGCCTAGCATATAATTAGAAATCAGCAAATGTTTATTGAAACCTCTTTTGTTACAATGAATAACTGTTGATGGACACAAGTTTTGTATATTTTTAGTATTCAAAAAGGATTTCCTGATTCCATTCAAAGACAAAAGTTAAGCTGGCATGGGTGGGGGCACAAAACCTGTTTCCTATTTGTAGATGACAATGTCCCAGAGACTCTGAGAAAAAAGGCACAGAACAAGAAAATAATTTTCCGGTACTAAAGGGAAAAAGGTACATCTAGTGATTGCCATTTTGGTCAGCCAAAAGCAACACTGTAGCCTCATGTAGCCAATTTTCTCAAACATCCTAAGTGGCCCAGGAGAGTCAGTCTATCTTTATGGCTCAGGGAATCAAGAGCACAATACCTTACAAAACCTTTAGGACAGTGGTCACAATCACACCCCAAGGAGGATGAGGGGGCTGCTGGAAGTGCCATAAGTAATCTGAATGTGATTATCAATCAAGGTAACTTTATGAGTCAAGATAAAAGGCAAGCGTAAGTCTCCTCTCAGAGAATGACATACTCAAATCCAACTATCAGCACCCAGTCATCAGTGATCACCACCGCACAGGCAGTCATCTTAGCGCCTTTCTGTGTGCAGCTCACAACTTCCTAGTCTACTCTTGACCATCAAGACCATCTGCGTACTCTGCTCTTATCACCAGTTTTTAACTGGGTCGGGAGGAGTAGGCCTGCTAGCCTAGTTATTTAGAATCTGAGTCTGGAAGAATGCTGATTCAGGGCCGGACTGGACAATTTAGTGAGCCCGTCTCAAAAGCACAAAGATAATAGCTGAGGGCGCAGCTCAGTGACAGGTCATAGCCTACTGTGCATTAGGTTCAGTCTCCAGTAGTGCAAATGACAAAACCCTGTCCTCTTTGACCAACTTCACAATTTCATTGGAGACTTTAAAAAATAGCACAGGAAGAAAATGATCCCTATTCAATAACCCAAGCAACAATAAAAACCACACATATTTACATTAAAAAAAATCAGGATCCTGGTGTGTGGTACACACCTTTGACCTTAACACTTGGGAGGCTGAGGCAGGTGGATCTCTCCTGAGTTTGAAGTCAGACTGGTTTACAAAGGGTTTCAGGACAGCCAGTGTTACATAGAGAATAGAAAGAAAGAAAGAAAAGAAAAAAAAAACAAAGAGCATACAAACAAAATTAAAATCATTCAATGAGCATGTCCTGTGATCTAGACACAGTGCTAAGCAAAGGGGCCAGTGGACCAAGACAGAGGCCACTTCTGGAGTTCACAACTTAGTGAGACAAATTCTAACCAAATATTAAGATGAACACTTAACTGTGTTTGGTAGCTAAAAAACTGTGGTAACTAACTGTACCTGTGACTGGGAGAAGGTTTAAAATTACGTTGACTATAGGAGACACCTAGATTAAGTGGAGAGAAAGAGACCCTGAGGCAGAAAAGAAAAAGGTTTCTGTGGAGGTCCAGAGACCATAAGGGATGAAGACTGATAGTAAAAAGGGAGGGAGGGAAGAGGAAGGGTAAGGGGGAGGGAGGAAGGGATGATACAGAAGAGGGGAGCAGAGCATAGAGGAGAGAAGAGAAGGGAGGAGGGGGGAAGGGAACAGGAGAGAAAAGAAAGTGAAGAGAGAATGTGGCTTAGCTAAGTCAGAGAGGCGACAGAAGTCAGCCACTGTTAGAGTTAGTTAAGGATTCTATAGTCTATCCTAATATTCCTGGCACTATTAAACTAAAAGTGAAACAATCTAGTAATAAAGTATATTTAACCTTGGCTCCAAATGTGCATAATGGGCTGGAATATGGAAAAATAGGATATAAAGCCAGTTAGAGGCTCCTAGAGTATTCTAGAAGATAGATGGATACAGAGGATGAAGATTTCTTACAGATGGGAGAAGACAGACCTGGTGATTGAGAGATGACAGGTGTGACTGCTCACAATGCCCACCACAACAAAACAAACTCATGTTGAAAGAGTGTGTATAATTTAATCTCAACTCATCTCAATTCCCATTCTCCTTTGCAGAAAAAAATCCACACCAGTCTCCTCATTAATCCTCTAAATCTATCTTCTTCATTCCTGCCTGTTGTTTTGTTTCTAAACGTCAAGTTACGTAGCCTAAAATGGCCTTGACCCCACAATTCTCCTGAGTCAGCCTTCTACGGGCCTGTGCCACCACACCCACGTTCTGTGGTGCTGAGGATTAAATCCAGAGCTTCAGGAATACTAGGCAACTGTACTAACCTGAGTTCTATCTCCAGCTCCTGACTTTAAAATAAAGTTAATGTGTTATTTGCAGAAGGCGAGTGTTCATGGCACATATATGGAGGCCAAAGAACAACTCCTTGGGGTTAGTTCTCCCTTCTACTTTTATGTGGGTTCTGGAAATTGAATTCAGGTCACCAGGTTTGTGTAGCAGGAGCTCTTACCAATGAGCTAGCACACTGCACTTCCCCACACTGAATCTGAAGGAACTTCCACACTCAAATATTACTCAGTTTTCAAGGTTCAACAAAATTCCATTGCTGTAACTAAATCTTCCCCTGGTTTCATTTTTTAAAAAGATTTATTTATTTTTATTTTATTGGCGTTTTGCCTGTGTTTAAGTCTGTGTGAGGGTATTGAATCCCTTGGAACTGGAGTTACAGACAGTTGTGAGCTGCCATGTGGGTGCTGGGACTTAAACCTAGGTCCTCTGGAAGAGCAGCCGGTGCTCTTAACCACTGAGCCATCTCTCCAGTCCCATCTCCCCTTATTTCTACAGACTTCACACTGAATGTCTCTTATCACCGTATCACACAGCACATAATCATGTGCTTCCCTTGGTTTCATTCTATTTAGATGTTTCCCCAAATTAGCCAGGAAACGCTCAAGGACAGGGACAAGCCTTTGCTCTCCCAGTGGCCCCTTCCCTAGAGCCAGGTCCACAGCATAATCACAAATGTGCCCATCAAATTCTGAAGGCTCACAGTAAAAAAGCCAAATATGCCTAGACCTAGCATCTCTCCAGAGCACATAACTGGCAAAAGTAGATGAAGTCACTGTTGTCTTCCAGGGTACTTTGTTTGGCTTGTGAAAATGTCAGCATAAGGAAACAAGTAACTACTTTAGCTGGCTCTGTAGCCTGTTTTATCAAAAGACATGCTCTCAGGAATTATGCCTTAGTCATTGGAGCTAGGAAGTGACAAACACACCGACAGATAACAAATGCATCTAATTTAAATAAATTCATGCAAACTAGATTCAGAAAACACTAGGCAAATCCACGGAAGCTAGCAGGCAATAGTGATTCTATTTTTTTCTAATTTGTTTAAAGTATAACTGGCAAGTAAAACTTACATTTTTATCATTTGCTACAGATTTTGAAATGTTACCACAGTTTATATACTACCTTTTTGTGGCTATAATATTAACACATCCTATTCTCTTGGCAGATATTATATATCAAGTATATTATTAACTATACTCACCAAGTTGCAACCTCTCAAACCTACTTAACTCACAGCTCAAATCATTTAATCAGTATCAGTCCTACCATCCACCCATTCAACTGCTTCCTTTTTGGTTTATTTATGTTTGTTTTTTTTAAAGCAGGGTCTGCTATAAGCCCAGGATTGACCACCCTAAACTCCTCACACTTCTGCTTCCACTTCCCAAGAGGTGTGATGACAAGCACGCGCCACCACATCTGGCTTCAACCCTCTCTCTGTCCCAGTGACAGACTCAGTCTGTGAGTGCATCTGGTGCGGCGCTGCTCCTCTGCACTGGCTGATCGCTCGGCGTAATTCTTTACTGGTTCATGGTACAGAAAATAGCATGATTTTTCTTTCCCCAGTCCTGAGATTGATCCCAGAGCAACATCTATGTTGGACAAATATTCTACCACTGAGCTGTAACCCCCAGCCCTTTGCTTTGTAAGACTAAATAATTCCATTGTATATGTAAATGTAAACACCTATTTTCTGTGACTCTCAGTCACTTTATTTTTTTTTTTTTGGTTTTTTGTTTTGTTTTTGACAAATAGCAACCAATTCTGAATAACTGGAGTGCTTTTATTGAAGTATATTTATTTTAATCTTTTACCAGAAGCTACAAGTTTTGGTGTGGAATGACTGAAAATGTTATTTCATTTTTCAAAGTGAAGAGGCATCATACTAGACAATAGAATTAATAATAGTAGCACAAATAGCAACTCTATAACCAGAAAAAAATTAGTTCTATTATGCTTTCCTTGGGAAGTGCAGTAATTAATTCTGTAAAACAGAAACAACATTTATTAACAAAGCTGTTAAATCACTCAAGACCCATTTAAAATACATAAAGACTCAATATACAGCTGGGCAGTAGTGGCACACGCCTTTAATCCCAGGCAGAGGCAGGCGGATCTCTGTGAGTTCGAGACCAGCCTGGTCTACAAGAGCTAGTTCCAGGGCAGGCTCCAAAGCTACAGAGAAACCCTGTCTTGAAAAAAAAAACAAAAAACAAAAAAACCTCAATATACATTTGTTCACTTCAATAACGATATTTTCAATAATTACTCAAATCTACTATTTAACATAGGCTGAAGTAGTTATACTTTTGATGTGCCTCTCACTAGCTAAGATAATTTAATATTTTGAAATTTTTATGTACAGTGATTTTTATACATCATTTCATTCTGTAAAATGTGAAGATTAAGACTCTTGCTATTAAGACACATTTTAAGACCCTAAGATGTGTAGGAGGCTGAAAGACCTTTAAGGAAAAGCATCCTGAGCTGGAGAGAGATGACTCGGTGGTTAAAAGCACTGGCTGCTCTTCCAGAGGACTTGGGCTCAATTCCCAGCACCCACATGGCAAAATCACGGCTAACTGTAACTCCAGTTCTACAGGATCTGACACACCCTCATACAAACATACATGCAGGCAAAACACCAATGCATGTGAAATAAATTTAAAGAGAGAGGAAAGAAGAGAGGGAGGGAGGGAGGGAGAGCACCCTAGCCCTAGGTGGTTCATGCCTTTAATCCCAGCATTTGGGAGGCAGAGGCAGAACCATCTCTATGAGTCTGAAGCCAGCCTGGTCTACATATTCCAGGACTGCAAGCACTACATAGAAAGACTTGTCTCAAAAAGAGATAAAGACAGACAGACAGAGACAAAGAAAACTCTAAAAGATTCTGGAAATACTTGTAGGTATGAGCCTTAGGCACATGGTGAGAAATTGAAGAGTCAGGTTACTGAACCACTCCCTGAATGTGAAAGAGCAGAAGTCTGTGATTCATCTGAGTTTTATCTGTTGTACAGTTTTCCTGTCACTCATCACAGGACAGAAATGAGTTAGGGATACAGCTGAGTGGTTCAGAATTTGCCCTGTGTTTGACTTCTATGAAGAGGGAGGGGGAGGGGAGGGGATGGGAGGAGAGAGGCAAGGAGAGGCTGTGCATTCATGGACCTATCCGCCCTTCTAGAAACAAGGGGATGATGAGAGTCAACCAGGGACCTTCCGTGTGAAGCACAAGCACTACCACTGCACTGCAGCAAAGCTGCCCTTCTGCACCTACTCAGTGGGTAAAGAGAGCTGGGCACAGCTACACCCACCCTCAATTCCAACGCTCAAGAGGCTGGGCAAGAAGACTGAGAGTGCCACACGCAGGATGGGGCAGCACATGTGGGTAGGATATGAAGTGGAGGCAGGGGGATCACGAGATGCGGATGTGGGTATATCTCAAGACTAACAAAAAAAAAAAAACCTGGGAAAAGAGAAACAGAATAGTATTGTCTATCTGTAGATTATCTTTTAACCTACTTGCTATCAAATTAATCTATTTCTGCATATACGTTAGTACAAAATGAAAGCCTGAGTTAAAGGAGTTTTTTCTCCTATATTTATTTCAGTTCTGTGAAATAAATCTAGCACTTAGATAAGGACAATGACAAAAGGACTAAGATGATAAAGTGATCAACAGTGGGTAAGTAAAAGCCAAGAAAAAAGTTTGTTTTTTAAAGTTTTCTTAAGGTTAACAAAACCAAAAACAGCTGATCCGTAAGTCAATGTTAGCAACTGATTATTATTGTCTTCTAGTTCGAAATGATGATAGTCTTCAAAGACTACTGAAACAGATTTCACACGCACTATATGATTCTCACAAAAATGTTCTCAAAGTAGAACATCTAATTTTTGATAGCTAGAAAAGAAAAAAAAAAAGCAAAAATCTGTAAGTCCAGTTAATGACTTTTCTACAGACATTCAGCCATGAGCAGCAGAGTAAAAACATAGCCCCTGTTTTTCTCAGCTTCATGGACTGTGTCAATAAAGATGTCAGAAACCTAGGAGGCAGTGCTAGTCTTGGCACCAAGCCCATCAGAAGACTCTGACTCTTTTACTCATCCAGTCTTGCTTTTCTTTCTTTCAGCCCTTCCTTCTGTCAATATCTTAGGCTTATAGTAAAGGTTTCGTCAAACACTGAAAATGGCTTGTTTGTATTCTCTTACAGCCCGTCTCGCTCTTCCTCACAAGCTTGAGTTTTACTTCTGCAGAACAAACAGCAGAAATAAGCCCTGGATCCAGTACAGAGCAGAGCAGCTGCACCCTGCTTGCTCTACCTTCAGCGACTTCTGAACCCACCTGACCCGACTCTCTCTTCCCATTCACCTAGTGTTCCACACATCTGAAATGGGAATGAGGTGTTCTGACTCGATGTGTCATGAGGTTGGTCGAGCTGCACAGACTGAACCCTCATTCTTCCTTGTAACCCAGTGAGAACCTCTCCCAAAGTCACACATGACTGACAACCTTTTCACAAAACAAAGGGATGCTCTCCAGCAAAGAGAATAAATAAAGGCCCATAAGAAAGACATCTACCCAGAAACTCACTGTGAACACATCCACAGAATGGCTATCTGTTGACCAAGCTGTCAGGTCAGAGCTCCCACAGGGAAAATGTTTCAAAAAGGCCGGGTGGATGTCCTGACAGACTGGGACTAGGGGTATGGTTCAGTAAATACTGTGTTTGTCCAGTGTGAGTGATCCCCTCATCTCATGGGTTAGTGAAGCGAGGTCACAACAAACCTCACACTCACTAAGAACCCTCGGAGGTAAAATTCATCACAGTGGCTACACCTTTAAAACGTGCCTATCAAGATGGGGGGAAGGGCAGCGGTTGATTAGGCTCAATGCTAGAACATCTGCCAAGCATTACATACATCTCTCAACAGAGACAGGACAAAATATCATAAATTGTAGTCATAGCATTCTATAAACTACCATCCAGAGAGACCCGAGAGAATCATAGCATAAATATAAGATGTTGTTAGAGATGATCTGAGGGGGAAAAGAGCAAATAAAACAAAACTAACAAACAAAAACTATCTTTGCTCCTAGAGAACTGAAGCAAAAATGTGTGACAGAACTGGAGACTTTATCTAAATCTGTATGGAATTTCACAGTGTTAAATTTAAAAACAATTCATACACCAACAACTGACCGAATCTAATTACCAATAACTAATTAAGCTCACTGTATCCTCCTTTCAATAAACACCAAAGATGGAAAATGACAATACTTGTATCTTTTCTTAGGTCACATTAAAAACAAAACAAAAAAAACCACTCATGGGTATTATGGCTGGAATCTGTCCAGTAGCAGCTTTATGTTAAGGTCCTACACATTGGTCAACTCTATTTACCATTCTTGTGCCTGCCCCGTAGCATAAATTCTAATTGTTCTTAATAATAAAAACCCAGAGTCAGATATTAAGGGGGTAAAAGCTGAAGGATCAGAGAAGCAGAGCAGTCAGCAAGTAGAGAGTTCTCACCTCTACCAATGCTTAGACCAAAGAGGTGATCCTGTCTCTAGGAATCCTCAGACTGCTGCTATCTCTACAAATCCTCAGATGGCATCTCAGACTGAAGCCTCAGACAACATCCGAGCTCCTGTCTCCTCCCATCTTATATTCTTCTCTCTGCCCAGCCATATCACTCTGTCTCCACCTCCCTAGTGCTGGGATGTGTGAGTTCTGTTTCCTCTTTTAGGCAGATTCAATTTTGTGTAGCCCAGGGTGGCATTGAACTCACAGAGATTTCTCTTCCTCTGTCTCCAGAGTGCAGGGATTAAAGGTGTGTGTCACTGTCTGGCTTCTATGGCTAACTAGTGGTTTAGCTTCGCACGCTGATCTTCAGGCAAGGTTTATTTGTTAGATTACAAACAAAATATCACTACAAGCCCCAGGGAGAGCCAGTCTGCAACAGGCAAGCCAAGGATGAAGTTTGTTCTAATTCCATGAGATGCACCTGCCACACTGCTCTTTCTTGGGGAGAGCAATCCTCCCCATGTGCCTTACAAAATGACCAGTTGCTTAGCTTTTATATATTGAAGCCTTTTTCTAAGCATAAAAAAAAAACAAAAATCACACACACAAATACACAAGTAAATAAGTTTTTAAAATCTACATAACAATTTGAAGAAACAATCTGCACAATTCATTCCTGATTTTATTATTCATACGCCCAAGAAGGTGAGCAAATCTCTGGAGTCTCTATCAAGTGTCTGACACTGTAAGGCTGTGGCTCACTCAGTGTTCTTACACAGCAGGGACACAGAAAATAATCAGACAAAAGCAAGTGGCTCTGAGCTAGCCATAAGTGACATTTCTAGCTAATAAAATATCAAGAGGAATTTTAGCCCGGCCAGATTACTCTGAGCCAGAGGTGATGGCTCAGTACTAGGAAGCTGAGGCAAAGAACTGCTTCAATCTTGAGGACAACCTGGGCTACAAAGCGAGACCCTGCATCAAAATCAAACAAAAAACAAAGCAAAACACCACTGAGTAATTTAATGTGGAGAAATTACAGTATCCAAGATCAATGGACCCATCATCAAAAGCTGTAATTCACTTTTCACATCAGTGTGGTACTGCTGTCACACAACAAGACAGCAGGCCAAGTCCTTTCCGCTGCACCCACTCACCTGCAAGCAGATGGACAGAGCTGAAGCTCTTCTCCAGTTTACCCAGGAGGACAGTGAGAAAGCAGTCTGACGACAGAGAAGCAACATCTTGGGAACTCTGGTCATAAACTACCACCTTCTGGTTGTAATCAATGTCAACCTAAAATGCAAATGTGAAGCTTGTTAAGAAGGAAGGTGCGAGCCTCAGTCCCAGCACTTGGAAGGTGGAAGGGAAAAATCAGGAGTCAAGGTCATGCTCACCTAACACAAATTCAAAGCCAGTTTGGACTTCTTGTGACTGTCTCAAAGAGGGATTAGGGAGTGGGAATGGTTTGAGAAAAATAATCTACAAGCCACTGGCTTTGTAAAAGCTCACATTTTTACTGATTTTGAAACAATGACTTGTTTTCAATTAATAACTTGAATAAAAATTATATTCAATTAATTTACTGGATATAATTAGCACAGAAGGGGTTAAGTGCTTGTAAAAATGATTTTTTCCAGAGGCAAAATTGATGCCACTTTTATGATGCGCTGAAAATTTGATAAAACAGTAAAGTTGACAAATGATATAATTTGCAAAATAAAAACAATCCTTCACCTAAAGAAACATGTTAAACCAGGCAGTGGTGACGCACACCTTTAATCCCAGCTCTCAGGGGGCAGAGGCAGGGGAATCTCTGTGAATTCGAGGCCAGCCTGGTCTGCAGAGTGAGTTAGTTCTAGGGCAGACTCCAAAACTACTGGAGAAACCCTCTCTCTCTCTCTTTTTTAATCCTGTAGGAAGGAAGGAAGGGAAGAAACATTTGTTAAAATGGCTACTATAGGAGTCTGGAGATCCAAATTCAATCACTGGAATTGACTGGCCTACTAGTCTGGCCTAAACTGCTGAATTGCAAGCTAGGAGGAAACCTCATCTCAAAAGGAGGTAGATTACATTTCGCAGGATAATACCCAAGGTTTTCTTCTGATCTCCATGATGTGCACACACATAACACACACACACGGTTCCTAGGTAACAAAGAAAAAACCCTGTGTGTTACAAAATGCTGTTCATTAAAAGATGCACTTACCAGGAGTTCAAGGCTGTCCTTAGCTACATAGCAACTTTGAGAACTACCTGAGCCATATAAAACCTTGTCTTAGAAAAACAAAAGGGGAGGGGGAGGAATGGCCTTTCCCAACATATGCACAATACTTTATTATTCCAAGAATAATCATTTCCCAAACATAATGCCTCAACCATGAATGTTACTTCCACTTCTAATTATTAGTTCTTACTTTCAGAGCACATGAAAAGAATGACTTTTCAAAAGTGGATTTGGAGAAAGACAAAATGTTGTTTAACTTGATAAAACAATTTCATTGAGACATTAATACACAAATAAACACAGTATATGTCCAAATTACAATAAATTAACTATTATGTATAGTTTAAAATATTATTTTTTTCTTCCCCTGACATTTTTGAGACAGGATTTCACTATGTAGCCCAACCTTGCCTTGTACTTGTGGCAATCCTCCCTGTCAACCGCCCATTTTAGGATTACATATAGGCATAAGTCACAATGCCTGACTTAGTTTAAAATATTCTTAATGTAACAGTGTGATTGTTAATTTATTTTTAGGGATTACAAAACTGCTAAAATCTAAAAAGAAACCAAATTTCTTCAAATTACTTTTTGTACTAAAATTGAAGCTTCAATTGAAATTATTTCCTCAGTATGTCCATTTAATTTAAAAACTCATAAAAGAATTTACCTTATGTTTTGCAGAATGCTGGATAAGTTCTGTAATTAATACTTTGTCCTGTTGCAACCTTCGCTTCATCAGCTTGGAGCAGTTGATATTAATGGCTTCCAAAATGTGGGATGTATTATATTCCACAAATGGCCGGCTATCAATTAGCAGCACTTTTTCCGTTCCACTTTCCAGCAGAGCCACCAACCTCTCAGTAACAATTTGAGTTCCAATCATCTCATGGGCCATGACAACAATAAGTCCTCTTTTCCCACCTCCTTCTTTAATTTGCCCCAATGATGTAATGGTGGTGTGCTCAAAGGCTCAGCCACTCCATTGTACTAAGAATGTATGAGGTCAGGCTAGTGGTGACTGGCAACAGAAAGTTAAACCCATTTCAGCAACAGCCCTCCAGCTGAATGTCTCTTTCCTGTCGATGCGCTCTTGCACAGGGCTTCTTCCACAAAGCAGCCCCTCACATTTGATTCATAAAGAGATGACGGGAATAACCATCCACAACAAAAGATGCTTTAGGGCAGCCAGGGCATTACATCATCCTTTACCTCTGCTCCCTCACTCCACAGCTCTACACTGGATTGACAACCTATACGAAGGGAGAAAGAAAGACAGAAAACAAAACACGGGGTCAGAAAAATAAGAATGAGTACCAGATTAGGGAGTTGTGACTCATAATATTTACTTCATTAATCTAATTCCATACTTAATGCACTGCTTCATTTGAACAAGCAAAAAGATTAAATAGACATAGTTTCAGGAGGGGAAAAGAGAGTAAACTATTAATTCAGTTTTAACCTCAAAATATAAAAACGTCAAGAAAACAAAACATAGCATTCATAATTATAATCACCTGAGATCCCAAACTAACTGATTTGTATGAAACTAAAGGAGCTAAAAGAGGCAGGTCCAAGTATTACTATTCCAAATGATTTTCTTGCATTTTACTTACATATGTCTAAAAAAGGCAGGTCCAAGTATTACTATTCCAAATGGTTTTCTTGCATTTTACTTACATATGTCTAAAAAGGGCAGATCCAAGTATTACTGTTCCAAATGGTTTTCTTGCATTTTACTTATATATGCCTTAAAACAATAACAAAAAACCTACACAGAGCAATAGCAAAGATTCAGGTTAGCAATTCCATATTATTAGGAGAAAAAAAATTCTCCTGGCTTAAGAATTTCTGTGCTGAGTGGGCAGGTGCAAACAGTAACCCCTCGAGAAGGGTCAGAAAGCAAGGCTCCACAAATTTCAGTACCCTTTAAGAAGAAAAAAATGGCTGATGTGTTTGTCAACAGGACTACAGAAGGCCTGTGATGTGCACAGCTCTACGGCAGCTCCTTCCCATACCCGTCTCTCCACCTCAAATCCCTTGACCTGTCATAGACTTCCCCTTCAGTTTTCATGCTTCATTCTCAGGAGAATCACTGACTTCTAGCCTTAGAAAATTCTCTCGCACGCACACACCGTGGTGTTAGAAAGAGAATGACCCCCTTAGGGAGTGGCACTACTAGGAGGTGTGTCACTGTGGGGTGAGCTTTGAGGTCTCAAGTTACACCCAGTGTGTCACAGTTGCTTTTGCTGCCTGCAGATCAAGATGTAGACTTCTCAGTTTCTTCTCCAGTACCGTGTCTGCTGTCTTCATGATGCCATGCCCCACCAGGATGATAATGGACTGAACCTCTGAAACTGTAAGCAAGCCCAAATTAAATGTTTTCCTTTATAAGGGTTGCCATGGCCATGGTGTCCCTTCACAGCAACAGAAACCCTAATTAAGCCCCTTAACCTAGAACTTGAAGATAGCAGGCAGAGCCCTTAAAATTCTTTCCCCCCATATCATCAAACTCTTGTAAGGAACCTGAGGTTTAGTGTCCATAATTTGGTTCAGGTCATAGCCTTTCATATTCTGAGATTTCTATGTATCCTGGTCCATTTTCCTTACAGAAAATATTCTCTGTCTACAATGAGACATTCGCTGTTAGCAGTCAGCTTTTAGGGATGAGCATTTGGTGCAAACGGCTTATATTACTATCTTATTTCCACTCTTCTTGTACATAAGAGGCTCAATTTAACTTTCATAACAAGTAAAACCTTTCTTGTTCCAAGAACAATTTAAGATTATAAATAAATATTTGATTACCTGATTTCAGAACAAGATGGTAGAGATTTCAAACATCTTAAGGTCATATTCTCTAATTGTAAACTTAAATTTCAAGCTTAGGGCATGGAAAAAAGAGGCCAGGCTATAAAGAGAAGTGGCTTGGAATTTACTGGTTTTGTAGCTTCTACAAAATGCAGATGCAGCAATGACTCTTCTTTCTTCACAACTGCCTAATTTATCTAAAATTCATAAATGAAAGTGACCATGATCAGAAGAAGGAGGAGGAAAATGCACTCCAGAGGAAAGCACTGGTGAAGCTGGGCATGGCAGCTCCTGTCTTTAATGCTAGGACTCAAGGGGCTGAAATAGAAGGAATTGTGAATTCCAGGCCAGTCTGGGCTATGTAGTTAGATTCTCTGTGTCAGACGCAGGAGATAGCACAGTGAACAAAGCTCACTCATATCTGGAATCAGAAAGGCTAGAGCCATGGCTCAGCAGTTAAGAACTCTAGCAGCTCTCACAGAGAAACAAGATTCAATTTCCAGAGCCCACATGGTAACTTACAGCCATCTTTAACTCCACTCCCAGGGGATCCAAGGCCGCCTTCTGGCACCTTCTCACGCACCAGGCGCACACATGGTGCACAGACACACATGTAGGCAAAACATAGATACACATAAGATAAGTATTTTCTTTAAAAGAGACATCACTGAGTGATGAAAACAGAAGTAATTCCGCTCTCCTATAGTCCTTCTCACAGAGCCTGATAAAGAGGTACCTGAGAAATCTCATTTTACAAATCCTACATTTAGTATATTATATGTCCATGTCTTGTCTACTAAGCTGCAACTCTCATTTCAATTAATTTTATTATATATATATTTTCAATATACTTTCATGTCAGTGAGGAATGAGAGTCACCTTTAAGTTCAACCGAAGAAGCTAAAGCAAGAAATTTGTCTTGGCAATCAACAAACTTTTGCAAAGTACCCAACATGTCCACAGGACTGAATAAATCCTGATTGCTCAGTGACACAGATCAACCAGAGTCCCTACACTAAGGATGTCTGACTTTCAAACCAGAGCTTCTACTACTGGGTTACCCAGTTTTCTCTCTGGACTGGGAAAGAATGATGCAACTTTGCACAAGGTGCCCAGAGAGCAAGGAAAGCAGAAATCTGAGAACAAGAGCAAGCTGACTCCACCCATAGCACTAGGTCTCTGAGTGTGGTTGGCTCCTCTCAATGATAACATCAGGATGAGACACAGCAGGGATCTGGGTTAGGAGATGGCGACAAAAGGGGAAGATAGGAAACACGCACAAGCCGAATTAGAAAATGCTCATCTTTGCTCCCCTCCAGCAGACAGTTCTCCAGGCATGAAATGGCCCTAGCTGGCTGCCGCAGACACAGAAAGACTCTTGTCCTGACCAAGAAAGGATCTTTCTCCGCTCTAATACGGGATATAACTTAAGCACAGGGATGAGAGTGAAGTAAATCTGTACACATTTAGTATGGGGCCGAAGTCAGCTGCAATCCTCTTGTCCCTTTACACCCAGAAGCTGATTCTCTGTAGTCCTAACTTGATTATGTGGCAGAAGCCTGACAAAGGGCTGGAGAGAGTGAGGTACCGATGACCTTGACCTCTTTTCTTTATAAATAGAAAATTTTAATGAAATACCCATAGTCTGCTTCTACCCCGCAGGCTGGGTACACCTGTTTATCCAGCAGGAGGCCCTGGGTTCAATCCTTCGTACCCAAAAGCCAGATGTGGAGCTGCACAGCAGTAATTCTAGCACTTCAGAAGTAGAGACAAGAGAATCAGGAGTTCAAGGTCATCCTTAATGATATAGAAAACTTGAGACCAACTTGGGCTACATGAGACCTTGTCTCAAAAATAATGATTAATAGAATACTTTAAAATTTCTCTTCAACTATTGTTCATTCTCAAGAATGTCAATACTCTGAGATCAGAGGTATATTTGTGGTGGCTTTGTTTTCAGGTTTTTTTTTTTTTTTGCTTAAAGTGGGATTTAAAAATGGCAAGCAAATAGTTCATTGTTTGCAAAACAATCCAACTAACTTCACCTTCAAATTTCCTCCTCCTGTCTCATGTCTGTGGGTGACATGTCTGATGTGTCTGTGAATGTGCTCCAATCAGCATGCAGAAGTCAGAGGGCAACTTCTGGAGTTGGCTCTCTCCTCCCATTACATCAAAGTCTGGAGACTGAAGCTCAGGCTGTTAGGCTTCTTGTACAGCAAATGCTTCTATTGGATAAGCCGTCTTGACAATCCTCCTCAAAATTTCTACTCAAAGTTCAAGAAGTAAATATTCTTAAACTGAGTCACAAAGGAATAAATTCTTTTTCGTTTAATTTTTTTTTAACTCTCCACCCTTGTGACCCCGACCCAAAAAAGAAGAAGAAACAAAAAGTCCAATTTGTCCTACGATATACTCACTGGAGCATGTTCAAACTCCCGGTGGTCAGATCCTTCCCCACCTGCACCCCCAGCAGAAGCCGGCAATTGCGGATCTATACTCCAGCATCCTCATCACTAATTTTAAGAGCTCTCTTCGATGGTTTTCAATCTAGGCTTTTTGGAAGTGAGGGAGGATAGAGGTTGTCACAGAAGCCTTCTATAACCCTCTTTCTCAACTGTGAGTCTGCAATCAATACTACGATCATGAGCTTACACATGGTTTTATGCAATAGCATGGACCATAGACATCCACATGGTCTCAAGTGCCAGCATGTGCTACAAACCTCAACATGATCTCTGGTGAGCACAGCACAGGCCAAGGACATCAACACGGCCTCCTAGGTAACACAGGCCATAGGCACCAATATGGTCCCCACTGATAACCCAGCCCATAGACATCAACATGGCTTCAGGTGGCAACACAGAAAACAGACATCCGCCAGGCTTTCAGTGGTAACACAGGCCACAGATGTCAACATGAACCCCAGTTGCAGCAGAAACATGGACCCAGACACGCCCTTAGTGGCAGCACGGCCCCCAAACACCAACACGGTTTCAGGCAGCATAGACCACAGACATTCACATAACTTTCAAGTAACACTGACCACAGACATCAACGAAGCCTCCAGCTGAGTCTAAATTCTTATAACCTACTACTTAGCCAAATTTTAAAGCTTTTACTTCCTTCTATTTTTAATAGATATTTAAACGGTGTCTACAGTGTGCATCAGCTGCATCTTGATGACGGTGTTACAAATTGCCACAATACTGAAACTTCTAAAGTTTTTAAAATGTGTTACTTTGTAGATGCTTCTCACCTGTTTGTTTTTTTTAACACAACTGGAGACTACTGTTCTTCCTAAGATTTTTTTTAAAAATAAACACAGAAAACAGAAATGTTATTTTTTTCTTCTTTGTTCAGATAGTTACTCACTATAGTTTTTATATCTTGCTTTCTCTTTCATTCACAAGACTAATAAAAAAATAAAACATTTTATCTCATTAGAAACTGGACCAATCAATATACCCATCAGTCTTCCATATATACCATTTCAGAAATCTAAACGAAATATGTAGATAACATAAACTTAAAAGACAATGCCCTCTTTCCCCTAGAACTATATCTGTTCAATTAGCTCTGTATTTAGGTACCTAACAACTAAAGACAACTATGTTTTGGTGCTGGAGAAGTGATGTCATGATGAAGAGCATTTGCTGCTCTTATAGGGGACCTGAGTTCAGTTCCCAGCATCCACATGGTGGTTCAAAGTTGCAGGGAAGTCAACAACTACTTCTGACCTTTGTGGGTACCAGACAAGCACATTGTATACATATATGCATTCAGGCAAAACACTCATACAAAAAAAGGAAAAGCAAAGAGAAAAAAGAAAGGAGGGGAGAAAGCAGGCAGGCAAACTGACCTTTTTGTAGGCTGAGGAAACAGCTCAATGGGTAAAGCACTTCCTGTGCACGAATGAGGACCTGAGTTCAGACCACAGCACCTACATGACGCCAAACAGGTACTGTAGCGCACTGCCCCTTCAATAAGATGGAGGCAGACACAGGAGAATCCTCAGAAAATAACAGACCAGAAACCTGATGTATGCAATAGTGAACAAGAGATCCTGCCTCTTACAGGTTGAAAGGCAAGAATCCACACCTGAGGCTATCCTCTGACAGCTGATGTGTTGTGGTGGCATGTGCACCATACTCAGATACACCAACACACACATCATACACGTACACAAAGATTAAAAGACTAAGAAATGCCATTCCTAGTATAATTTATATTTCAAATAATTCATGCTTTATATGCTGTGACATCTAACATCAAACAATGTATAACTTACCCCTTAAATTTATAACTTTAGTTGTCTTATGTAATATACTTAATGTTTAGAGTCATCAGAATTTACTCTAACTTTGAAATACATCAGTGAAACAAACATACTACTGACTTTGTTGTGAGTGAGAACTGTACGTGGAAAAGTGGAGTTTGTTTTTATTAAAGGAACAATATAAAGATTAATTTTTAAAAAGCACTAACTATTTGCCTTTAACGTAATTAAGAGGAAGACATTTGGGTCACCTTTCCTCAGTATATGCAGCCAGCAGTGTATCCAACTAGACTCCCCCATCCCCACCCCCACCCCGGTTCTAGGGATTTAATCCAGGGTCCTCATGTGTACTAGGTAAGCATCTTCAACTCAGATGTGTTATCTTGCCTATTCTGGTTTGTTTTGTTTTGTTTGTTTGGGGTTTTTTTGTTATTGTTGTTGTTTTTAGGGCTTTTTGGTTTTTTTTTTAACTTTCTATTTTGAGAGGATCTTGTAAAGTTTTCTACACTAGTCTTGAACTTGCTCTGTAGCCTAGGCAGTCTTGACTTTGCAACTTTGTCTTCTCCTGCCTCAACCTCCACAGTGAGTAAGATGACAGCTCTGTAGCCCCAGATCTGCTAGGACCTCCTCCATCCCCAGATTATTATTAAATGAGTCTACTAAACATTTTCTTAGATGAAGCGTTTTTCTCTTAAACTTTCCAATAACATGACCATGATTCCAAGGTCAGTCAAATGAGGACATAAGCAGTTGCAAAAATTAAAAGTTCTAGGTGCTAGAGAGATGCTCAGGGGTTAAGAGCACTGAATGCTCTTTCGAAGGACCTGGATTCAATTTCCAGGACTCACGTGGCAGCTCACAACTATCTGTAACTCCAGTTCCTCTGGCACTCTTACACGCAGGCAAAACACAATTGCACGTAAAATAAAAAACAGGAAGTTTTTTATTTTTTCCTTCTACTCGTGGTTGTTTTATGTCAATGACAATAAGGTCTGCTACTGGGCACTGCTGCCCTGAACACCCACATGGCCTAAGTCAGGCAGGGTAAGAAAGGAGGCCCCACAAACATTTCAAAATGGCATCTGGAAAGTGAGAAGACAGAGAGGTTGGGTTCTTGCTCTACATTCAAATGCGCATTTTAAATATTTTCTTTACAAAGGAAAATGCTCACGGAGCATCCCTATGGCTAACTGTGCTTCTGAGACCTATTCTTGAAGGAAAAGATTCAGTCTTGTTTGTGGGACTAGAGTTCAACCTCAAATTCTCAGCAAGTCATGGGAGAAGGTTAGAATCAGGTGAGAAGTCTATTAAACTAGACTTAATTTCCTCTCCCCCACCAATAAAAACCAATGAAACAGACTACAAAATAAAACAGACTTTTAGGGGAGTTCTAGATGGATGCTAGTAACAAGAAACTGCACAAATCTACAGGGAGGACTAGACCTGCTGCCTGGAAGCAGGCCGAACACCTTAGGTTTTGACTGTTGTAGCTAGCTGTAGGGCTCAGAGAACTGAGAGATGGCTGAGGGTATGGTTTAGTGGCCGAGTGAGGCCCTGAACCAATCCGTAACACTGTCAGTATAAAACTAAAAACAAAACCAAAAACCTGATGGAAATTCAGATCTCATGTTAGTAAATATGTTCAATTAAAACCTACCCTAGCCGGGCGGTGGTGGCACACGCCTTTAATCCCAGCACTCAGGAGGCAGAGACAGGCGGATCTTTGTGAGTTTGAGGCCAGCCTGGTCTACAAGAGCTAGTTCCAGGACAGGCACCCAAAACTACAGAGAAACCCTGTCTCGAAAATGCAAAAACAAAAAAAACACCCTAACCAAAACAGCCTTGAACTTAACATGTTTTGCCCACATATTCTTACCCTAAACAAACACTGACACGCGAACGCAAAAGCATCAGAAGAGACTGCTTGAAGCAGCCCTACCTAGACAACCAGCGAGACAAAAGAACGGTAAAGCCCAGCCTCCCAACTGAGAGGCAACACTGGTCACCATGTTCAGGCTGTTTTTTTGCGTTCTCAGAGAACCACAGGGGAGGGTAGAACAGCAGCTCATTTTCAAAGGCCAGATCTGGGGAGCCTTAAAGAATTTCCGCTAGCCAGGAGCAGCATATTCTTGGGATTGGCCCAGCAGGAGCTTTCTTCTCTGCATTGTTTCCTGTTTGCTATTCCCTGACCCACCTGAGCCCTGATCCTTCCCATACTACCTTCCCCTTTCCTCCATTATCCATGCTCCTCCACCCACCCACTCCCTCACTGATCCACATCTCATGCTTCCTCCTAGCACCCTGCCAGAAAACTAAGGTCCTATCCACTAGAAGAGGAGCCTGGATATGGGGTGGTCATCAGGGAAAGGAAATGCAAGGATCCCTAGGAGGGTCACCAGGCAAGACGAAATGTAGGGGATGGTTTTCTCTGGGAGTACGGAAAATATTCTGAAAGGCTTTTCATGATAAAGGTAAGCTGGTGGTGAGGAGAGATTTACAAGTTAGGGTCACGGGAGACTGATATGTGCATCCTGGTACTCCTGAGCATCTCCAGACAGGTGTAAATAAGTCAATTAGTGATTACTGGACACCTAAAATGTGCCAGATACATGTATGTAGGTGAATCCACACACATACTAAAGAAACTGAAAGCATTTTCTTCCTTTAATACTGCAAAGGAAGGTGCTGTGGTTGCTAAATTAATGTATGTCTTAGCCAAGAAATAAAGAAACTGTACGAGGAAGATTACAAAATTCACACAGTACACAGCGTCTAAGAACACAAATGTTTGTACATAGAGTCGTGAGGGTTTGTTTTTGTTTTTTCTTTTTGTTGTTTTTGACAAGGAATGGAGTAAAATTTAACAGATAAACAAGCAGAATAGACATATGAAAAATCTATATAAGAAAATAGTTTAAAAAGCTCTTCACTAAAATAGAAATGCTTTCAAGATGTCCTTCTTGTCAAAGGATGGACCAAGTTACTCAAGAACATGTATTCACGGGGTTGGTAACAGCAACTTCAGAGTATCTATCTGTATGTAGCATCTCTGGCCAATTCACCATAATAAAATCCACTATGAGAAAGACAGGCATGCTTCGCTGATGGAAAAGATAAATTGCCACCATGTGCCAAGGCAGGGCAAACGTGGATAACCTAGAAGTAGTCTAACAGAAGAAAGGTTATAATTTAATTTCTCAGAGAGTGTCAGCAGCCCTAGGAGCAAGCAGTGAAATGTAGTATGGTGGCACACACGCCTTCGAGTCCAGCACTTAGAAGGTAGAGACAGGAGAATTAGGTACTCAAAAGGCATCCTTGGCTATGAAGGGAGTTTGAGGCCATTCTAGATACACATGAACTTGCCTTTAAAAAAAAAAAGAAAGCATTAGCAAATAACATTATACACACACACACACACACACACCTTGCTATATTTCTTAGCAAGACTGACTATAAAAAAAAGTTGGTGGTGAGTGGACAAATTAGAAGATGAACTAACACAATATATGGAAGTCGCTGTTAGCTCTTGAGAGGTGAAAGCCTAGCTGTAGCTTCAGAAAAGAACTTTTTTGTAGGTAGAGTATTTGCCCAACATGCTCAAGGATCTCAAGGAACAATACACACACATACACTCACAAATTCTTTTAAATGTTTAAGCAAATGTGAAAACTAAATTTTAGTGTGTATGTTTGCATGTGCACACACGTGTGTGTTTGCTAGGGCCTGAACCTCATGAATGTAAACACTGTCTACAGCACTGAATTATAGCTCAGCTGCCCAGAAAACTAAAGGTTAAAGCAAATACTTGTGACTAGAAACCTGAATTATAAAACACATCAATCAGTTGGGTACACTTTTTAATAAAGTACTAATACTCTTAAAATGTATTTCGAGTGTTAAAAGTTTCCAAAGCAAAGCTGCTTAAACAAATCACAAATGTAATAGAATATGACTTTTCATTCCTCACCAAAAAGGTGCAAATTCTCCTGGCAAAGTAAAGCAGTAGGTTTAGGTCACCATTGTCAGCTCCTAAGAAGACAAGCACAACAAGGCTCAAACACATTCCAAGCATGGCCTTCAAGCACAGACCACACCTGCTTCCAAGGCCCTGGGGCTAAAAATAATTCTGGAGCCTCAAAAATGGGAGGCTAGCCAGGCCCAGGGGTAACTGCTGGCCCCTTGCTCAGCTCCACTCAGAGAAAGCAGGAGCTATAAAGCTGTTAAAACACACACACACACACACACACACACACACACACGCTTCCTTCTCTAAGTTTCTGTGCCAAGCACCCACAACTCAGGCCAGCTCAGTTTCTTTGCAGCTTCCAAACAAAACTAATCCTAAGAGTTTAGAAAAAATAAATAAAAATGAGATTTCATGATGTATTGTTTTTTAAAGGAAAAAAAATTGGACAGGACTCAGAAGACCTTGTTCCTCATTTCAACTTTACCAAACTGCTCAGAGACCACCCAGAACATGCCACTGCACTCTCCCAAGCCTGTGCTTGTACAATCTGTAGAGTAACATACGAGATGACTTCACAAACAACAGAAAAGCACCACTGTGAGCATCTTATGATCTAGAAAGAGCTAGAACAGGAAGGTGCCAGGGATGCTCTGATCACCAAAGTCATGTAAAAATGTCACAATTTATATCCTCATATTGAAAGGGTAACTCTGGGACAATGGGTCCACAACCATCAGAGAAACTGTTCCAAACCATCCCTTTTATGGATGGGGACTCCCAAGGCTTGATCTGGAATAACTATTTCCACTTCTCTGCCATGTAGCAGAGAAAGATGGTTAACACCATTGTTTACCCCCTGCAGAAGCCTAGGCTATACTAATTCTAACATCACTGCATCTGTCCACACACACGTAGGTACTGAGAATTTAATGGCATAAGAAAGCTGTACCACCAGGGAGCGAACCATGGAGTGACAAGGTCTGGACCTGGGCAGAGAATGGCAGAACAGCGGAAGCAGAGACCAAACAATTGCAAAGCCAGGGATGCTGCCTGACCTCCTGGCTACTGTCCACTGTCCTTTTCTTTTCTTTTTTTTTTCCATTATATTAATTGAGCTCTACATTTTTTTTCTCTGCTCCCCTCCCCCTGCCTCTCCCCTTTCCCCTTCAATCCTCCCCCAAGGATTTACTCAGGAGATTTTGTCTTTTTCTACTTTCTACTTCCCATGTAGATTGTATCTATGTAAATCTCTCTTAGTGTCCTCATTGTTGTCTAAGTTCTCTGCAATTATGGTTTGTAGGCTGGCTTTCTTTCCTTTATGTTTTAAAACCACCTATGAGTGAGTACATGTGATAATTGTCTTTCTGGGTCTGGGTTACCTCACTCAAAATAATGTTTTCTAGTTCCATCCATTTTCCTGCAAAATTTAAGCTGTCATTATTTTTTTCTGCTGGGTAGTACTCCATTGTGTAAATGTACCACATTTTATTTTTTAATCCATTCTTCAATCGAGGGGCATTTAGGTTGCTTCCAGGTTCTGGCTATGACAAAGTTTCTATGAACATGGTTGAGCACATGTCCTTCTGGCACGATTGAGCATTCTTTAAATATATACCCAAAAGTGGTATTACTGGGTCCTGAGGAAGACTGTTTCCTAATTTTCTGAGAAATCTCCACACTGATATCCAAAGGAGTTATACCAGCTTGTATTCCCATCAGCAATGCAGAAGTGTTCCCTTTTCCCCACAACCTCTCCAGCATAAGTTGTCATCAGTGTTTTTAATCTTGGCCATTCTTACAGGTGTAAGATGGAATCTCAGAGTTGTTTGATTTGCATTTCTCTGATGCACTCTTTCCTTTTCACTGTGCAGCTTTTCCCTGTGATGGTTTCATCCTCTCATCTAACTCATTTCCCTGCCTCTCCTTTGTTCTATGAAGCTGTAGTCTCCTCTCCCTTGCTCCTCTTCATAGTTATCTCTTCACAATTAAAACCAAACCTCTAGCATTGGGGTTAAGATCTTACCATTAATTCATTTTCTGTGGTGGTGTTTCGGGTTTTTTTTGGGGGGGAAGGAAGGGGGCACCAATGCCTTTGACATGTTGCTATTATACCAAGTAAGTACAATTGTTCAGACTATTCTGACATAGTCACCAATGGGTCTGGTGTTCTACAACACTTTATTAAATCTTTATTACTGTAAAACATTTTTTAAAATAAAGTGTTATTTTAAAGGGGAGGTTAAAAAAATTCAGCATGGTTCATACATAGCTGGCTCCACAAAATAAAGATTATTAACTCCCTGTCTTCTGCTTTTATCAGCCCTGAAATACTGTGACAATCTAGATACAAAGGCCAGGCCTCAACCTAAACCTCAAAGAAAAAAACAGATTCTTGAGGCTTCCACAGCTGGATATGCAGAAAATAACAATAGACAGATTATTTTACAATCTAGTACATATTTGTAAAATACGAGTATTAAAATATGAGCATGCATGGACAAAACCAACTTCATCGAGGGTGTGATGGCACATGTGGTCCTGCCAGTCGCCAGACCCTCCAACCTCTCATAAGCCACTAGTTTCAGCTGAGCACAACTTGACCAGAAGGAACATCAGAGAAACAAGAAGACCAGAACACAAGGTGCTCACTACACGCCATGTAGCTTGACTCCTATACAAGTCTAACAATACAATTTAAAAAATAAAACACACACACACACACATATATATACACCAGATTATAAACCACAGAAAATAACTGCAGAGTCAGGGGAAAAAAAGATTGTCCAGAAAACACCTATTCTACAATGCAAGCCTGAGAGGATGTCATTTCTGCCTTCTATTCTTCAGGTTATTGTCCTTTTAAGAGGTCATCTGTCATCTTCACACAGAAGGTGGCCCTGCCCTTTATAACCCAGAGGTGATGTTAGGTTCAGACATGTCATATACAGCAAATACTGCCCAAGTTTCAATTTCCGGCTGAAAAGCATCAATGTCAGCACTGGCTTATCTTAAAGTAATAAAAAGCATTGTTGGAAAAGCAGAAGAGACAGCTAATCTCATGTAAGTATAAAATAATTAGTTATAGCTGAAATGACATTTTGAACAAATATAAGAAAAGAAAGCATTCCTGAAAAATCTTACTTTCAAGATGACTTTTGGGAGGAAAATTGGGACATGAACCCAGAGAGAAATGAGGAAGAAAGTTCCAAATGGAATAAATGGCTGGAGCACTATGGTGATATCTTGTTTGTGCTTTAATAAGCAAAGCTTGCCTGAAGATCAGAGTGCTGAGCTAGCCACACTAGTAGCCATAGAGGTCAGTAGTGGTGGCACACACCTTTACGCCCAGAACTCAGGAGACAGAGGAAGACAGATCTCTGTGAGTCCAAGGCTACCCTGGGCTATATGAAATTGAATCAGTCTAAAAGAGAAACAGAGACAGGCCAAGCAATGGTGGTTCACACTCTTAACTCCAGCACTAGAGCGGTGACGGGGCTGAGCAGAAGGAGAAATATAAGGTGGGAGGAGACAGCTCAGGATTCAGTCTGAGGATTTCATAGAGGTAAGAACTAGTGGCTGGCTGCTTGTTTCTCTGACCTTTCAGTTTTCACACCCTAATATGTGACTCTCTAGGCTTTTATTGTTAAAACCAATTAGAATCAAGCTACAAGCCAGGTGGTGGTGGTACAGGCCTTTAATCCCAGCATTCAGGGAGGCAGAGGCAGGTGGATCTCTGTGAGTTCAAGGCCAGCCTGGTCTAGAGAGTGAGTTCCAGGACAGTCATGACTGTTTCACAGAGGAAACCCTGTCTCAAAAAACCAAACCAAACCAAACCAAACCAACAAAAAGCTGTAGAGATAGATCGTATCAGTGCATAACAAAATAAGTTAAGGCAGAAGGACTAGCTGGTAAGCATCCTGGAAGGCTGGAAGGCATATGCCATAAAAGCCACCATAGGCTGTATAAAATATAGTGTGAAAACATCTAACAATGGACAGAACAGAAATCTGAAGCAAGGAGACGTAGATACAGCCCTCATGGTTTAGATGTGTAAGAACAGGTTCAGCCTAGAACAGTTACTAGAGTCTGACAAGAAAGGAAAACATTGAGAGAATGCTGACGATCTAAATCTAAGGCAATGTGCCTGGTACTAAAGCACACCTTCATTAAGCTACAGATCTGTAAGATCTGGGTACCCCAATCTGTCCCTGCTTCAGATGAGCTATTATAAAACTAAATGAGCATTATATCCAGACTTGGTCTGAAGCTGACGGATACAATCATTGAAAAGTGACTGGAACATCCCCCGTTTGTCAGGTAGAAGCAGGAGAGTCATTAGAAGTTCAAGTCCATTCTTGGCTACATAGTGACTTGGAAAGCAACCTGATCCAACAGAGACTGTCTCAACAGCAACAACAAAGAGAATATTTTCAGGCCTGACAGCTCAAGGACTCAGAGGTCAAAGATAGGAGGACAGCCACAAGTTCAGAGCTAACCTGGTCTAGAGTGTTGAAGGCCACCTAAGGAGACACACTAAGACCCTTTCTGGGGTGAGGGGGAGGATAACTGGACATGAACACTTTCATAATAAGATGACATTATTGGGAAATGGTGGAGAAGCCCTGGAAAGATACAAACTTATTCGTGTCCTTTTCCTGTCTCTGTGCTTTCTGGCTGCATGACATGAGCACCCTCTTTCACCATACCTTTCAACCACGCTGTTTTCGTCCTCATGACATGAGCACCCTCTTTCACCATACCTTTCAACCACGCTGTTTTCTTCCTCACCTGAAGGTAAAGGCCAACAAGCACTGACTGAAACCCTAAACCAAAATAAATCCTCCTTTCAGGTTGTTTCTCTAGAAAAGGTGTATTACACACAAAGCAAAACAAGTAGATAGGTATGAGGAAATGTTTCTTTTTCCACATGTAAAATTAGTAGGAAAAGCATAAGGGAAATTTGGTATAAAACAGATTATAGGTTTCATGAAACTGTTAGGGTTTAACACTAAAATACCTGATTTCACCATCTCATCTAATATGTAGTGAATGGCATAGTAAGATCTCAAGAATAATTTTCAGTTTTACTATTTAATCCTACTGTGTCAACTCCCAATTAGTTTCTAAAGAGACATCATTTGCTAGTAACACATTTAAGAATCACATAGCACTAAGTTACAGCAAAGGTATTTTAAGCACAATACAATAAATGTTGAGCAGTGTTGGGGTTAGAACTTAGCTAATCTGCAAAACCCTAAGGAAAACACCACATGGTTAGGAGTACAAATGTTTTCATTAATTGGGTACCATGTACGTTCAACTTATATTTCCTACTTCCGTCCAGTCACAAGAATTACTTGGGAACTTGGTAAAGCTACCCATCCAGTCCTACATCTGGAGATTAATTCTTGAGTCTACAGTGCAAATGTGAATTCATATAATTAAAAATGTTACTAGAGGCTCAAAGGATCAGGCAAAAATACTGTCAACTATATCTTTGGCCTTTCAATGTTCACATTGATTCAGTTGGTAAAATGTACAGATTTCTGTCTTTCTCACCTTAAGGACATAAATGTACAAAAACTAGATTTAAAATTAAAATGCTGACAGGATAAGCCAGGCATAGTGGTGTATGCCGGTTAGTAACCCCAGCCCTCAAGAGGTTGGGGCAGGAGTGTAAGAAATCCAAGGTCACTCTCAGCTACAACGTAAATTCAAGGCTATTCCTGAGCTATCCTGGGGAGCAGGGTACAACAGACTTTTTGGATAGCCAGCCCCCAAAGGAGACTTATTATTAATTATGAAAACTCAGCCTTATCTTAGGCTTGTTCCTATCAACTCTTTTAACTTAAATTAACCCATTTCTATTAATCTATGTGCTGCCCTGAAGATGTTGACCTCATCTACGTACCGTCCATCCTGCTTTCCTGTTTCCTCTGTGTCTGGCTGGCTGGTCCCTGGCTGCCCTGGTCCTGGCTCCCTTTTTCTCTTTACCCACCAGCCCTGTCTATCCCTCCTTTGCCTAGCTATTGGCCATTCAGCTTTTTATTAGACCAATCAGGTGCCTTAAGCAGGCGAGGTGAAACAGCAACACATCCTTACATAAATGCTATTCCGCAATGGGGTGGGGGAGTGGGTGGCACATGGCACACATACTGAAGAATCCCAGAAGCAAAGCGTTCCTGCTTCTCTGGTATCTCAGGGTTTCTGTCACTGTGAGGTGACGCCATGACCAAGGCAGTTTACACAGGAAGTTTAAACTGGGGACGTGCTTACAATCTTAGAGGGCTAGTCCATTTCCAGTGTGGTAGGGAGCATGGTGACAGGCAAGGACAGCATGGCACTGGAGCAGCAGCAGAGAGTTGCTGGCAAAGACAGTGAACGCAGACCTGATGTGGGCTTTTGAAACCTCAAAGTCCAACCCTAGTGACAAACCTCCAATAAAGCTACACCATTTAAACCACCGTATCAGGTCACTATGAGAATACAAAAAAAAAAATTAAAGTGTGTTTTTAAAAAGTATTTTATAAATTGTAGTATTTTCTAAAAGAGGGAATAATTATAGAAACAACAAAAGAGTATTTTAACTAGTCAGTTATTGGTTATTGTGGATTTTTTTTCTATACTCTTTTGGCTTTTTGGAGGGCCCACCACCCAGCTCCCAAATAAATCACACACGGAGGCTTACTCTTAGTTATAAATGCCCGGCCTTAGGCGTGGCTTGTTTCTTGCCAGCTTTTCTTAACTTAAATTTTCCCAACTACCTTTTGTCTCTGGGTTTTTATCTTTCTCTGTTTCTTTACACCTTTCTTTCCCTTCTTACTCCACGCTTGCTGTGTGGCTGACCCCTGATGTCCTCCTCTCCTTGATCACTTGCTCCTCTTTTTTCTCGGTTCTCGTTTCTAGTTATTCTCTCTGCCTGCCAGCCCCGCCTATCCTTTCTCCTGCCTCGCTATTGGCCATTCATCTATTTATTAGACCATCGGGTGTTTTAGACAGGCACAGTAACACAGCTTCACAGAGTTAAACAAATGTACCATAAACAAAAGTCACACACCTGAAAAAAATATTCCCCAACACTGAGTAGTTCTAAATGCTGGCTGATTACCTGGGCACTCTAAAAGATCCTGAACTTTAGACCTATAGGTCACAATCTCTGAAAAATGAGAACCACTATCTATAGTGTTTGGGAAAACAGGACTTAAGAAGGATCCGTAAGAAATTCCACAACCTGTGTCATACTGTGATTTACCTGGTCTTGGTCTATTACAATGTTTTCTAAAGTTCAGGAATGATGTTTATGTAAGACACCAAGTTTGCCAACATCACACCTCTGTAATTTCAGGAAAAAGAGGGACGCACAGTAATTCTACTAAGCAAACATAAGGTGGAAAGGATATGCTGGGGCTGCTTGACATCATTCCTAGTCTTTCTTCACTGTATATTAGATACAGATATAACAACGAAATGTTTTCAAAAGTTGGAAGGAGGCAACATAGAATTCAGTGTAAGAATTCAATTTAAAGATTTACTCCCCTCAGAAATATCCCAGTACTGTGAGCCTATTACCTTCATGGGGCCATGGAGGCCCTCGAAATTTCTCTCTCTGATCTGATCCAGTTACCATGAGATGATGAAGAAAACCAGTATTTGAGCCACCAGCCAGCCGCTCTATATTACATTAAGGGGCATCTCTACCCTTCTTGTCAGTCTTCACTCATAGCATACCTTGTAACATACAACAGAATTCACACTAGGAGATGCTTAGCCCACTATTTCCCTTACACAGTGGATCTAACACAAGGTTCACTCACTTATCCAATAATTTTTGAGCATTATGCTGTGCAAAGCTTTTTCCTCAAGCACTTTTGGAGGACATGACTTCCTCTTAATCCACAGGAGGAATGAAATATATATGTAGAACTATTATGACACCATTAAGAGTGGAGATGAAGCTGAGCGATGGTGGCATGCACCTTTAATCCTGGCACTCGGGGAAGCAGGGGCAGGCGGATCTGAGTTCAATGCCATCCTAGTTTACAGAGCGAGTTCCAGGACAGCCAGAGCTACACAGAGAAACTCTATCTTGGGGGGTGAAGGGAGTAGAAATGAAGGGAAAAAAAAATAAGAGACAATGCCAGGAAGCAGAGTCCATGAGATTCTCCTCCTTCAACTCCTTAAAGTACCAAACTGGCCAAAAGAAGCATGGGGGACTGAGAACATCACTGATCAGAAAGAAGCTTTTAACTTTGGAGATAATTATCTTTGGTTAATCCCTGAAGGCTCCCTGCTTTCTGCAAGAAACCAGTTAGCAAATCCTCCTTTAGGAGGCAGTCAGATTTTTCAGTCTTATTGGTAGTAGTGACTTAAAGAGGGGAAAAAAGGAGAAGACAGTTGTTTTCCTCAGACAAGATACAAAGTTATCATACCCCAACACAACTACAAACACAAGAGGAGGGAAAAACAGACATCACCCAAGCCTTACAACTAATTGTTATCTTACAAGATTATAATAATGTTATTTCTAGCCAGCAAAATCTGCCTCAAGGCATAACCATAAAGGAAGAAAAATAACAGAACTCTTATGAAAATGAGTTTGCTTTATTGAAAGGCTTAATAAGGTAGGCAAATGGTCTAAGCTGTTGAGAGCTGGTCAACCTGTAATAGATAGGAAAGTAGCTGACTGTCAAGACCTCAGGCTTTTTAGTCTACAGACTACTTCACAGTGCCAAAAATGTTTGGGTGTGTGCCTTCCTAACAAGTATCTCTATAACTCACAATCTTAACTTGGTGAATGACACTTTCACAGGGGTCACACATCAGATATTTACAATTCATAATAGCAGCAAAATTACAGTTATGAAATACCAATGAAAATAATGTTATGGTTGGGTCATGACAACATGAGGAGCTATATTAAATGGGTCACAGCACTAGGAAGGTGGAGAAGCACTGCTCTAATTAAAGGTGCACACCACAAACCTTAGCATGAAATAATGGTGGAGAAAGTTCTACAGAGTTCCTCAGTCAGATATGAAGTCTAGAACAGAATGTCAGTAACAGAGTGTTGAAGATCTAAACGTGTACAAGAATACGGTACTACACGGCAATTGGCGGCTGCTGGAAGAGAGGGAATCTGTGATGTGGCCCCTCAGAAGCTACTCACACTCTAGCAGATAGTCCTATACCCAAACCCATACTGCCAGCATTAAATGGACTCTGTAGGCTTAAAATGAGAAAGGAAAAAACACATGAAATTAGGAGGAAAAGGTGGTTGGTGGTAAGGATACAGGAGGGATTGAGGGGAGTGATTTGGGGACAGACTTGATCAAAATACATTCCATGCGGCTATACCACTCTTGGGGCACAGCTTACCACAGAGACACTTGTGTGTCTCTATTCATAGAGACATGAGGCATGTTCATTGCTCTTCTATTTGTAACAGCATGAACACATTTTCAATCAATAAGAGCAAAAAATAAGTCCTTTCCCACACACACAGAAGTTGTTAGTGGCTACAGTCAGAGTGTTTAGTTTTTTAAGAGAGCGTCTCATGTAGTTCAGGCTGGTCTAGAACTTACTATGTAGGGAGGAAGACCATGTATTTGCCACAAAAAAATTTGAGTCTGTCATTCACAGGGGCTGCAGGGAAGTTGAGAAAATGGGATTTTCCACAATATATAAATTTTGTTGTTATTAAAAACTAAGAAGCTGTAAAAATCAAAGTTGTTTGGGGCTTGTTCTATGAAATAGAAGCCCTTTATGATACCTGATGTACCTGCTTCACTGAGGCGCAGTCTTTAATACAATGCAGAGGGATCACCTGTCAGTAGTTGCTCTTTTACCCTGTCCAAGCAAACATGCAGCATGAATGCTATCATCAAATAACAAATGTGCAACAGAAGGCGAGAGTGGACCAGGCTTCCCACAACAGTGCCTAAAATACATCTTATGTTGGACCGGAAGGCATTTCCTTAGAAGTCTGAACTGAAGGTATGTATAGACTATACACATGTATCTTTTCTAAAATAAAGACATAGAGGCTGAGTTATAGCTTAGTGGTACAGCGCTTGCAACAGCATGCAACACGTTACAAAATTAATTTCTAAGTTTAATTACCTTTTAATTTTAAAGGAAAATTTAGAAAAGTAATGAACAACTATCAAAAGCTAAAACAACTTTAAAGAACTTCAATCTTCTTTACCATCCTTTGTCAGGGATGTCACCTAGCAATCAAGATGACCACACAGTACCATACCCTCTCAAGCCCTGTCCATTTTTCTGATGAAAATCCTAAGTGGTCAGAAGAACAAAGAGAGGGAATTAGACGGCTCCGCTAGTAAAGGTGCCTACCACACACTTTTGAAAGAGCTGTAATAGAAGGAAAAGATTTCTAAGTCTGGTCCCCAGAACTCAGGTTGGAAGGAGAGGACCATCTTCACAAGGAACCAGGCACATACACAGACTCTAACAAAAACACACTTTGACACCAACACACATCCACACAATAAAAAAAAACACATTAAAAGTTACCTCAGATTATCAAATACAATGTTCTGTTTTAGAGTTGAGAAAAGCAATGCCCAAGTGCCTCTAACTTCACTCTACAACTAACCGGAACAGAAGCCTGTACAATCGTCCCTGAAGTAAGGAAGAAAAGGGATGCCGTGTTTAGGAGGGCACTAGAACAGTCTCCAGACTGGACAGTTGTTTAACAAGTCACCACTGCTCTCCTTTGTGCCTGACTGCAGCAGACACACAGTTAACTACTCAGCAGACCTTCCCTCCCCACAAAATGAGAACCAAATCCCATCTCAAGCTGAAGACTAGCAGTCTCAGCCTGGTGATACACAATGACATCAAGCTACCCACCTCCCTTACTCAACACCCACTGCCAACATCTCTCCTGTAAAACAATTCAAGCAAATGAGACTGGAGAGGAAATCAGACAAGAGCTTCTATGAAACATTTTGTTGAGTTTTAGTATGGTTTGGTTTTGTGAAACAGGGCCTCAATATAGCACAGGCTGGCCTAGAACTCACTGCATAAACTATACTGTCTTTGAATTTGTAATCCTCCTACTTCTGCCTCCCAAGTGCTGGGATTACAGGCATGTGCCAACTACAGGAGGCTGAAGAGCCTGATTAGGCAGGTACAATAGAAAGGACCACTAGCTGTGCTCTCTTCCTCTTTCCTGCTTTGAACAGGGATGTGAACCCTAAACTAAAGCAGCCGTTTTGTAACCGGGTAGCGACAAGTGTCAGGATGCGAAGGAAGCATGAAACGGTGACAGAGACAAGGACGGAGAGAACTAGGGAGCTTGATGACACTGCTAAGCAGCTTGACAGATGCTGAACTCTGAACTGCTTAAGTCAATTATAAATGTCTTGTGGTTTAAGTCTCTGAACATACAGCTGAAGGTAGACTTGAATTAAAAACATTTTCCCCTGTGGCATGCTGTGCTTTTCCTGCCTAATCTCACCCATATATACAATATATTCTGTTTATACGACACGCAACTGGAAAAGAAGGACAAGAAGGAGGAAGGAGAAGAGGAAGAAGAAATAATGTAGGAATATACTGCTCCTGTACAGGAGATCAATTTAATTACTTTGCAGTGGTGGTAGCTTGACTATATGACTTCATTAAATAAACACCATCAATGGAATACTCTAGGATAAAAATTATACTTAGAAGCCTGTTTGGCCTTGAGTTGGCTTTGGTCTTTCCTTCTGCCATTTCAAATTCTTTTTAGGAACAGCACCACATAAATAACAAATTGATCAATGGTATCTACCCGAACTAAACTCCCATATTCTTTAGTCTTAACTTAGTATTAAGAAAAAGTAAAGCATTAAAATTTCATTGAGTTTGGATCCTCCAACTTTGCCCAGTTAATATTCGCATACACAGACGACTGTAGCCTAACTCTTCAACCTCTTCACACTCGTGGCACTGCTGAGTCCCCAGCTGTTACTCAATACTTGGGATATAACAGAATTGGAGTACTAGTAAAAAATTAAGACTAGTCAGTCATCCTAACTTTTAACCTATTTTGATGTTTATCTCTGACTGTTGCTACACCCATTCCTGTACTGTTGTGTCCCAATCCAGTACCCATGCATACCCTGCAGTCTTCCACTAAGCCCTTTCCTTCAATACATAGTCCATTCTCTGACCACAACCCAGGAGTACAGCAGAGGAGGAGATATGAATCTTAGCTCATAATTTCCTCTTTGTAATGTCTGTTTTCAGTTATCCCTCAGGGTTCTCGGGAAAATTAAAAATCAACAGCCTCCCTCTCAGTTGAACAGAACAAGAAACACTAAAGGATGTGATCCTCTCCACCCTCCTGTCACTCAGGAGAAATCACTAATTTAAATATGGATAAAAAATAAGTATGGGGCTGGAGAGACAGTTCAGTGGTTAGGAGCAGACTGCTCTTCCAGAGGACCCAGGTTCCATTCCCAGCTTCCACATGGCAGCTAACAATTGTCTCTAACTCCAAGATCTGACGCCCTCACACAGACATTCACACAGGCACAAACAATGCACATAAAATGAGTATGAACATGTGTAAGGGCACATACAGGCACAGTGCACCTGAAAGTTCTGTGTACTGAAATGAGAAGAATACAGAACACTTCCACTGCACACCTAAGTACAATGCTGTCTTCAGGGAAAATACTTGGTCAACTGTTTGAGCTATGAGTGTTTCTCAAAGAATTCCATTCTGATTTAAAAGGGTAATTTGCAGACAACTGGAGTAATTCATTTTTTCTAAAATGAATAAAGTGAAGCCTCTCCAAAACCGACAATACTGATAGCCAATAATAAAGTTCAGAATTCTGGGAAAAAAATTCACTACTAAAATCCCAACTCCTTCCGATTTCATATTGTTTAATACTGTATAATCAAATGTGAATTGAGTGACAAGTCAGTAACTCAGCAACCATTACCTTCCAAATGACCATGCATGCATGCATGAGACAGCGATCAAAAATTCACAAGAATCACAAGCTCAACTAATAGATATTTAATATTACAGAATACAAAAAAATCCGTCATCTCAGATCAATAATTTAGCTAATCTTTAATATCCATATTTATTAAAAAGACAATTAAACAGTCCATCTTTTTCAACTGTGTATTTGAGTGTAGCCTGATTGTCTTTTATACACTAAACTAAAACAGCAGGTCAGATACTGAATTCAAAAGTTATAGTTATGCAAACTGAGCCATTCTATATTCTATTCTGTCAGTACATTAAAAAGAATAGCAAAATGCAAAATAATAATTTTCCACTAGATTTGGAAACAAAATTTAGTTTTTCCACATTTTATCGTTAACTGTTAGTATTAAATAAATATTTTAAATATTTTAATTTCCTATCATAGTTCACAAAAGATACTCAATTTTTAAGAGTATAAAAGTGTCTTGAGACTAATATGTCTGAAAACCACCGGTTTATAGCACCATACTGCCCCCTCCCCAAAAGAAAACAAGAGTACTGAGCTGGGCATGGAGGAACATGCACCATAATCCCAGCACACAAGGAAAACAAGCAGCAGTCATCACAGGCTCGAGCCAGCCTGCGCTACAAAGCAGAACCCTGTCTTTAGAACACAGTCTTTGTGCTGGGCAGTGGTGGCACACGCCTTTGATCCCAGCACTTGGGAAGCAGAGGCAGGAAGATCTCTGTGAGTCTGAGGCCAGCCTGGTCTACAAAGAGAGTTCCAGGACAACCAAGCAGAAAAATGCTGTCATGAAAAAAAAACCAAAAAAAGATCTGTAACAAGCTTTCTTTTGGGCAACCAACCAATTCCTTTTTTAAAAAATTTATTTATTTATTATGTACACAACATTTTGCCCCCATGTATGCCCCCACACCAGAGGAGTGCGCTAGATCTCATTACAATGGTTGTGAGCCACCATGTGGGTGCTGGGAATTGAACTCAGGACCTCTGGAAGAACAGCCAGCGCTCTTAACCACTGAGCCATCTCTCCAGCCCCCAACCAACCAATTCCTAAACCATGACATAGAGACTTAATATCAGTTATAAATGCCTTACCTCATGCTTGTCCCACTAACACCTAAATCAACCTGCTTCTCCATCTACATTTGCCTCAGGGCTTTTGACCTCTTTCATTCTGTAAGTCCTACTGTGTCTGGATGGCTGGTGGCTGCCTGGCTCTGGGCATTTCCCTCTTGTTCTCCTCTCTGGCCTAGATTTCTCTCCTATTTATTCTCTCTACCCACCAGCACCACTGTCTAGCTACTGGCCATTAAGCTTTTTATTAGACTAATCTGGTACCTTAGGCAGGCAAAGTAAAAACAGCAACATATCTTTACATAATTAAACATGCACTATAAACAAAAGCAACACTCCTTTAAATAATTAAACAAATGCAGCATAAACAAATGTAAAACACCTTTACATAGTTAAACCAATATTCCGTAACAAAGATCAGAATTTTATAAACATGGTCTGTACTCACTTATAAGGGGATATTAACTGTAAAGTAAGGGATGACCATGCTACAATCCACAGACCCAGAGAGGCCAGGTAACAAGGCAGGCCCAATGGGAGAAGCATGGATCTCCCTGGGAAGGGAAAATAGAGGAGATCCCCTAGTTGGACTAGGGCGGGTGGACATGGGAACATGATCGGGATGGAGAGCCTGGACGGGGACAGTGCCGAGCGAGATGACTGGAAAGAGGGCTCTGCAGCACTAGGTAGAAGCCTGAGGCAAGGGAAACTTCCACGAGTCCTGGCAGCCGTGGAAGCATAGCCTGCACTGGCCACCCCGTGACAGGACTGGTGACTGTCACAACTGTCATTGAAGAGCCTTCATCCAGTCACTGATGGAGGCAGATTCAGAGACCCATGGCCCCAAACTGGGCCCTATTAGGGGAATACTGCCAAAGAGAAGAAAAGGAGGGATTGTAGGTGCCGGGGATGTCGGGGATATTGCAGAAAAACCCACAGAAACCGCTAGCCCTGCTCATGGGAACTCACAGAGTCTGAACTAGACCAGGGAGCCTGCATGGGACCAACCTAAGCCCTTTGCATATATGTGACACTTGTGTAGCTTAGTCTATATGTGGGATTCCCAGCAACGGGAGCAGGGGCTGTCTGTCCCTGTGCCTTGGCTGCTCTTGGGAACCTATTCCTCATGCTGGATGCCTTGTCCAGCCTGAATACAGGGGGTGCTGGGTCTTATGGCAGCTTGGTATGCCATACTTTGTGATGCCCACTGGAGGCCTGCCCCTTTCTGAGCAAATAGAGGAAGGGTGGGTTGAGGGGAGCGGGGCAGAAGGGAGGAGGGAGGTGGGAAGAGAGGAGGGAGGAAGGGAAGGATAAAGTTGGGATGTAAAACAAAACAAACAAACAAATAAATGATAATACTCCAGAAAAAATTGTATTTGTATTTATATACGCATACAAAATATAAATCAGAATATCTTAACTCCAGTGCTAGCAATAGTTCTTACTTTATGATTTAACTAAAGTACTCGGTGTCTGTCTCCAAGGCCTTAGTTTCCTCATCTACAAAATAAAGAATTCCTAATAAAAATCACAAAATATGTCAAAGCACATATTATAAACTATCAGATATTCCTATAAGATGCCGAAGTTGAATTTTAAGCATGTCTTATCTTTCTATACAATTTTCCCCATTTTACAATTTTGTTACTAAAAAATTTACAGAAAATGCAGAATATAAATCTCTGATTAGCCAATTAGTTCAAATTTCAAAACATTTTTTTGTTTGTTTTGAGCCAAATTTGAAGCAAGTTTTATTAAATACTGGCCAAGATGATGGATAAAGGCTGGTCCATACCTGGGATTCTCAAGTATAGCCCAAAACATTTAATTTTATCATATTTTATTCTCTGCAGTGGTAATTGATAATATATACTTCAACACATTATTATGTGTATTTCCAAATACATGCAAACAAATGGAAGAGAATAAACTCCAAAGTACCCATTATCAAGCTTCAACAATATTAAATTGTTTCGTTTATCCATGCTTGCAGTTGTGCCTATCCTGAAATTCTCAAAACAAGAATCATGCATATACTTCTAGATTTATCTTTAACTGACCAGAGTTTAACATAATGATACCATATAGAATTCTAGGCTCAAGTTTCCTAAATGTCTCAAAAAGTCTTTGATTTTGGTTGATTTGTGTATCAATATGGCAGTCTTGCTAGTTGTTTTTCAAATGAATCAACATTTTTAACTAGAGCTAGCTAAGACGGAAAAGGAAACCATACCGTGTCCATGTTTTATAGATCATATACAGTTCACAAAGCTAAGAACTGTATTCCTGAGTGTGCTCCTCCACCAACCAAGTCACAAAAACAAGAATCGCAAGACCAAACACACTATAAACTAGGTCACCATGTAACATGTGCACAAACATTCTGAAGAGGGACTAGAGGAGTCAGCTGCTCGGTGAGACGAAAGGTGACAAGAATCTAAAGGTGACAAGAATCAACCACCCACCATTTCAGAAAGGAGGAGGTCAGGTCAGCAACAAGGCAAAAATTCAATGGAGTCAGCAAGTGTTTATAAAGATTACAGTACTAGGTACTGTCCTAGGGTGTGAGTTCTCTATTGATAGAGTGTTTCACTGCTATGCAAGAAGACCCAGGCTCAATGCCCAGGACTGAAAATACAGAACAAAATATGTTGTGGACATTACTTTATGGAAAGTTGTGCTGCATTTGTTTATGCTGCATTCTTTAACAACGTAAAGATGTGTTACACTTGTTTTACCTTGCCTGCCTAAGGCACCCGATTGGTCTAATAAAAAGCTGAACAGAATAGCTAGGCAGCAGAGGGGTAGGCAGGGCTGGTGGGCAGAGGGAATAAACAGGAGGAATAAATGGAGAGAACGAGGGAGAAGAGTGGGAGGTGCCAAGGGCTAGCCAGGCAGCCCTCAGCCAGCCCTCAGCCAGCCAGACACAGAAGCAGCAGAAAAGTATGACATACAGAATGAAAGAAAGGTTTAAAAAAAGCCCTGAGGCAAAATGTAGAGGAAGAAAAACAGGTTAGATTTAGTTATGAGCTAGAGGGACAAGCATAAGATAAGGCCTAGCATTCAGAACTAATATTAAGTCTCTGTATCATGCTTTGGGAGCTGGCTGGTGGCCCAAAAGAAAGCCTGTTACAAAAATAGATAAATAATGTAGACAAGTAGCATGTATCTCTCGACATGTATCCCTCATAAATGTTAAAGGGGGGAGTGGAGATATTTAAAATTAATTACCTTGCTTTTTCAAAACATATACGGTGAACCTTCTTCCTATAAACTGTACCAGTCAACTACCACTATCATACAGAGATACTAGACAAACGTTTTCAAGGCAGCAAGTCAGGTTAGCTGTTCTAACTGGGGTGTGTGTGCACATGTGTGCACAGAGTTCAGGCTTGCATGTCATGGTGTGCATGGAGATCAGGGGACACCTTGTGGAGTGGGCTCTGGGGATCTATCTAACTCAGGTTGCCAGGTTTGCACGTATTTGGAACCACCATGCCTTTACCCAGGAGGCTATTTCAGGTTAACTTTGCTCACACAGACTACATATCCCCAGCGTTTATAGTCACAGATCATTTCTAACTGAAGTAGTTCAAGAGAAAAATCAAAGAAACACTTGCCTAGTGTGGCGGCTTATACCTACAAGCCCAGCAGTAGAGAGGCAGTGGCCAGAGGACGGCTGCAAACTTGAGAACAGCCTGGATTACATAGCAAGTTCCAGGCCAGACCAGCCAAAATGACACAATGAGAACCTGTCCTTTCTTGCCATAAAAGTTTCTTTCAAATACTTATCTATAATGTGCCCAAATATGACATTGAGAAAAACTGGTTAAGTACACACAGAATAACTTTTGAATCTTGTTCTTCTTCAGAGAGATACACAGTAGAAACACTTTATGGAGAAAGGGTAGGTATTTCCTGCTCTTGCAGGAGACTGGAGATCAGTTCCCAGCACCCATGTCTGATGGCTCACAACCCCCCTAAAGTAACTTCAACTCGGAACTCCAGCTCCTGGGGATCTAAGGCCCTCTTCTGGCCTTTTCAGTCACCTGTACACACAGCGTACATTCACACAAATGTACACACATACACATAAAAATAAACTTTCTTTTAAAAAGAGAGGAATACTTTATAATAGTCTATCTCAATTTCAATTCTTTACCCAAATTTTAAAGTTGTGGGGGAAAAAAAGTGGGAAAGGAGATGCAATATGTTTCTTATAGAATGCTTAGGCAAAATGTAGTGATGTGGTGGGCTTGTGCCTATGATCCCAGTATTCCAGAGGCTGAGGGAGAATTGCCGTGAGTTCAAAGCCAGCTTCAAGACCAGCCTGGGTTACATACTGAGCTTCAAGCTAGCCTGGGCTATAGCATTTTGACATTATCTTTTTAAAAAGAGGGGGAAAAGAAACTTATGGGGACAACACCTGTAATCCCTGTACTTCAAAGGTACAGGCAGCAGGATCACAAGTTTAAGGCCATCCTCAGCTTCATACTGAGTTTTAGACCACCCTAAGCTATGAGAGCCTCTCAAAAAATCATTATAATATCATAATCAAAATAAATTACTCAAAATAACCATGGCTTCGATAAACATATACCTCAACTGGTGAAGTGTTTGCCTAGCATGTCTGAAGCCTAGCACCACCCAGGGAGTGATGGTGAAGACCTGTAATCCCAGCTCTTGGGAGGTGGGGGCAGAAAGATCAGAAGTTCAAGGTTATCGACACCCGGGACCCAGTCTGAATAAATAAACTAACTGATTAAAAGGGTAACAGAAGAGTAACTGGGAACTTCCTTAATCTTTGTTTTATTGCCAGGCATCTGGCAGGACTGTTGTTTAAGGGACTTACCGCTGCCCTACTGTCTTCCTCTATCAGACCTAAGTCTCACAAGGGCAAAGCCTTATTTTCGGTTCACAGAAATCAGTCATAAATTTGCTGAATAAGCAGACGATGAACAGTTAGTCTTCAATCCCTCTAGTTCCCTTCCTCAGTACACACAGCCACCCGTTAACACCAGGGTCAATTCTACTATCTCTGAACCTTCCAATCTCTTTTCTCCTTACACAGTGAATCTGGTCCTTACCAACTGTCTGAGAACATTTTCTCTCTGCGTGCACACACACAGTACACCTTAGCATTCTTATAACCTTTCTCTCCTTAAGGGAATAGACCTGGGTATCCATGTAAATAGGGTGCCTTTTCCAGGGACACAGCAGTGCACACCTTTAAGTCCAGCACTCTGGAGGCAGAGGCTGACAGATGTCTGTGAGTTTGAGGTCAGCCAGATCTAAATAGTGAATTCCAGGCCAGCCATAGCTACAAAGCTGCTTCAGAATCAAAAGACTAAACAAAATAAATAGCATGCTTTTAATAAATATTTTTGATTTGCATGTAAGTTTATTTGGAAATTCACTTAATAACGTCAACATTTTATGACTTATCTCTTCCAGTTCAAAATGGGCCATAAAACTGCAGTGGGTCCTTCTACTTTAAATGTATCTCTGGGAATTAAGATTTATGTTCTCATACAGCTGTGTGATCATAATAATCCATTCCCTCATACCTAGATTTTTTTTTTTTTTTGGTTTTTTGAGACAGGGTTTCTCTGTAGCTTTGGAGCCTACCCTAGAACTAGCTCTTGTAAGACCAGGCTGGTCTCGAACTCACAGAGATCCGCCTGCCTCTGCCTCCTGAGTGCTGGGATTAAAGGTGTGCGCAACCACCGCCTGGCTTAGATTGTATTTTTTAATATAACAAAAAAAAAAAAACCTGACTTTTTGATGACATGAGACCTACGTAATTAACTAATACCAATCAGGAAGGGGGTGACATTTTATTATTCTCTTCTTGCTGTTGAAGTACCAAGGGGTATTTTTCCACTTATGCCTTTTTCCTCTAATGCCAAGATGTATCCCATTTCCTCCTATACTGGTCATACCCTGGCAAGCTTTTATTTTTGTGGATGCCTGTCCTCAGTAATCTGCCGCAGATTCTTCTTCTGAGCCCCTCTTGTTTTCTCCAGTCATACATTTGATTAAATTTCTACCCTCCTATCTCCATCAGCCTGTGTAAGAGAATGATCCTCTTCTTAGTGTAATCCTGCTTCTTTACCTTCAGCCAGCCTTCACAAGGCCAACCCTCTATCTGTCTGAATGAAAGAAATGTATAAAAATAACAGATTACACACACAAGTCACCAGGGGGAAATGACGTCTGGCTTTGAAATACATGTCGCTTTGGGCAAGATTTACTTTATGATTTTGCTTAAGCCAACACTAGTAAAATTTTTCTTTTATGATGGCAGACATCAGTCTCACGTCTACATCTGATGCAGTTACTGCTGTAGAGACAGCAACACATCACGCGTGCTTCCTATGACACCTTTTACCATGTTCAATCTGCTGAAATGTGTCTTAAAACTCGCTTTCTATAACCCTTGGTTACTTTTGGGGGGATTTTAATCCAAGTGAGATTTCCCCGTATTAATCTACTTATTCAAATCATGGTATCTTCTGTTTGAGAACTCAAAGCAGTTAAACAGCACTCAAGTCGATCCAGGTAAGACACAACAGAAAACTGTCGGAAATTCCAGGAACACATGCGACTCCAGGATAAAACACACTGCTAAATTATAACAGGTTATATTTGGCAGGGCTTTATGACTGGTTGAAAATAGAAAAATCTTAACAATGGATATTTATATAAACTGGCTTCTTCAACACATTAAATTCATATAATGAAAATCCTATGAAATTCAATTTCCTAACTTAGGCAGGTATAGAAAAATCATATTTTAAAACCCCAACATCATTCCTGACCTTCTCTTTAACTCTAACCAAAGCCCACCTACTTTTTTTTTTTTTTTTTAAGGTGGAGGGAACGTGGGTTTACATCTCGGGCCTAACCTGATTCCAGTCCGTACCTGCTCTGAACCTGCTGGCCTCAGCCACCTCTTTTCCATTCCAGAAATAAATTTTTAATGTGGAATACGCGGGTGGGGAAGAGGTTACCAGGCTCTTCCTTTTTGCCCCCTTCTCAATCACTATAACTAAATCTTTGACCAAGCAGACCAGGGGGTTCTGATTAATTTCATATTAACATTTTAACTTTATAGGTACTCAATTACATTCACCAACCTTAACCAAAGGGCAAGAACTTCCAAACTGAACAGAGCAGGGGAGCGGGGTGACTGAGTACCTCTGTTCCTGGCTCTGTCCATTATCATTTACCATCTGAAACACTGAAGTAAAAATCAACACATTTTTAAGTCACGTATTTCATTTGAGTTGCTGACATACCAGAGATTAAAACAAGACAAAACAGAAAAACTGTAAATATCAATACCAACATGTTACACTTATTAAACATCAACGTATTCACTTATTACTAAAACTCTAAAGTTATTTCTAATTTTCTCTCCATGTGGAACTCTGATAAACACAAATTACTGCACCTAAAAACAAATTCAAGTTGCAATTAATTAGCCTGAATTTGTACAAGATGGTAAATGTTAACAAAAAATTAATAACAACTTCCCACATTGTCTTCAAACACAATAAATTCTACAGCTTTATTTAAAAAAAAAAAAGGACAAAATCCTTTGCAGTGCCTAGTCACAGTTTGACTAAAACACACAAAGCCACAAATACTTCAGTTTTCAATTTACTTCTCCAAGCTGCTGGCCTTCACCAAATACAGAATTCTACAAATCTTAATTACAGCCTCCCAAACTGGGCTCAGCAATATATGTGATTGTCAAGTAATTAAAAAAAGCAATTAACTCTTAGGCTTTTTAAAATTCTTCTCTTGAAATTTTACCTTTAAAAGTCTCTTCGCAAGGGAGATGAAAAGGTGTGTAGGTCTTTTGAGGAAGCAGTTGTCAACTGCCTGTGCCAAAGAGTGGCTAAGGAGGCTTTTTCCGGACAGTCTATTTCCCAAATGGTTAGAAAGTCTTTTATGGATGGCAAATTACACTTACAAACGCACGCGCGCGCGCGCGCGCTCACACACACACACACACACACACACACACACTCACAGACAAGAAACATACCTGATCATTTTCAAAACAGGTTTGATAGCTTTGATTCCGTTCTAAGAGCACAGTATTTACTTACAATCTTTTAAAGCAAAGTGGCAGCCAGAGCACTGGGTAAATAAAAACTTGCGAGGTTTTAAAACTCTCATCTTAACTCACTCCCCCTTGGTTCCAGGGGAAGGCACAGCCAACCCCACAGCAAATGCGATTATGCAACAGGTTTTTCCTCTCTAATCACGGGCTGATTAGAGGTGTGCGGTCTCCCAACAATCTGAGACACCCAGGACTTCAAAACACCAAGGAGCTTTGCAACAGACGTTTAAGAAAGTTCTTTCGAATTCTGCAGTAGCCATTCATTTTAAGATCTCCTTCATTTTAAGATCTCCTTGTACTTTCCCAGAGTTTATTATCAGCTTTCTGTAGGAAACGAAGCCAGCACCCGCTCTTAAAAAGTTTGCATACAAGTCCCCTAGAGTGATTTTTCTTACGTGAAACGACACGATCCACAGACCGTCCGCTGTCTCCCC
>JAQHUG010000135.1:1003515-1022609 GCA_028555095.1 Dicrostonyx torquatus
AAAAAAAAAATGTCGACAGGGATGAAGGAGTTGAGGAGGTAAAGTTGGGGGTCCGCGCGGGAAAAAGCGGAGAGGGGGAGAATAAATGGTGGAAAATGGGATGGAAGCCCCCCCCAAACGGTGAGACCCGCAGGAGGGGACCGGGGGGGCAGGGTGGGGGTTGGGGAGAGAGAAAGAGTCGCTGGTCAGGAAACTTCAAGCGCGGATGAGGTCATTGGTTTAAAAATAAAGAGATGGCGTCACTTGAAACCAATCCCAGTGAATGAACTCAGCGGAGCCCGGGGGGGAAAGGAGGAGACATGCGAGGGCAGGGCGGGGGGCGGGGGCGCCGGGCGGGGCCGCGCGTCGCCCGCCCCTCAGCGCTCGTCCCCGCGAGGCGGCCGCTCGGGAGGCTCTGGGCGGAGGGCGCGGGTCACGTTCCGGGCCGACCGACCGACCGACTGTGCGCTCGGAGGCAGAGCCCGGCGGCGCGCGCAGGTCGCTCGCCCGCGGCCTCGGCTGCTTGTTGCGCGCGCGCGCGCGCGCGTACGTGCTCCTCGTTGCTCCGGGTTCGCGGCCCTCGAGCGCGGGTCCGCAGTCCGCCCGCCTGCGCGCGCGGGGGTCGCTCCCTAAACCCCCACGCTCGTGCAACGAAATCACGGTGATCCGAGACTGGGGCCGTCGATTGGTAAGAAGGTTCTGGAATCCCAAAATCCAGGGCTCTTCTCTTGAGAGGGAAGTCGCAGGTACTTTAAGGAAAACTGCACGCACACGTGTTGGCAGACGTTCGCCCACGCCTTCGTCCTTGAAAGGGAAGGCCCTACACGACTGCCTCTTTTTACGGTAGATTGCAGCCAAGAGTTTTTCAGAATCTTTTCTGCGGGCCCTCGAGATGGCTCAACGAGTGGACAGAAACGCCTTTGAAGGGTGACCTCAGAACGCTTACGCCACCCCCAGCCCACCCCACCCCCAAATCAATAAAATGTAATAAAAACTTGAAAGGTGACTGCTGGTTCCTAGCGCCCACGTGGCAGCACACAACCATCTATGACTCCAGTTCCAGGGGATGCGATGCCCTCTACTGGTCTCCATGGACACCGAGCAGGCTGTTGGTGCACGGACACGCGTGCGGGCAAAACCCCCATCCACATAAGCCATTTCCTACATCGGTAGTCCACCATCATCTTTATTAAAGTCACAGCAGAGTTCACTTTCTTTCCGAGATGCGAGACCTAGCTGGCTCAACTCCCAAGTCTCTCGTGGTTTTCCCCCCCTCTTCAAAGTAGCTTTGTTTTGAAACACTACATACTTTGGAAAACTGGAGACCTGAGGTGGCGACAACCCAGGACTCTCGGCCGCTGACTAAGACAATCGAAGCTTTATTCCCGTGTTCTCTTAGCATTTGCGCACGAAGCTGCTGCTTCTAAGGAAGCCTCATGTGGCTATCACATAACGAAGATGAGATTAATGATGAAAACGCGCACTTCGAGGGGACGGTCCCGCGGGCCAGAGTCCCGAGTAGGAAGAATCTACCCCTCCAAACGTGCCGTTTGCGGTGCGCTGAAGGGACTCTAGCCCTACTCAAGGCAGTATGTTGGGGTACATCGATGTGGGCACTGCCTAGGGGGGGGGGCTTGTTTAATTGGCAAAAGAACTAAGGAGCAAGTCTGAAGTGGATTAGAAAGATTATACCGTTCTCTTAGAGCTCTTCTGCTTTTAAACCCTGCAACAAAGGTGCATCCGTTCTGACTGGCAATCATTAATCACTTAAGGTAACCATTATGGAGTGTGCCTCTGGGTACTTGGAATTCATCTTCCAAGGGAAGAAAGGGAGCCCATTTGGAGGCGAGGACAGCAGAAGACTTCAAGCTGTCCCGTACAGTTTAGAGGAGGGGGTGGGTGCCTTTGACCTCTGGCAGGCTTGAGCAGAGGGGGCGTGTCCGGCGGCCCTCCGTCATCTCGTGGCAGGACGCGGTACTGCAGCTTCACGGAGCCGACACGTTGACCACCTAAAAGCCAGCGTTTAGAGTCTGGAGTAGTTGAAGAGGTTCTGCATCCTCAGCCTCGGTAGCCAGAGGTGTTGGGGTTTATTTGAAGGAAGGAACAGAGATGCGGAGTGTGGCTCTCGCCTGGTTAAAGAGTCAGAAGAACTGGATGGTACATGCCGAAGCTCCTATAACTCTGCTGTGACTGTCACATCGCCAAAGTTACTGCCTCTTGCTTCACTGCTGCAATTAAATTATAGTGCTTTCCCTGTGTGTGGTGCTGTGGGAGCTATGCTGGGGGCATCGTCTCTGGATATGACGTAACCAGGAGATAAGACGTGGATTAAAGCTAAGTAAAGGCTGAATTAATGATTAAGTAGAATATGATAGCGGTTAAAACAAAGAGTTCGAAGGTCAGAAAGTGGAGGCAGCCTAGACTACATAATGAGGTCATTTCTGAAAAATAAAAATAAAGCCTGGCGTGGTGGTGCAGGACTTTAATCTCACACCCGACTAGAAGAGACCAGCAGATCTCTCTGAGTTCAAGTCCAGCCTGATCTACATCTCTCCAGTTCCAGACCAGCCATGCCAACATTTTAATACCCTGTCTTAAATAATAATAATAATAATAATAGGAAAAAAAGAACCTAGAGGGAAAAAAGAGTTGAGAGATGTTAGGGTGTCTAGGAGGGTGGGGCAGAAACAGGGTTCCTAAAATTCACTCTGTCGACCAGGCTGGCCCTGGACTCAAAGAGATCTGCCTGCCTCTGCCTCCAGAGTGTTAGGATTAGAAGGGTAGACCACCATGTCCAGCTGTGACTTTTTTAGGGGGAGGCATCTCAGGAACAGTTCACACCTCCTTAGAGAATAATTAAGAGTTAGTTTGTGATAAAAAAGAAAAAGACTCAGTGAAAAGACTATCTATTTATTTATTTAATTCAGGTTCTTTCTAAGACAGGTTCTCTATCTGTAGCCCAGGCTGATCTGGAACTCACTGTATAGTCCAGTTTGGTCTCGGACTAAAGCCATCCTCCTGCCTCAGCTGCCTAAGCACTGGATTACAGGAATGAGCCACCATGCCTTCTGTGAAAGGACTATTTTCCAGGAAAAATGGAACTGAGAATGAAATGAATAAAGTGTGTTCAGGTGACAAAGGAGTAGACCCTCCCCATAGTAAGAGACTTGGGTTTTAGCAATTAGTTATGAGGTCAAGTTAAAGATATTCAGAGGTACGTAATAGAAGCACTTGAATGTTAGGATAAACACTAGGCCAGCAGGGTAAAGAAAAACCATTGAACAAATTTACTTTACTGAAGAGTACATTTCTCCATTTCTCTTCCTTCACTGAACACACATGTGCGCGCACATCATATACACACACACACACACACACACACACAGTGAAAACAAGCATGAAAACATTTGTAGTGTCATTACAGTTACACCAAAGAATAGTAACCTCTTGGTTGTTGTTGTATTGAAATCAGAGACTCAAGTACCAGACACTAACTTCAAACTGAAGATGACCTTGAATTCCCGAGCCTCCATGTGGATGGAGCTGTAGGCATGGGCCACAATGTCCAGCAAAGAATATCAACTTTTAAAGCATAAGTTAACAAAACGTGAAGAAAAAAAAGCTCGAATTATAAATAAGATTTTCATGAAAAATATTAACCTGACTGAAAGAACCAGTACAGTAGTATTTTTAAAATATAGTGAAGATATCACTTCTCCAAAGCAACCTACAAAATCAAAACAATTCCCAATAAAATCCCATAAAGAATTAACAAGCTTAAACTAATACAATGCCCAGCACATAGAGGACTGAGTTAGTGCTGGATTCCTCAAAGGCCAACAAAGAACTCCAACTCTTAGGGTACCAGCAAAAAAAAGAGGGCTCCAAAATCTTACAATCTGATAACATAAATATTTCACTTCTTGGGCTGGTGAGGTGGCTCAGTGGTTAAGAGCGCTGACTGCTCCTCCAGACGATCCGGGTTCAATTCCCAGCACCCACATGGCAGCTCACAGCTGTCTGTAACTCCAGTTTCAGAGAATCTGATATTGTTATACCAATGCGCATGAAATGAAGTTAAAGTTTAAAAAAATTTCACTTTTGTACATGCCAGTTTAGTGTTGTTAGCATAAAATAGGAGCACCAGAATATTTAGTTCGAATTAAATATGGAAAGCTATGACATATACCTGTTTAAAAATAAAATCAAAACTGCTGGATTTTCAGAGCTTCATAAGGAACCCCATCTTTAGGAGGGTTCCTTCTCCTAATGTTCTGGCCTGGCCAGTGTGGTGGTACACAGGTGATTCTGGCACTCAGGAAGCTGTGGCTGCACCAGCATGGCTGCTCAGTAGGTAAAAAGCCTGCTGACCTGAGTTCCAACCTGGGACCCACAAGGAGAGAGTGGGCTTCTGATTTCCATCTGTCTTCTGGTCCCCACACCCAGCATGTTTGTACACACTCATCACACACAACAAAACACTTTGTTAAAGACACTGGCAAAAAGGTTGAGAGTTAGAAGCCAACCTGCGCTACAAAGGGAGAGCCTGTCTCAAGCAACAAAGCCCAGTGCAGCTGTCCCTTCGTGAAGATGGCCTCTGTAAAGACTACCAAGTCTGTCTGGTTAACAAGGAGCTAGCAGGGAGTGGTTACCCAGAAAACAGTCTTATGGTGGCGAGATTTCTGTGAGCGAGAAATAGAAAAGAATGGAAAGAATGAGGTACCATTCTTTCAGAAAGCTTGAGAAAAAAACAGGATACGCTCCCCTAAATTATAGGTGTGGAACATTTCATCCCTGCGAAATCATAACGATGTGACAGCCTACCGAACGTTCTTGCTCCTGTGGGGTTGTGTATGTGTTTGTTTGCTTTTACATTTATTTATATAACAGCAGTGTGCCATGGTAAAGGTTAGAGAACAACTTGCCAAAATCACTTGTCGTCCACAGTGAGGGACGTATTGGTCAAACTCAGGTCATCAAGCTTGGTGGCAAACACCTTTACCTGCTGAGCCACCTCACCAGTCATGGTTTGGGGTTGTTTTTCTGTTTTGTGTTGTCTTTGAGACAGACTCTTACTCTATGGCCCAAACTGGCCTGAAATTTCATTGATCCTGCTGTCTCGGTCTTCAGCATGTTGGGATTACAAACATAAGTCACCAGGACTGGCCTCCCAAACTTTATTTTCAGTATTATTTACAATCCAGATTTGGGGTTCTTATCAAAAGCATTTCTGGCAAGTGGAATAAAACAATAAGAATATGAGAATAAATAATTTTTAACATTAGATGTATTTACATAAAGTGCAGAAAAATCTTTTTTTTCCCCTCTGTGTTTATGATCTCACCACCCAAGTACTGGAACTACAGGTGTGTGCCACCACACCTGGCTTACACTGGCTTGTCACCCCTTATAGCAGCCATAAGAGCTGAGTATTATTTTATTTCCTTTTTTGTTTGTTTGTTTGTTTGTTTTCTTTTGTTTTTGTTTTTTTGTTGTTGTTGTTTTTGTTTTGCTTTGTTTTTTGTTTTTTTCAAGACAAGGTTTCTCTGTAGTTTTGGAGCCTGTCCTGGAACTAGCTCCTATAGTCCTGGCTGGCCTCAAACTCACAGAGACTCACCTGCCTATGCTGGGATTAAAAGATGTGTGCCACCACTGCCCCGGCTCCTATGTATTTTTATTTTGTTTATTTATGGGAAGAGTTCTGGCTTTGTAGCCCGGGTTAGCCTCAGACTCACGTAACCTAGGCTGGCCTCGAACTTGTAATCATCCTATTTGAGCTCCCCCAAGCACTGGGATCACAGGCCTGTGTCACTACTCCCGGTTGCTGATTTTACAGTGGAAGACCCTGAGACTGGGCAAACTAAGGCGCTTATACGAGGACGCATAAGTGATAAATAAGAAGGCGGTCCTAAAACTCGTTTCCCCATGAGACCATTTGCTGAGAGGATAAAATCAAGACTGTAAGTTCCACATGACACAGCAGCAGGTATTGCTTCTCTTAGAATACACTTCTGTGAAGCTGGAAACTCAAATGGAAGCAGCAGAGCATGGGGGAGGGGAACCTGCTGAGGTGGAGCTGGGACCAGCCAGCTACAAATTCCAGGGACTTGGGGGAAGTGGAGAAGGTAGCTAGCACCGGGCTCTCTGAGTTCCTGTGAGCTTTAAATCCTGTACCAAGCAAGTACAGCGCCAAATGTGGTAACCACGGCATTCTGGTTCCTCCCGCCTTAGGGAAGCCGCCTACAGAACCAGCCTAGATGGTGACCCTCAGACTGAACTGGGGTAAAGAGAATGAGGAAGCTCATTCCAGGAAGAGAAAACGAGTACCCTCGGAGACACGGAGGGAACATGTGTTGAAACAGAACACTCACCAGTTTGCAGTCTAAAAAACGGTTGTGAGCTAGATTACATTAGGACTCAGCCAAAGAACAGGAAGCTGGAAATGACAGGAAGTTTTTTACCGTAAAACTATATAGATAAATTGATTTTCATTACAAAACTATACACATACATTGTAGAAAGAAAATTATACACAGTGTAAAAGAAGAAAGTAAAAATCTTTTTCGCCTCAGTCTTGTCACAGCCTGGGTTCAGGTCCTGAGATGGGAAAGGGGCGTGGGTGTGAAGAAATAAAGTGTTCACTCACCAGATGACTTTCACACAAGTGACCGCCCCCCAAAGCTCCAGCCATCTTTATTTATACATCAAAAGCAAGCGTGTTTTTCCATACTCACAAACAAGTTTTTCCATCCTCCAAACTTTAACCTCCTAAAAAACAAATATGTCAAGTATGTTTTCCCTACTTTTACAACAAAACTTATTATCATTTCACTAGCTTGGCCAAATGTCAAGCCAGGTCCACCCTGTCTTTACAGAACTAAAAGATGATTGACATAGACACACATTCTCAAGAACAACAATACCATTCAAAACATATTGACAGAAATAGGGGTGCTCTGCCTCCAATCCTGTCAGCACTTAATCAGAACAACTCCCGGGGTCTGCAGTGACAGCTGGCATCCCCAGACAAGAAACTTGAGACGTGTCGGTTCCCAAAGAATTTTAGGGGAAACTATTTGAGAAAAAAAATTGTTTACAGGAATGATCACATCTCTCCCATGCATAATTGACAAAATAATACTAAAACCACACAAAAAAAAAATCACCAGCATTACAAGAGACAAGAGCATGCAGGCCACGCGGTCCCAGTAGTATTCTGTGCTGACCCGAAATCCACTGATTCTGGCCGAGTGAGACTGTCCCCGGGGACGTTTGCCTCATCTGGAGACCCATTGGACAAGCACTCATACATTGGTCTGAAACTAGGCCGCGTGGCTCCCAGCACTTTCTCATCTGCTCTGCTGCCCTTGATCTATACGCTCAGCACTCAGTAGACCGGGGCAAGAGGGTTGACATGAGGTTGAGGCCAACCTGAGCTACAAATCAAGATTCTGTTTCAAGATGGGGAAAAGGATCACCTCATTCAATGGTTACTTGAGAAAAAAAGAGAAAACATCTTCACTGTTACATCTTTTAGTGGTGTGTTTTCTATCCCCTCCTCCAACTTTATTGATGCATAATTGACAAATACATACATTCAAGGCATACAGTGTCATGGATTAATAAATGTAGGCATTAGAAATGATTACTATAACCACCTATCAGCACACATTATTAGCATTCCTTTCATGATATTTTGCTTTTCGTTTAATTATTTAACATGGTCATTTGTTGTTAAAATATTCATAATAAAGTTTGAAAACATGTGGAAAATACTAAGTAATTTGTCTTTTCTTTTAAGGATTTTTTAATGTGTGAGAGTGCTTGCTGGCATTTATTAAGTGTGCACCACCTACATGGCTGGTGTACTCATAAATCAGAAGAGGGCATCAGATCCCCTGGAACTAGAATTGCGGATGGCTGTGGGCTTCCTTGTGGGTGCTGGGAACTGAGCCTGGGTCCTCTGCAAGTGCAACCAGTGCTCTTAACTTCTGAGCCATCACTTCAGCCCCAAGTAACTTATTGTTTATGCAAAAATTTGTCTCTGAAATGGAGCTGATTGTTTGAGATGGTCCTCTTTCTAATATTAACTTCCTGAGACTGAAGCAAAGCAACTTTGAGCTAAACATGTATGGACTACAGTCGTTTTTATTTTTAATCATGTGCCTTGTCCTGCAACTTCAACATATATTGTAACATTTTTCTCCTTTTCCTCTTAATATCATGTTTTTTAAATTTCTGTAGAAATTTGGATACTATTGTCACAGTATCCAAAGATGATTTCTACAGACATTTGAGTGTCTCCTCCATCTGAAGTGTGAATGTAGAGATGGCTGGATAAAAGTAGAATCTGAGTCACCTTGGTCTGACCAAAGCATATTAGAGAACCTAAAGGGAATTATGAAGAAAGGGACACCATGTTTAACTATGGCAACAACTTAAGCATAAGTCAAAAAGAAATAAGACTGATACCGTGGCAATGGATGTGGAAAGAAAGGGACAAACCCAAGACACAGGACAGAGGGAGAGCTGAAAGAACTTGATGATACACACTCCGGAAAGTCATGACGCTGAGTAATGAAAAATCTCAGCATAGGCCTCCAAACCTCATCTAATAAATAGAGTAATAAATGGGAGAGGATTAAATGAATGACGTGCAAAATGATAAACAAAACCGCAAGAATGCATTCTTACTAAATATTAGCTGTTAGATTGGGCAATGATGGCACAGGCCTGTAATCCCAGCACACAGGAGAGAGAAGCAGGTAGATCTCTGAGTTCAAGGCCAGCTTGGACTATAGAGTGAGTTCCAGGACAGCCAGGGCTACACAGAGAAACCCTATCTAAAAATAAGTAAATAAAATTAGCTGTTACTGTCATTACAGATGCTGACAACAAATGATGAATTAAGATTTTGGAGTGGTTGAGAGTACTTACTGCTATTCAGAGGACAGTGCTGTGTTCTGCCTTTAACTCTAGTTAAAGTCCAGACTTCTCTTTTATTCAGTTCTTTGAAGTAGTTCACAACCTCTGGATCTCAGCTCCTTCGGGGATCGAATCATCTATCCACAGGGGTCACCTACGACCATCGGAAGACACAGATATTAATGTTATGATTCATAACAGTAGCAAAATTATAGTTATGAGTAGCAATAAAAGTATTTTTGTGGTTGGGGTTATCACAACATGAGTGACTGTATTAAAGGGTGACAACATTAGGAAGGCTGAGAATCACTGTGTTAAGGGCTCTAGCTATTTTATTGTTCTACCTGGAAAGTCCAAATTATTCTGCTAATTAACAATCTGTGTGTGTGTGTATGTGTGCGTGTGTGTGTTCCTGTGAGTGTGTGAGTATGTGCACGTGTGTTCATATACTTCTGCAGTCAAGAAGTCAACAATGGTGGCTTCCTCAATTGCTCTCCACCCTATGTGGGGAGACACGGTATCTCACTGGACCTGAAACTTACCAGTTCAATTAAGATGGCTGGCCAACAGGCTCCCGGGATCTGCCTGTCACCACCTCCCCAGTACCAGACTTAGAGATGCATATGACCAGCAAGTTTGGTTTGGTTTGTTGTGCTCAAGTGTACAACAAGTGTGTACTTGTGCACCTCCCTCTAATGACATGCTTCATGAGTTGAGGTCAAAGGTTAACTTCCAGGCTTGGTTCTCTCTTATCACGGTAGGTTCCAAAGATCGGCCTCAGACCATCAAGCTTGTGAAGCAAGCGCTTTTCCCCACTGATCATCTCACGGGCTTGCACCAGTGCTAGGATCCAAACTCGGGTCCTCATTCTTGCAAGGCAAAGCAAGCACTTTCCCAATCTCCCCAGCAATCAGAAATTGGAATTCCCTTCGTAACTGTAAATCTCCTTTCCTTGTCACCTAACATAGTCCAGTGCCTGAAGATTAGAATATCAACATCTTGCTAGGCCCGTGTTCTACTTCCTATACCCTCCAAAGAAAATGCCAGGAAAGTTTGCTCCTGCTTTGTCCCTCTGCCTTTGCAGGTCCTGATTAATCAAATGATGAATGCTCAGTTCCAATTTGAAATTTTTTTATACTCTTTCATAAGATTTTTTTTTTCTGATGTAACCCGATTCTGCTTCATGTCGTGGAATAATCTTTTTGTACACTCTGAAGATGTGTCTCTGCTAAGGCGCCTTCTGATTGGTTTAACAAAAGGCTGACTGTCCAGTAGCTAGGCAGGAAGGAGTTAGGTGGGAGAGCCAAACTGAGAGGATGCTGGGAAGAAGAGCAGAGTCTGGAGTCTCACGAGCCAGAGGCAGCATGCCATGCTGACAAAAGGTGCCACCACATGGTAGAGCATAGATTAAAAAGAACACAAGTTAATTTAAGTCATAAGAACTACTTAGTAACAAGCCTAAGCTATTGGACAAGCATTTATAATTAATAATAATTAATTATATTATCTGTGTGGTTATTTGGGAGCCAGCAGGTGGGATAGAGCTGACTGGTGGTCTGAAAAAGTCCGCCCACAGCTTCATACCAAAATATTTGTAACCAAACACAATGAACTTTAACTTCAGATCTCTAAAGAAACAGTGATCCCAGTAGGCCTTGTCCAGCGAGGAGAAGACAGCCATTCATTTTTGTAAATGATGATGTTGCTTCTGCACTAAACCGCCCTACAAATGCACCGTGGTCTTCACCACTACAGCACGTTTCTTTCAACAGCCCCTCAGAGTAATGTTTTCAGTTCAGCTTCGGTGATTGATTAATGAACAGCAGAGTCTGTCCTCAGACAGGTGAAAAATATCAGGTTGCAAGGCAATTCATGTAAATACATCGGAGGTGGGTCCCCCCCTCAAAGAAAGGGGCTGGAGGAGGTAAAAGGCCTTGAACACTATTTTAGGAACGTGAAGGATTCACACCCTTGTAGTTAACAGAGAACAAACTTGGATGCCTTTGGGTTTCACTCTAGAATTCAGTACTTCTATCGTTTGAGTTCCTTTGCTCCAGTTACATAGATGCACTCAAGACAATTTTAGACAAACCGCCAGTGGAAATACTGATCCAGTCCTCTCGTGGCTGGGAGGCTGGCTCAGCATGAGATCAAAGGGCAGGAGACAGTCAATAAGTATCAAGCAGCTATATGGCCCAGCACTGATAATGTCACTAAACTCCCACAGCAATTCAAATGTGTCATTTGTGTTAGGCTCACTTTAAACTGGAAGAATTAAACTCTTCGGAACAGGCTCTGAACAGGAGCGATCGCTCACAACCCAAATGAAACCCATATGCAGCTTCTCCACCCCCGTCAGCTATTCTTACTTACTTCCAGCCACAAACTAAGGGACTTGAGTTAGGCAGTCTCTGAGCTCCTCGAGGTCTGACTGTATGTGTGGCCTTTGTGGTTGGGGAGGGACCTCTTTTCTTCCTACCTAGGAAGCATAGCAGTTACCTCTACATTTTGATTCTCTGTCTCTATAAAAGGACACGAAGGCTATTGTTCCCACTACAGTAATGATGGGTGCGTCATGCCTGTGACCCTGCACTCAGGAGGCTGAACCACAAGCATCCCCCTTCAGTTGAGGCCAGGCTAGGCTACACAGCGAGTTTTAAGTCAGCCTGGGCTATAGAGTAAGACCCTGTCTCAAAATACACGTGTACAGCAACATACATACAAATTTAGAGTAAAACTTCTGGTTCCTGCTCTTTGTGGACCTTTTTTAAATGAATGTGCATTTCAAAAAGCAAAGCAAGCAACACTTATTGATATTTTATTGTGTCCTGTAGTTAAACCATATGATGAGGCTTTGTCAGGCAGCAAAGAAGTATAGGGTATAGTCTGTGTTCTTAGGGAAATTACACCTAGCTAAGAAGCATAGCTACCTTGAAAAAATACATGTGTAATGCAATACTGAGCTGGATGGTTCAGACAACAGGTACTCCATGAGTGCAGAGAAAGGGGAGATGGAGGGAGGCTAAGGAAAACCGTGAGAACGGGGACAAAGAGTGCTGTTCACCTTACATTGTGGGCTGGGATTTCTTGGCCTTCTCTGTGTTGCGAAATTCTGGCCTGAACCTCTCACACAGTTCAAACATTCTGGGCTCTGCCAGCTGCGGTGCTGTCCTTCTATCACGTCATCTAAACGCCACTTCATCTTTATTGGCACTTACGGGAGGGTAAAACCCCACTGGTATGCAAACACCGTCATGGTTACTTGCTTCAAGCCATGGGAAGTTTCGTGCAGAACCAGTTTCTCAATAGGGCAAATGTTGTGTCAAGGTGCAAGGAGCTTGAGAAACCGTTCAAGGCAAAGCCTGTTGTGGCAAGAGCCAGATTTCAATGGAGCACTTCCCTGTCTGTAGGAGCAAGGGTCAGTCTCTGGCTCCCCACTAGGGTGCCTAGTCAACCCATTGACTCAGAGGCTCCTGGCTCTTGACTTATGTAGAAGGAACTGCTTAGCTAAAATATTCTGTATCTATTCACTCTCATATGACAATCCATTGATAAGATGCTAGATATAAAAAAAAATCCAAAATTCTGGACCCCTCCCTTAGAAAACTAAGCACCAAATCCTACCCTAACTATGATATGGGAAAGTGCTAAATTAAGAGTAACGAGAGCCCAGTGTGGTGATTAATGCTGCATTCCCAGCATTTAGGAGGCTGAGGCAGGAGGAAGGCAAGTTTGATGCAAGTCTGAACTATATAGCAAAACCCTGTCCAAAATAAATATGAAAGAAGGAAGGAAGGAAGGAAAGAAAGGAGAGAAACAGAGGAGGGGAGATGAGGAAGGAAGACAGACAGGAAGAAAGAAACAAAGAAAGAAGAGAAGAGAAAAATAAAAAGAGGCAGGGTGAGTGGTTGTGTAAGTGAAACCTCGGTGAGCCTACAAGGGCTGAGGAAATTTCATGGAGAGAAGGATTGGGATTGGCGTTGTAGAACTGGGAGAATCTGGATAGTCAGAGAAGAGAGATCATGACATTCTAAAACTGAGGAAAGCCACAACTGGAGGCAAGAACAATGGAATGTCCATGCATGGAAAATGGAGGTCATCAGCCTATCTGGGGGAGCGTGGTGTGACGCTGCACTTAGCAAGAACTCGTGGGAACGGCCCTGTGAGTGAAACTAATCAGGGACTAGGGAGGTAGTGTTTGCTTAGCACGCACAAAGCCCTAGATCATCCCAAAGTACCGCATGCACTAAGCATGCTGTGCCCATGTCTGTAATCCCAGCAATCAGAAGGTGCAGGCAGGAGGGATCTGAAGTTCAAAGTCAATCTTGGCTTCAGAGGGAATTTGAGGCCAGGATGGGCTACATAAGACCTTGTATCAATTTTTTTTCTCATTCCTTAAAAAACACAGAAAACTTATAAGTGCTGATTATATTCCACCATTAGACTGGGTCTCTTGCCATAAAGTAACAACAGTTTAACCTGTTAAGGTTTACAGTGTCCACTTCACAAATATTAAATTGCCCATCCTCAATACAGACTTTTCATGCTAGCACTATTAGAATCTATTTTACAAAGGAAAAGAGAAGTCCAGAGAGGTCAAGGAATTTGCTCTGGTCACATAATTAGTAACTGGAAAAATCTGGGAGTAAGCCAAGTGAGTCATTTTAAACATGGGTTTCTGAGCACAATGCTAAACTGCCTCCACACATATTATCTCATTAAATTCTCATTAAGTTCTCTGTGACATAGGCGTCGTTATCCTCGTTTGACAAATGAGGATCCAAGACACAGGAGTCAACCAATTACTCATGGTCATTCCATTGGATTCAGGGCTACAATTTGAAAGCAGCTCTATTCCAATCCCATTAAACTTTCCATTACAATATAGCCACCTGGCAGAGGTATTGTCCGGATAGGATCAAATTATGGAAAATTTTGACAGCTCAAGAAGAGCAAGAAGCCTTGACAGGAACAGAGAAGAACGTCAGAGTTTGAGCAGATATGATGAGGATCAGTCTAGGTCTCGCATCACTGGTCATAGGAAATGGACCCAGGAAAGGACAAAGAAGACACCAGGCAACATCATAGGTGGTAAATACGTAGAAACAGGCAAAGAAGAGAGAAAGACAGAAACAAGATCAAAATAGGTCACAGGAAATCAAATAAGGGAAGGGATAGATAGAACACTAGTTGACGTGAGAGGGGGTACGTATGTGGAAATGGGCAAGAAGGAGGAACAGAAACAAGACTAAACTGTGAAGGAAAAATCTGATCGTCTTTGGGGCTGACTGGCTGAGAACAAAAGAGAGACCAAAGAGGACTTTGGGTCTAAATGATTCAGTGGGTTATTGACAAAGACAGAGACCTCGTACAAGGACCTGGTTTGTGACAAGAAATTGTTTTTAAACATGTTACAATCTGGGGCTGGAGAGATGGCTCAATGGTTAAGAGCACTGGCTGCTCTTGCAGAGGAGCCGGGTTTAATTCCCAGCCCCTACATGGCAGCTCACAGCTGTCTACAGTTCCAGGCGATCTGACAGCCTCATACAGATATGAATGCAGACAAAACACCAATGCACATAAAATAAAATTTAAAAAAAAAAAAAAAACATGTTACAATCTGTTTTGTAAATGACCTAAAGGACCAATCAGTAGGTCGTTCAGGGATGCAGGTTTAGGGTTTGGAGAGCAGTTGTCAATCATAGTTGACCAGAAAATGCTCTCCAATGGCCTGTGAAGAAGCAGCCGAGTAAAGGTTGCAGTTCGTTTGGTAGAACGCTTGCCTAGCATCCACCAAGCCCCGGGTTCAATCCCTGGCATGCACTAGCAATTTCAGCTAATGCCTATAGTCCAGGATCTGGGGAGGTGGAGGAAGCTGTAGCATCAAGAATCAATGGCATGGCTGGAGAGATGGCTTAGCAGTTAAAACCTGGCTGTTCTTCCAGAGGACCTGAGTTTGATTGCCACCAGCACAAACATGGCACCTGACAATCATCTATCACTCCAGTTCCAGGGGACCCAATGTCCTTGGCTTGCCTCCAAGGGCACTGAGCACACAATGGTGCACAGACACACCTGAAGGCAAAACATCTATGCCCATAAAATAAAAAGATATTTTAAACCTTTACAAAAAAATAATTCAAGGTCAATCTTTTCTACATAGCAGGTTGGAGGCCAGCCTGAGTGACATGAGATCCTTTCTAAAAGGTAATAAAAACAAAACCAAAAAACCAACAAACAAAAATTGGAATGAGCCAGAAATCAACACAGAACAAAAACACAGCAAAACCAGAGATGAAAAAGAGTGGTCAGAGCCAGAGATGAAAATGAAAGCAATGGTAGAGATGACTACTGAATAACTTCCTGTTGTTTCTGGTAATCTAGGGTATTTCCTAGAGCATCCAAGCCTAGCTTCTTGACAGGCCCTACAGAATGATCAGGAACTCACTCCCATACGGGAGTGAGCAGTGCACATCAGCACAAGGACAGACCATCCCAAGGGCTCTACATTAAACTGCACCTCTAAGAAGGCCTCAAATGGTCCATGAGAAATATCTCCCCAAATACAAGTACCTATATAGTCCCTGAAAAATCTCGATGAACGCTTCAAGTTTTCCTCATTTGTCCTTTCCATTAAAAACCTTTCCTTCCACCAGGTATGGTTTTACACATCTATAATTCCAGACTTTGGGAGATAAAGGAAGGAGGATCAGGAGTTCCAGACCGGCCTTGGCTATATGTCACATATGGGGCCAACCTATGCTACACGAGATAAATTTAAAAATGCTTTTCCTTCCTAAGCCAAGTTGATTCCCATAACTCTTGAGTGGGTGAAGGTACCTGTGGCTCTGACATCCTTGACTCCTGTGAGTTTTCAGTCCGGAAAGCAAAGAGGGCCCTCAGTGGTGAATAACTTGCTACAAAGACTGTTCTTGCATGTGGTGGTACTCACCTGAGATCCCGGAACATGAGACTGAGGCAGGAGGATCACAAGTTTAAGACCGCTTCTCAAAACAAACAAACAACAACAACAACAACAAAAAAAAAAAAACAACCTCCTAAACTCCTGGTGTTTCTGCTCCCTGTCCACTTTTTCCCAGAGCATTAAGAATGTGACACACTGGCCAGTGCCCCACCCTCTGTGACCTCTTTTGCCTGGCAAGATTAAGAAAGTGAGACTCAGCAGTTCCGCCAACACCTAGAAGGGACTTGCTGGAGTGATTTCAGCTTCTGCCTCTTGTCTTCCGGGCACGTGCTGTGAGGGTCTAGGGCCCGCCCTCTGACTGACATCACTGAGGTCATCTCCAAGTCGATATCCAATTCTTCTACCATGGTCCATATAACTCGCTCCTAAATCAGGGGTCCTCCACAAATCTTAGTGATCGTCTCATCTTAGAAGTGGCAAGGTGGGTTCCTCCTCATCCTAAAGAGAGGAAATGGGGCCCAGGGTTGTTATTGGGCTTGCCCCAGCTCATAGAGAACGACCCACCCTCCAAATCTTTGTCAGCTAGACAAAGGTCCTGAATAAACAGTTTGGAATTCTATTTTTACTGAATTTTCCCCCAAAGATTGGTCTCTTTTACAGTCTTTTTCTTACAAGATGTTTATAATGTCTGGAAATGCCAGTTTACGGCTATAAAGGGAAAGGGAACAGCCCTGGTTGGTGAGGAGGCCCACAAAACCGTGTCAGCCAGTCTTTTACACTGTGGCCAAAACCCATATCCATGCCTGCCCTCATCCTTTTTGTGGCAAAGCTTCACTGAGGACCCTTCTAGGCCTTTCCATCATTGTCTCTCATTGACCTTGATGCCTTCCACTGAAATCCTTGATTACCAAACGTCAGCAGGCAGGCTGGCCGCTTGGGATGGGCCCTGCAGAGCTGTCGCAAGGCAGCAGAACGACAGGCCAGCTCATCAGAAATGTATTTATCAGGCAAACTTCAGGGAAACCGGTTGCTCCAGCTCCGCACTCAGGAAGAATAGTTGTGCGCGAAGCTCCACATGGTACGGAACGGATGTGGGAAAGGTTGTCCCGTCACATCACCACGCTCCCCGGAAAAGGATCTGAGGTCAGGGCACCACACAAGCAGGCCCTCTCCTTCCCCAACAGGCTCTCATGCAGCCCAGGTTATATAGGTCAGGCTGTACTCCAGCTGCCTCCTGCAGGCCTAGAACATCTAGGTCAGAGAATCACACTTCTAAACAGAATTCAGCACTGGCGGCACAGGCTTTAAACCCAGCACTCAGGAGGGAGAGGCAGGAGGATCTCTGTGAGTTCGAGGCCAGCCTGGTCTACAAAGCAACTTCCAGGACAGCCAGAACTGTTACACAGAGAAACCCTGTCTTGGGGGTGGGGGGAAGCGTTTGGAAATCACCTGACATAGCCCGAACATAGCAGGACTGAAAAGTGAGTTTTTCGTTATTAGAATGGAGTACACTCATTTTCTACAAGCTAAAATTGCACCATTGGCTCTGGTGGAGCTGTGGTTAGCCTAAAACCCATAATATTTTTCATATAAACCACTGCTTGGATCAAATCTTTTTCCATTCCAATAAATTTCTTAAATTTTTGTTTAACTTATGGTTTGCCTTTCAAATTCCATTTTGTTAGTTTTAACTCCATATTTCTGTCTAGAGTTTTAATTTGGAACATCTTAATTTTACTAACTTTTTTTTTGAGAAGAGAGAGAAATCTTTTGTAGTGTATATTTACAGAATGCCCGAGAACTCATATTTAACGGCTAAACTATCTATCCTTTTTAAAGTTTTTATTTTTGTTTTATGTGTATCAGTGTTTGGCCTGCACGTATGTCTGTACAGTGTTTGTACATTGCCCACGGAGGCCAGAAGAAGAGAGCCAATCTCCGGACCTGGAGTCATAGAGTGTGAGCCACTGTGTGAGTGCTGGGGATTTAACCGGGCTCCACTGTAAGAGGCGTCATTATTCTTAACCTCGGGGTCATCTCTCCACCCCCACCCCACTCTGCCTTTTCAGTTTTTATTATTTTACATCTAAACTATTCTAAGTAAGGCTTTACTTATGAAACAATTTATCTTAGGCTTCATCTAGGTTTTTAAGAGTGACTGATTTTCTTTTTATATGACAAAGCCTTAAAAAAAAGCAAAACAGGTCTTTCTTGCATAGTACAGAAGAATATTCCTGCAGGAGTAGAAATGACTGAAATAGTGTAATAAAAAGCTACCTTGTAGAAGTCCAGAATTTGTAGTGTGTCGGGGTGGGGTGATGGGCAAGCCCACATGCACACATGTGCATGTAGAGGTCAGAAGTCAACATTAATCTTTCTTTGTCACTTTCCTCTTTATTTTTTGATCTCTCATTGAACAAGGAGCCACCAGCCTTACTAGAATGATGGCCAACAAGCCCAAGGGACCCTTCTGCTTGTGCCCCGCTGGCACTAAACTTGCAGGTGCCTGGTTCCATACCAAGCTTTCTTACATAGGTACTGGGAGTCCAACTGAGGACCTCTGGCTTGCACACCAAGCACTTTACCAACTGAGCCCTCTCTCCAGCCCTGGGAGGTTTGTGTATGTCTATCTTTTGATATATAAGTTAATAGTGTATTTCCAATAGTCATAAAACCTGGAGAAGCCAAGAATTTCAGAAGTAGGAAGGAAGGAATTTCCTAATCTCTTTATACCACAAGGAAATCTGCTACATACAAAAGGACAATTAAAATTTAAAATATTTATGATTATTTTATATAATACAAGAAGCCTGACATCTAATTGTGAGTCCTGTTTCTTCATTCTTTATATCAAGTAATAATGGCTAACATTTATCAAGGTCTTAGAATGCTGTGAAGACACTTTATAAACTTTAATCCTCACAACTGTCTTGATTTTAAAAGGACTTAAACACAAGTTCCCATTCATGCTAGGGACCAAATATTCAAGTATTCTACCCTCAACTATTCCTTCGGCCCAAGAGTGACTGGTTTTTTGTTTTTGCTTTTGTTTTTGAGACAAGTTTGTTGTAAGTGGGGGGAGAGGTGTGTGTTGTTTGTTCCCAGCACCCAGCTTCCAGCCCCCAGCTGCTGGCCCGCTCAGCCACTGGTTGCTTGCCCAAAATAACCACATGAGACTGTATTCATTTAAATACTGCCTTGCCCATTATCTCTAGCCTCTTCCCGGCTAGCCCTCACCTCATAAACTAACCCATTATAAAAGTAA
>JAQHUG010000135.1:1038553-1077952 GCA_028555095.1 Dicrostonyx torquatus
CCAGATCTCATTACAGATGGTTGTGAGCCACCATGTGGTTGCTGGGAATTGAACTCAGGACCTTTGGAAGAGCAGGCAATGCTCTTAACCTCTGAGCCATCTCTCCAGCCCCTAATGCCCTCTTCTGTCCTCCATGAGTACTGGGCATGTGCGTGGTACACATACAAACATGCGGAATAAATGCCCCTACACATAAAATAAACATTTTTTAAAGGTAGAGGATCTGGCTGTCCCTTGTTGGATACCTCTTTACACTCGGTTATCTTCAGCAGTGGGGTGTGACATTGAGCAGCTGCATTCTGGTTATCCTCAGCAGCTGCTGAACTGCGAGCGAGGGTGCACTAGGCATACACAGCTTCAGGTCTGAGTCCATGAGATAGAACGTGCCCCTCCCCCACACTCTGTGTCAGGCCCTCAGAGAATTGTGTAAGAAGGTACTTGATCACTTGTTCCTATCTCAGCAGTCCACTATCCCCAACCTCATCCCAACAGGTATCCAGTTTCTACTCACTGACTTCTGACTCCATAGGAACTCTCAGATCTACCCCCTCTTCCAAACCATGTGTTCCTCCTTTCTCTCTCATGTAAGCCTGCATTAAGGCAGGAAGATGATAAGGCAGGGAAACACACTCCTATTGTAGTGCAGATGAGTAACAGCGGTGACTGGTGAGCCTTCTCTTACAGAGTAGAAAGTTTTGAACAGTTGCTTATTACCTAAATGAGTGTTCTATTGTTTCTTCAAATAAGGGCACATTTTATTTTATTTTTTCTACTGGGTGGGAGATAATGGCTCATAAAAAAACAGCAGCATTTCAAGTAGAAAGGGGGTAGTCATAATTGGACGTTTCTCTCCCACCTACCAGTTCCTGAATAAGCACTCAGAGACTTAATAGTTCTAATAGATGCCCTGCCAATAGCTCAGGCTTATTACTCACTAACTCTTACATTTTAAATCAATCCCTATTCCTTATTTACACTCTGCTATGCAGTGGTACCTTTATTAGCATAGCACATTCATCTACTGCTCCCTCTGCATCTGGCTGGCAACTCTTGACTCCACCCTTCTCCTTCCCAGCATCCTTAGTCTGGTCTCCTCGCCTATACTTCCTGCCTGCCTGGCTACTGGCCAATCAGTGTTTTATTAAACCTATTCAAGTGACAAATCTTTACAGTGTACACAAGGATTATTCCACAGCAGGTAGTATTTAAAATAGAAGTCATAAGTCAGGTATAGTGGCTCACTGAGGAGGCTGGCTCAAGAACAATTGCCACAAACCAGTTTAAGGCAGAGAAGGCTACACAGCAAGACCTTCAATCTGAGGCAAAGCTTTAGCACAATGCTGAAGAGGAAGAGGTGAAAGAAGGTTTGGATGGGGGAGGTATTAGTTCTTTGAGCTTCGTTTTCTCTTCCTTGTTTCTATGCTGGTGATTGGGTCTCAGTTTCCCTTTAGGTCGGCAAATTGTTTTAAATCTTCTGGGCTTTAATTTTAGGGTTTTGAAAAACACATAGTATATTTATTTATTGTTGGGGGTTATATACGTGTGGAGGTCAGAGGTCAACATCAGTTGTCTTCCTCAATTGATCTCCATTTTGAGACAGGATCTCTTACTGTACCAGGAGCATGCCATTTTGGTTAGGCTGGTGTCCCAGTAAGCCTCTGGATTTTGCCATTCCCTGCCTACCCACCTATACTGGCTAGTTTCCTGTAAACTTGACACAAGTTAGAGTCACCAGAGAAAAGGGAGCCTCAACTGAGAAAAATGCCTTCATGAGATCAGCTGTAAGGCATTCTCTTAATTAGTAATCAATGGGGGAGGGGCCAACCCATTGTGGACAGTGCCATCCCTAGACTGGTGGTTCTGAGTTCTGTAAGAAATCAGGCTGAGCCAGGCATGGTGGTGCATGCCTTTAATTTCAGCACTAGCCAGGCAGAAGCAATCAGATCTCTGTGAATTCAAGGCCAGGCTGGTCTACAAAGCGAGTTCCCGAATAGCCAGAACTGTCTCAAAAAAGAAAAGGAAAAGCCGGGCGGTGGTGTCGCACAAAAAAAAAAAAAAGGAAAAACAAACAAACCAAAGCCAGGCTGAGCGATCCACAAGGAGCAAGCCAGTAAGCAGGACCCTCCACGGCCTCTGAGTCAGCCCTGCCTCCAGGTCCCGTCCTCACTGCCTGTGATGATGAGCTGTCAGATGAAACTGTGAGTGAAATAATCCCTTTCCCCCATGTTGCCTTGGCCATGGTGTTCCCTCAGAGCAATAGTAACCCTAACACCAGCACTGGGGTAACAGACCCGCCTAGCTGCGCCTGGCTTTTATATTGGTGCTGGGATCCAAACTCAGGCACAATAAGGCTATCGTGCTCAGCAAGCACTTTACCCACTGAGCCTTCTCTCCAGTTCCTATTTTGTTTTTTGAGCCACTCCCTTGCTTGTAGCCTTGACTGGCCTGAACTAGCTAGATCCCTGTGGCCAACCATGCGCTGGGATTACAGGTACATACTATTTTCTATACCTGGCTTTTGGCACAGAATTTCAATATGTATTAACTCTCAAGTGGGCCTTAAATTCATTATGTAGCCCAGGCTGACCTCAAAGTGTTACAAACCTGCCTTAGCTTCCTGAGTGCTGGGATCACAGTGCAGAGGTGATACTATTCCCTGTTCTTGTCAGCCTCCCTCCCTCTCTCCCTCCCTCTCTCCCCCATCTCTTGCTTTCTCTTTCTTCCTATCCTTTTTGTTCTTTCTGAAAGCTAGAAGCCAAATTAGTTGCTCCTTCAGACTCTAGTCTCAGATCATCTGGTCAATGCAGAGTTAAGGAGGTATGTATGGATGGATGGATGGAAATGTAGGCATATTTGTTCGAGTAGGCCAAAATGGGGCAAGGCATGTTGCCAAGCGTCTTTAGAACAGCAACAGACTTTTGAGATGGAATATTTTAAAGCATTGTTGAAAATAAGCTAAACTTTTAGGAAACAGCAAACGCAGAGGAATACTTCTCTGTCAAGTAAGTTGGGAGGGGAACCGCACACCAAACAAAACGTGACTAATACTTCAGCAGTGACTTCACCTCAAGCATTTCATGAATGTCACATGACCCACCCACTTCTCCTCCCGCACCTCCGAAGATTACCGTATCAGCAGCAATAACACCCTGTTGTTCGAGGGCCAGACTTGTATCTCAATAGCCACAGCATTCCCAAGTGGAGAATACTGCACTGTTCTCTTGTTCACGGCTTCTCTGATAAGGTGAATTTTTGTTCCCTTCGCCTCCTCTCTTAATCTCATTCCACCCCCTTCCTCTCTTCAATCAGTAATCTTTTTTTCATTTTCCATCTTTCCTTTCTCCTCTCTGTCATGGCTTGAACAATGTACAAATTCATTGTGTAAAGCACACACGTTTTAACACTCAGTACAGACTGTCCACTCTAAAGACAGGCCAGAGAAAGAGGAACCATGGACAGCCCTTTCTGGATGGACCCTGGACACCCAGATTCATGGTGCTCAGTAACACGGTTCCGAAGGTAGAATAGCAAAGGGCTCATTAGTAGAGCACGAGGCTTGCTCCCCAAAGCCACAGGCCTGATGCCCAGCAACATAGGAAAAACACATCATGGACCCAAGCAGGGGACACATGCCTGGAATCCCGAACTCAGGAGACTGAGAAAACAAGCTGGTACCAGCTCAGACCACACAGTGAGGTAGCCTGTCTCAAAAACAAACAACAAAACAAATTAAAAGCCTACTTACGGAATCTCACATTGTGCAGACATTAACACGGTGGATTTCATCGCCATCTTTCTCTCTTTTGTTTTTTGTTTGTTTTCTTTGAGACAGGGTCTCATATAGTCAGGGACCTCAAATTCCATAGGTAGCTACTACAGCTGCCCTTGAACTCTTGCTCCTCTTGCCTCTGCCTCCTGAATACTGGAATTAAAGGCCTACACCACCACCTGAGTTTATGCAGTGCTGGAGTTGTAAAAACTGAACTCAGGGGTTTGTACATGTAAAGCAAGCACTCTATCAGCTCACACACACACACACAGAATACACTCACATACCTCTTTGGTAGACCTTTTTTTTAAAAAAAAAAAAAAAAAAAGACTGATATTTCTAGATTGTATTCATGCCAAATTTGCATCAAAATTTTTTTAATCTTCAATGAAAGTTGTTAAACGGCTGAGTGATTTTTAATTTTTCAGTTATATACTTAATGGGAAGAGTCTTTTTTGAGACAAGGTCTCATGTAGCCCAGGCTAGCCTCAAACTGGTTATATTGCTAAAGATGATTTTGAAATCCTGATTCTCCAGCCTGCACCTCTCAAGTGCTAGGATTAAAGGCATGCACACCCACACCCACAAGCATTGTAACGAGCCTCCTTTCCCCCACGGTAACAGGTGCTTCAGCACATAGCTGAGCCTTGGAGAGAAGTATCAACCTGGCTGTGTTTAGACACCTGTGCTCTTTTAGCCCAGCTGTACGAGACGGAAGGAAGGAGAGAGAAGGGAATGGAGAGCAGGCAGATGGAGGAAAGCGAGCACCTTTCTGTGCAAGGCGTCCCTGGAAAAGGCTCTGCAGCTGCAGCCAGGCTTCGGGCACCCCGGCCCACAGTGCCTCTCTGTGGGGGTCCAGCAGGAGGTTGTGTACAGAAGAAGGAACAGAGGAAGGGGGAATGCGTGCTTTTCTTCCCCAAAGGAACTGCATGCGTTTCATCTGAGGAGACACTGTGGGAAAAGATTAACCTGGACTTGGTGGCATCTGCCTGTATCCCAAAGGTGGGTGGTGGCAGCAGGAGGACCTGAGGGGAGCAATTCCTCAACCGAGGTTCCCTCTTCCTTGACACAGACTGACAGCACATCCTTTTGTTTCCTCTTGTCTGTCACCATTTTGGGTTCTGCTCAGCGAATATTTATCTGCGACTGCATCACAAGATTTCAGAACACTCCTTCATCAGACATCCTTCCCTTTACCAAGTTTTTATGGCCTTATTTGTTCTTTTCTTCTTTCCTTTCTCGTTTCCCTTTTTTTTTTGTGTGTGTGTGTGGTGCTGGAGGCAGAAGGCCTCTCAAATGTTGAGCAGGTATCCTTTCACTAAACTGCATACTCAGCCCCAGATTTATTTTATAAATTTTATTTTTCATAAGCTTAAATACTTCCACACACACCCCTTGGTTCTGGGGATGGAACCCAGGACCTACCCTGCCTAAGAACTGAGCTCTGCCTCCAGCCCTATGCCCGTAAAAAGTGAGCAGGTCTGAACCGAGGCAAGATTATTGCCACAAACTTTAGGCCACCCTAAACCACACAGTACTCCCTGCCTTAACAAGTGAAAAGTTTAGTTTTAAATAAAATGAAAATTCGCCTTTAATCCCAGCACTCAGGAAGCAGAGGCAGGCAGAGCTCTGTAAACTCAAGACTAGTTTGGTTTCTGCATATAGTGAGTTCTAGGACAGCCAGGCTATGTAGTGAGACCCCGTCTCAAAACAAAACAAAATTCATATGAAATTTCTGTTCTGTACATTTTCCACAGCGCCATGATAGAAGAGCTAGCGCATCTGAACAAGTCTACCAGTTTGTATTTACAAGGAAATTTGTCCGTGGATTGGGTACCTCCACAGTTGATTTAGAAACCAGAGCTAGGCATGGTGGCACATCCCTGAAACCCCAGCACTTGGGAGGTAGAGTTCAGGACCATCCTCAGCTATACCTGGAGGTCAGGGCTAGTCAGAGCCACACGAGACCCTGTCTCACTCTTCCTTGCCTCCCACAAAAGAAAAAGCAAAACAGAAGGTAGGTGAAAGCTTATTTTACTTTTAGGGTTTTTTTTGTTTTTATTTTAACAAAAGCAGAGATGGAAAGCCACCCTACACAAGGCGTGTGTGTGTAAATCAGAGGATAATTTGCAGAAGCCAGGTCTCTCCTTCCATCATGTGGGTTTCCAGGGACCAAGCTCAGATCATCATGCTTGGCAACAAGTGCCTTTACCCACTGAGCCACCTCTCTGGCCCCTACTCAGGCTTATGCTCCCCTAATCATTAGAAAGGACAACACTAGGAGTGCCAGATGGGAAGGCATGACTGGGCCTGACCACAGTAGGGACAACCTGACAGACCTATCTCCAATCTCAGGATCTGGGTATGAGGAACCACCATGGGAAAAATGGATCCTCTCTAGTTCTCCTAAATCTTCATACAGCTCTGACAAAGTCCATTCAACCTTCTTGGTTTAACCCTAGTTTAGAGTTGCCAGCGGAAAGAGAGGCTGTCCACTTACATTCTATTTTAGTGAAAATCAAGGAATTTTTTTTTTTAGAGAATAAAAGTGTATCTTATGGGGGACTGAAGAGATGTCTCACTAGTTAAGAGCACTGGCCACTCTTCTAGAAGACCCTGGGTTCAATTCCCAGGCCCTATACAGTGGCCCACAAGAATCTAACTCCAGTTCCAAATGTTCTGGCGCCCTCTTCTGACCTCTGTGGGCACTGCATGCACAGACAGAAATGCATGCAAACATCCATACCCAGAAAATAAAATCTTAAAACCAAAAAGGAAAAAAAATATATATCTTATTATGCCAGGAACGGTGGAAAATACATTTTACACCAGCATTTGGGAGGCAAAGGCCGGAGAAATACCACAAGTGTGAGGCATGTCTACATATTAAGTTCTAGTCTCCGTCGAAAAAGAGGGGAGGGAGGTTGCACAATTAGGAGGACGTAAGTCAGATTCCCAGCACCCGTGTAAAAAGCTGTGTCCCCCACACCTGTAACCCAGTGCCAAGGAGGCGGAGATAAATGGATCGTTTCAGAGAGCTCACTAGCCAGATAGCCCTGTGACCCTGCACCAATGTGGGTCAGGATGGAGGACATCTGAGGTTAATCTCTGGCTTCTACACAAATGCACACACACATGCATATGACACACCCACACAAATGTCTACATACAACACACACAACTAAAATACAAATGTAAATATCACACACACACACACACACACACACACATTTACTACTAACTCCCGGCACGCCACATTCGTTGAACTTCGAAAAAGGGTGCTTTAGAGGCGCTTGTAAAGAATGAGCTCAAGGCTTTTCAGAAGTAACAGATAAAAGTCACACTCTTTGGCCAGTTCTCAAGGCCCAGGAGTGGACGACAATAACAACTAACAAAGTGGCTCATTGAATCAAGTGTTCTCTGCATAACTTGACGGAAATGCTCAGGAACCATTTTAGTTAATTCACAGGTCCGTGCAGACGTCACCAAAAGCAGTTCAGAATGTTTTCATCACTGTAAAAGAAAATTCCAGAATTATTCTTCTTCCCTGGCATTCCTCAGTACCCAGCATTTGGCAACTAACGGGCCCCTCACTTTAGTTGTGCCAATTCTGGACATTTCCTTATAAACTGAATCACACAACACGTGGCCTTCGGTGTCTGGCTCCTAACATTTAATTCAAAGCTTAGCTTATTCAAATGGTGAAGTGTCCCTGTTCCTCTCTCCTTTAAGACAGGGGCTCACTATGTTTCCCTGCATGTCTTGGAACTCGCTGTCTCTGCCTCCTGAGTGCTGGCATGAAGAGCCGTTTGCCACCACGCCCGGCTGTTCTCACTTTTTGAGTACTGAATCTTTCGAATATGAGAACATTTGCGCACACGCTTTGGTGTGGTTGTGTGGCTTCGTTTCTTTGACTGTATACCTAGAAGTGGTCAGATGGTAACTAACGTGTTTAATGTTCTGAACTACCCACTTGTTTCCCAAAGCAGCTGCTCCCCTTTACCGTGGGCCGGCGCAAGAAGAGAAAGTATTTGCCCTAGCTTCCCAAAAGAGGGCCTGTTTCCAGTTCGGCCTCCGCAGGGCCACGAACGCTCTCCCTTCTCTGCAACGTCTCACCCGACCGCAACCAAAACATAGTTAAGACTAAACGTTATTTCCTCTTGGTCCAGGCCCGCCTCCAGGGCGCCGCTAGGCCGCAGGAAAACAGCCAAGCTAGCAGAGGTTATCTGGACGTTGTAGTTCCCCTTCCAGTCGGCCGCTCAGAGACTATGAGAAGAAAAACTACAACTCCCAGAATGCCGGCGTGCTATGGCGGCCGAAGGGGCCAATTGGCCTGCAGAGTCCCGCCCACCTCGGGTTGGGCGGCCAGCCAGCACGTCTGTAAACACGCTGGGGGCCTGTCATGGGGCGGGTAAAGGAGGCGGTGGCCGAGCGGGGAGGTGCCTGGGGCAGCCTCCTGGGTCCGCTCTGCCATTCCTGAACTGGTCCGGGTCCCCGTGACCGTGGCTTCAGGGAAGCGAACTGTTAGGCGAAGGAGGAGGCAGTCAGAGCCATATCCCCCTTCTTCCCCGGGGCGGGGGCCGGGCCTGGCCGGCTAAGGCGGGGGAGGGCCGGGAGGGCGCCGGGCCGAGCCGGCCTATCTGCCGAGATGGATGACAGCAAGGTAAGTCCCGGGCTGGCCGCCGCCGCCGCGCCTGCTTGTCGCCGCCCGTAGTCCCGCCGCCCAGCCTCAGTTCAGAAGTCCACGCGAGCACTCACGAAACACCTGCCATAGATACCAGTGTGCCTCGGGCCCCTGGCACCCCGCCAGGACACGGGGGCGCACCGGGCTGCAGTTTTCTAGCAAGGGCCCTCGCCCTTGCAAAATTTTCACTCCTGGGGTAACCGTGTTTGCTAGGGGTTCCAAGGAGCGCAAGCCCTGACCTGCAGGTCAAAATAAGTGAAGAAACTACCGTGCTTTTTTCTTTTTCCCTGTCTTGCCCCCTCCCAGCGTTTTCCAGTTGGGAGAGATTAATTAGTGCATCCTGAACTCGACATAATCACCCTTGATGGTTTTCCCTCCTTCCCTGAGCCTCGCTTACTCAATGCCCCATTCATATAATCAGTTCACCCTCCCACCCCGGAACCCGAGCTATTTTCCTGCGGTTGGTTGGAACAGTGCTAGCTCCTCTTGCTTTCTGGCCAGAGCCTGTAATCTAACCTCTAGAAATCGTCTCTAAGAAAAACAGTATTTTTTTCCCTTTTTAGTTCAACGTAGTGTCCCATCTCCAGCTATGTTTTAATCTCTAGCGCACTTTTATGACTATAAACTAGCGCGCATTGTGGGTTAACTAATAGATTTATGGTTCTACCTTCCCATATTACTCTTGCTTCACATTTCATGAAATAGGAGTGGTCAGAGAATTCCCTATTAATGTTTTACGATGTCTGGGACTTTTATTTTAAGAAAACAAACTTTTAACTTTTAAATATGTCCCTCTTTGTAGAGCCAGGTCTTGTGGAGCCCAGGCTAGCCCCAAACTCTCAGTAGCAGAGGATGAGCTTCAGCTAATCCTCCTGCCTCTTCCGCCTGTCAAGGGCTGGGTTGTCCAGTGGAAACCTCATGCCTGGTATACATCTTGTCAATATTTAAAGCTTTCTTCCTTTTGCTTTTGGAAGTATAATTTTTCTATTCCTTGGGAGAGTGTAGCACTAATAATAAAAACCTAGAGACAGATATTGAGGTTCATCCTGAAGATCAGAAAAGAAAAACAGCCAGCCACTGGCTCTTATCTCTACCTCAGACCGAAATGGTGATTCTGCCTCCACAAATCCTCAGACTGAGACTGAGCCTGGGACCTGTCTCCTCTCATCTTATATTCCTCTCTAGGGCTGGGATTAAAGGTGTGCACCACTACCACCCAGCTTCCATGGCCAACTAGTGTGACTACTGGGATTAAAAGTGTGTGCCACCCCTGCCTGGTCTGTAAGGCTAACCAGTGTGGCTGTTTTATTGTCTGATCTTCAAGCAAGCTTTATTTTAAAAAAATGAAATATCACTACAGGAGAGTTTTTCCTCTAGGTCCCTTTATATATTTGATATATATAATATATATCAACAAAATTCTATTAAATTTTTTGTTTCACATACCCTCAGACGGGTGGGGGAAGTCCAGTTATCTTGACTGGTTGCTTTATCCTTCTTTGATACTTCCCTGTTATGTGGAAGGCTCTGAGAAGAGTGACAGACGGGAGAGCCCAGCACATAATCTGCCTCCTGGACACACCTAGAAGAACCAATAGCTTATGAAATAACAAACCCCTCCTCTGACAGGAGGTGGTATTTTCAAAATAGAAAGGGGGAGTTCTGAAAGTTTTCCAGAAAACATTTTCCAGTGTTTGCTACCTTGATCTTTTGGTGTTGGTTCTGAAATGAAGTCTGTAGACTATATCCATCATCTTTCCCGGAAAATAATCTCAAGGGTGCTGAAAGAATGTAATGTTCATCTTTCTCAGATGGAGTCTTTCACAGGATGTAATTTCCAGTTATTTTTTTCCAGACCCTTGAAATATTTAACAGCTTTCTTAAGGTCTCCAATAATTTCAAAAGTACATACAGATTTTTACTTACTTTACAAAAAAAATCACATGCAGTTTTTTGTTTATTTTTGAAAAGAGTGTTTGCTTTTAGAAACACTTCTTCTTGTAGCCCAGGTAGCCCAGGTTGACCTCCCAATTTTCTGTGAAGCGAAGGTCAGCCTTGAACTTCTGATCCTCCTCCCTCTGCCTCTCAAGCGCTGGGACTGTAGGCTTTTGCTACCACCTGGTTGTGTGTGGTGCTGGAGATTGAACCCAGGACTTTGAGTGTGCTAGGCAAGTTCTCTACCAATTAAGTTACATCCCTAACTCTGTAGAGGTTATTTCTGAAACTAGCACATGACAGTGGGGTTAGGGGCAATTTTATTTAAATATAAAATTTTATTTAGAAGTATAAGTTAAAATGCTAGGTAATAGTGATTGGAACAGTGACATTGAAATTACCTGATGTACTCAGGTTTTGCTACCTAATGCGCCCCAGGTATGTTCACCAGCCCATGCAGACGTACTGTTGCAGCTGGAGGGAAAAGATCATAAGCTAGAATCTGTCTGCAAGATTGAACACCCACGAAGGAGGGCTTGGGAAAGTGCTGAGCAATATAATTAAGTACTGATTTCCTAGAGTACTGTTGGGTTAGTTAGGAAGGAAAAACTAGCTAGGTTGCTGAAGCTCTCTGAATTTCCCTAGTCTTTTAAATGAGGCCAGACCCAGTCTTGGCGGCTTACTCAGGCAGGTTGAGATGGTGCACGTAAGAGTGGTTAGTATTGATTCTCACACACAGTCAGTATTCAGTAAGCACGACATTATCATGTTACCAAGCAGAGATATCTGTGGGTTCTGACATCCCTGGTCTAGTGATTGCTAAGAGACATTTGTAGCCATGTTCCTACTTACACTAGATAGTGCCCCAACTATACCCCAGACAGGTCAAGAGCAGCATGATGGGACACAAAATGAACTTGAGCTCTGACCTTACATTGGGTGACAAAGGCCACTCTCCAAGGCTTCCTGTGCATCTTCCACTAGGAAGAAGTATTTTCTTGAAAGCCTTTTTCTGATCTGCAGTCTTGAAAGAATATAGAGATACCTTATTTTAAAATCACAGAAGGCTCTTTTGTGTTTTAATGTTTACTGAATGAATAAGTTGAAATCTTCTAAATCAGATGTGTTCTTGCCAGTCTGAAGGCTGTCTAAAGACCTCTACAGAGTGTTGCCCAGTCCAACAGTATAGGACATCTTCGTTGAAGGAGTGGGTCAGCTACTGGCCACAAAATTAATATGGGCCACAGTTTTCCTTCCTTCTGTCTTCCCTGTGCTACACACTATTGTACAGAGACATGAGGTTTCTCACTCTCTAACCTTTTGTACACATCAAGGGTCCCGTTGATAGTAATTCTAAATAGGTGGCATTAAGGAGATTTAACTTCAAAATAGAACCCTGGCATTCAAACCCTGAAATTCTCTCCTTTGCCCCTTAGCCATCCTCTGTCACATTGGAGTCATCTTCCTAGAAGTGTAAGCCAGCAATCTGTTCCTCTTCCCAGCCCCCTCCAGCAACACTTTCCACAGCGCCATGACAGAAGAGCTAGCGCATCTGAACAAGTCTGCCAGTTTGTATTTACAAGGAAATTTGTCCGTGGATTGGGTACCTCCACAGTTGATTTAGAAACCAGAGCTAGGCATGGTGGCACATCCCTGAAACCCCAGCACTTGGGAGGTAAAGTTCAGGACCATCCTCAGCTATACCTGGAGGTCAGGGCTAGTCAGAGTCACACGAGACCCTGTCTCACTCTTCCTTGCCTCCCTCAAAAGGAAAAAACCAAAGAGAAGGTAGGTGAAAGCTTATTTAAGATGCTTTACCTTTAAAGGCTTCTGGAACAGCTTGCTTGTTCATTATCAAGTGCTCGTCCACCTAATGTGTACCTGTGGTAGGCAGTAGAGACAGAAATTAGTAAGCCCTTGTGCTGTTCTAAAGAAGCTTTCATTGCTGTGGGTGGGAGTTAACTCTGGGTTTAGAGATGCCTGTGTTTCCTTCTTTCTCCTGATAGAAGCTGGTAGAAAAGTTAGCAACAGGAAGACATGGTTACACTCTGCTTTCTGAAACCCTTGTTTAAAAAAAAAGTCCTAAGCCACACAGAAGGGAAGTCCCTCAGAGCCCCAGAGAGACTCCTCTGTCATTTCTTGAAGGTGAAGAAGGGCATTGGTTAGGACACCGCTGTCTCCTTTGACACCAGGCAGTTCCGCTGTGCTGTGTTTCCAAGGGAAAGGTGAAGCAAGGCCCCTTTCTCTCTTGATTGAAGCTGTGGCACCACTTTTAACAACTGGATCTTTAACGAGTTGCCTTAAAAATGTGATTCTAGCACGTGGGAAGCTGAGGCAGAAGGAATGTTGTGAATTCTATTCAAGACTATTCTGGGCTACACACTGAATTTAGATCAGCCTGGGCAATCTCAAAAAACAAACAACCAAGCCGGGCGGTGGTGACGCATGCCTTTAATCCCAGCACTCGGGAGGCAGAGGCAGGCGGATCTTTGTGAGTTCGAGACCAGCCTGGTCTACAAGAGCTAGTTCCAGCGCAGGCTCCAAAGCCACAGAGAAACCCTATCTTGAAAAACCAAAAAAAAAAAAAAAAACAACCAAAGCCACTAGAGAATCTGAATGTAAGTAAATGCATAAAAGATGTCTTACAGTATTTGGTCAAAGTGGATATTGAGCATAGGAATAAATTTCTGCCACTTCCTGTAAGCCACCTGAGGTGACCTGTGAAATAGTTCACTGTTCTCTTGACCCAGAAATCTTACAAAATCATGCAAACCAACAGGCGCAAATCTAGGTGCTGGAGAGATGGCTCAAGTGGTTAAGAGCACTGGCTACTCTTCCAGAGCACCTTGGTTCAATTTCTAACACCCAAAGGCTGAATCATACCCATCTGTAACTCCAGTTCCAGGATCCAGTGCCTCTCCTGGCTTCCAAGGGCATCAGACACCCATGTGGTACACAGACTTCATGTAGGCAAAATATCCATACTCACAAAAAATAATTAAAACAACATTTTTTAAAGGTTCAGGTCTTCACATTTACTGTAAGATCACCTGTGAAACTACCCAGTCCATCAAAGATTTGCATATCTGAAAAGCCACCAAGTAGCTGAAAGATGTCACTCTACAGAAGCAGTGTGTGCACTTTGGTAGTGTAATAGTGAGCTGGTAGTTGTGCCCAGGCTACACACTAAGACTGGACACAGGGTCAGTGTCCTAAGAAGAGTGCTGAATTTTTATTGCACATGGTTAAAAGAACAGAGAACAATGCTGAACCTTAGGGTTTATAGAGTCTCTGGTCACTGAACACAAAGCACCCAAGATGTGTCATTAACCCACGAAAGAAGTCCCCCTGCTCCACCACACTGAGATGATCCTCACTGAAAATGAACAAGTTGTTCCAAAGCCAGAAGAGAAGACATTCCTGAAGAAACCAAAGAAAGAAAAACTTTTGGCATGGGAACAAATTCAGCATAAAAATATGCAAATAAAAGTTCTTTTTAAAGGATTGGATTTCCCCTCTGTAACTGAAAAAGGCAAAGCTAGAGGTGAGGCTGAGTTGACAGATAGTGCTTTTTCATGAACCCCTGGTTTAACCAAGAAAAAAAACCCATTTATCCTCTTTTTTCCAAAAGACGGGAGATAAAATACTGTAAGAGTCTTTGGAATCAGATAAGGATTTCTTACTTTGAGACGCCCCAGAAGTTCCTCTAGAACACACAACTAAATCACATCCTGGTTTCTGCAGACGTTAGAGCTGTCCCTTGATATCTGTAGTAACCTCAGGCTTTGCAGACTGCTTTCTTTCTGTCTCCCTTGGCTGAATCTTAATTCTTGGCTCATTTACTTATTTATTTATTCATTTATTTATGTATTCTTGAGACAAGGTTTCTCTGTGCAACAGCCCTGGCTGTCCTGGAACTTCTTTTGTAGACCAAGCTAGCCTCAAAACTCACAGAGATCCACCTAGCTCTGGCTCGGAGTGCTAAAATTAAAGGTGTGTGCCACCAAGCCTGGCAATTCTTTACTTTTTAAATATTCTAATTAGAACATGTAGAGCTCTCCTGGCCATAACATTTGTTCTCAGGGTTTCTGTGTCTGTCCATCCCATAGCAGAATGAGAACTTTGTGCATGCTAAACGGATGACCTGCTAAGCAGTGTTCACAGCCCGTGTGCCTTTCTTTTTCTCTCCTGTATGGCTAAGGATGATCTTAAGCAATTCTTCTACCTCCACCTCCTGAGTGCTGGGACGACAACAGACATGTGCACTATACCAGCTCCCATGCACACTTTGTACCATTCATTTCACTTTAAAAAGTGTCGGGAATGTTGTTGGATTCTCATCCCTACTTCTTTCCATACAGCCGTGTCTAATGTCCTACGCTCGGTAAAGCGAGGGCATATCTCCTCTATGAATTCTAAAAATTTTTGGATTTGCTCTTCCTGTATCCTTTCTCCTCTATCTTTTAAAATATCCTCAATCAATTGCATAGCCATAAGATTGCTTTCTCCTTGACCCATGTTTATAATTACAAATTACAAATTTTATTCCAGAAACTATTGTCTCATTTTGTTATCTAAACACACAAAACTCATGTGTCCACCGTTTTTTTTTTTTTTTCTCACAAGTTCCTCCCGTCTGGTCACTTCTTCCTTGTTTTTGGGGTTTGTGGATCCGCCTCGCTTTCTCCTCCATCCGTCTGTTCCTCTGTCCCGCGTTTCTCCGGATTCAGCAGCTGGTCCTCGCGGTCTTCTCGCGGTCTCCATCTGCCTTGATCTCTCAGGGTTCCTCCTCGTTGCTCCTCGAAGTTCCTCCTCGTTGCCTCTTCGTCTTGAGTCGTCTGCACCACGCTGTCTTTTCATACTTCTTTTTTTCCGGCTTTCTCGGGGTTCAGTCGTTAGCCCCACATTGGGCACCATTATGTCGGGGACCATCACCCCAACATAGAAACTGGTGCTTTGCCCTCAGTGTGTTCTCAGAGGCGCGTGGAAGAATCAGACTCTTTACACCATCTTGATCGTTCAAGGGCAGCTCAGGACTCCCCGTCCTTCCAGCATGACTCGCGTTTATTCTCTCTCCAAGCTCTGAATGCTCTTTCAACTCTCAGGAATTCCCTATTCATATTCCTATTCCGGCCCACATCCTCTCAGCCACACACCTGTATACCTTACCAGCTCTGGAGTCCGGAGCATCTCTTCCTGGGCAATCTACAAGTCAATGAAGGCCAGAGCTGAGCCTTTCACCTTTTGTCTTTCTAAATTGCTAGCTTTCAGCTACCAATTCAAGCAATGGCTGTTGCCAGTCAGTCTGGCAAATATCAGAGCCCACAAAAAAGTCATTGCATTAGTGTAGAAAAGGGTGTGCACATGCCACTTTACACTAATAGAGGTCAGGGGACAACTAACTTGTGGAAAGCTCTCTCCTTCCTCCTTGTGGGTTCCAAGGATTGAACCCAGGCCCCTGACTGAGCAAATCTTGTAGTCTACCTCCATGTTGTTGTTTTCTTTTAATCACAGCTTTATTGGAAGATAATTCATGGATCATAAGTTCACTTCACATACAAATTCTATGATTTTCTTTTTAGTACATTCACAGTAATTACACAACAATCACTTCTAATTCCATTATATTTCCATCTTATGAGCAAACTAAAGCACTCATATAACGCAGTGCCATTCAGTAACAAAGAGAAACATGAAGCTATGAAAGGTTCCATGGAGTTATTTAACACTCCCAGGGCCTTAAATATGAATTACTAAGCAAGAGAAGCAATTTGAAAAGACTGCATTCTGGGTACTTCTAACTGTGTGACAGTCTGGAAAAGGCAGAACTGTGGAGAAAGGAGATCAGTGGTCCCAGGGCTTCAGAGAGAAGAGGAGGTGGGGTGCAGGAGATAGTAAGGGGAGGACACTGCTCTGTGTGTCACTGCATTGCCAGGCAGTGGTCCTGTGCTTTTGTCAAAACAGGCATGGACTCCAGTCCACAGACCAGCGTCAGCTCACCGGTGTTAGCTGGTGTCCGTCCTATCTCAAGATGATACGAGTGCCTTTTCACTGGGCACTGTGCTGTTGTCTCACCTCGATAGCGCCTTTAAAGCACAGACTTTTTGATTTGATGAAATTCAGCGAGTAATGGTTTTGGCTGCTTTGTTTTTGTGATATCACAACTAAGAAACTATCACCCAGTGAAAAGTCATGGGGCGTTTGATAACTTTATTTATTTATTTATTTATTTGTTTTTTTTGAGACAAGGTTTCTCTGTAGCTTTGGAACCTGTCCTGGAACTAGCTCTTGCAGACCAGGCTGGTCTCGAACTCACAGAGATCTGCCTGCCTCTGCCTCCCGAGTGCTGGGATTAAAGGTGTGTGCCACATCGCCCGGCTAGTTATTATTATTAGCCCTTTGTTTGTAATTAAATTTTATTACATTGTTTATTTGTGTGCATGTTTCTGACTGTCTGTGTCTGTGTCTGTGTGCTCATGCACAAAAATTAATTATGAGGGTCAGCAAGATGGGTTAGAAGGCCAACACAATTCTTTTTCCTGTGGCTACTCAGCTGTCCTAGAACTCTATTAGTTTGGCTGTTCTTTTTCCATTACCTGTTTTGGTGTCAGCTGAGTATGGTGATGCATGTGTTTAGTCCTGACACTTAGGAGGCAGAGGCAGGGGGATCTCTGGGTTTGAGGACAGTCAGGTTTCCATATCAGGTTCCAGACCAGCAAGTATTATATAATGAAAATCTTTGTCTCAAAACAACAATGATGATGATAATAATAATAAATTATTTTGGTATCTTTGGAAGTTAGAGATTAAACCCAGGGCCTTACATTTTCAAAAATGTACCTGTGCTAAACTCTGAGCTGGACCCATCTGTAAATGGAGACTACTCGTTCATTTCCCACCGCCCAGACCCAAATAATCACACAGAAACTATATTAATTACAACACTGGCCAATAGCTTAGGCATATTTCTAGCTAGCTCTTACATATTACATTAATCCATTGCTATTATTTTATATTTTACCACGAAACTTGTGGTTACCTGTTGCTTCTTGAGCAACCACATGGTGTTGCCTTGACTCCGCCTACTTTCTCTCTATAGCTCTGTTTGAATTTCCCACCTGGCTTTACTCTGCTAAGCCATTGGCTGAAACAGCTTTATTCATTACCCAATAAAAGCAACACATATACAGAAGGACATCCCACATCACCTGCCTGTGCTTTCTGGAAATTAGCTGACCATGGATGTGAGTATTTATTTCCAGATTCCTAATTGTTTTTCATTGATATAGTTGAATTTTATTTTTTATTTATTTTATTTTTAAAACAAGTTGTAGGCTGATGAGATGGCCCAGTGGGTAAAAACACCTGTCACCATGCTGACTAAGACCAATTTCTAGAACTCTGATGGTGGAAATAAAGAACCAGCTCTGACAAGTTGTCTTCCCACCTTACCATGTGTGCTGTGGTGCATACACACCCAGACACATAAACAAACAGATAATAAATGTAAAGAAAAAGAAACAAGCCACAGCAGCCATCTTCCCATAACTCACCAAAAGAACAAATGTAAAAGGACAGGAGGGGCACTCACTGTCTGCTCACTGCCCTTTTAGGAAACGTGGAGGTGTTCCTTCAGCCATATCCATGCCAGTCTACAAGAAGGGTGATATTGTAGACATCAAGGGAAAAAGGGATGTCCTCGTAAGTAAAAAAGGCAACACCGGGAGAGTCTACGACATCACCCAGCATGCGGTGGGCATCATTTGTAAACAAGCAAGTTAAGGGCAAGACTCTCACCAAGAGAATTAATGTGCGGACCAAGCACACCAAACACTCTAAGAGCAGAGACAGCATCCTGAAGCGGGGGAAGGGAAATGATCAGAAGGAAAGGGACGCCAAAGTGATGGGCACCTGGGTTCAGCTGATGCACCAACCTGCTCCTCCCAGAGAAGCACACTTTGTACGGACTTACAGGAAGGAGCCTGAGCTGCTGGAGCCCACTCCATATGAATTCATGGCCTAATGTACCAGAAGACCGGACTGTTTAAAACAGAGAAAAGAAACAGATCGCTGCTTCAGCAAACTGCTTTAGTATTGCAGTAATGGAGTTGGTTGCCCATCAATTTGCTTGCTTGCCTTCTTTTCACATTTACTTATTTAATGTGTTTGGGTGTTTGCCTGCATGTGTGTCTGTACACCATGTGCATGCAGTGTCTGTTTTCAGTTTTGTTTTTGTTGTTGTTGTTGTTTTTCGAGACAGGGTTTCTCTGCAGCTTTGGACCCTGTGCTGGAACTAGCTCTTGTAGACCAGGCTGGCTTTGAACTCACAGAGATCCGCCTGCCTCTGCCTCCCGAGTGCTGGGATTAAAGGCGTGTGCCACCACCGCCTGGCCTCATGCAGTGTCTGAGGAGACCAGAGAGGACGTTGTATCTCCTGGAACTAGGGTGGCTCACATGTTATGTGTCCTCTGAAAGAAGCACAGTGCTCATACCCACTGTGCTCTATCTTCAGCCCTAGAATTGCTTTATTTTCATTTTCAGATTTTCCTTGATAGTGAATAGAGTAGAGACACAATGGCTCTTTTTATGTAGAGCTTGTGTCCTGTGACCTTGCTATACTCTTCCCTTTACTCTTGATAGTGTTTGTGTGGATTCTTTGGGATTTTCAGCATATAAAATCATGTTATCTACAGACAGACAATTTGACTTTTTCATCTCTAACTGAATTGCCTTCTATTTCGTTTTCTTTCCTGTTGATTAAGAGTGATGCGAGAAGACACGATCCTTGTCTCACTTCTGATCTTTGGCAGAAAGCATTTGGTCTTTCCTCACCAACTGTGATGCTGTGGGTGTTTTGTAGACGATCTTTATCAGCTTGAGAAAGTTCCCCCTCTATTTGCTATATAGTTTTATGAAGTAAAGGCCTTGGACTCTTTTGAGTTACGCATTAGTGTCTGAGAGGAGCATAAAGAGGTAGCAGCTGCTGGAGGATGCTGTCCTTCGGCCTAATTGCAATCAATTAGGGATCTCTTCTGAGACTTGAGAGAGATGTGGGAGTTCAGATAAGTGACACCATGTGGCTGCTTTGAACGCTTCTAAAGGAGCTAATGGATTTATCAAGAATGAAAAGAAGAGCTGTCAAGGAATCAAAGAAAATAAAAAAGCCCAGCACTAGGGCTCCTACCAAACGCAAGGACTGCTCCAGTGGTGGCCCTGCAGCTGGAGGGGCCATTAAGGCATCAAGCAAAGAGGACTGACAGGGATAAGACTGAAGACGTGCAGTGCTTCAGATGCAAGCAGGGGCACCGGGTCTCTGTCCAGCTCAGCGTCTGCTGTGGCTAGGGCCTGAGCAGGGGCTCAGGAATCTTCAGTATGACCCACAGCTACTCTGTCTGGCTTCTAGACCTCCTTAGTTCCCACACATGACAGGCACTCCTGTGCTGAATCCAAACCACCTGAAATAGGACAAGGCAGAGCCCTTCCTAAACCCACCAGAGTGTACACTGGGAGACTCAGCAGGATTGTGACCAAGGCTCACACTGTGGAGATGTATTCCTCCAGTGGGAAAATCAAAATGATTGCTGTGCCTATAGAAAGGGTTCATCCTTATCTTTCCCGAGGCTACATATATGTAGAATTGGAGAATCCAGGTGAAGCTGGAGAGGTTGAAACACACAGGTGGAGGACAGACTAGTGACCAGAGGATCACTGCTACTGCTGTTTGCCTCCTTGGTCTTAGCCGCCCCCTTGGAAATTCAGCCCTACAGGAGAAAGGCTGCCACTGCCTCCCGTGTGGTGCAGCTCATCCCAGGGAGAACGAGGAGGTTCTGCTCCTCTAGGCTCAGATGCCCTTTGTGCCAGGTATTGATCTCCCAGTCACCAGCATCACAGGGGCGGGAGGTGAGCAGGGCTCTGCTGAAGCGCCCTGGCACTTCTCTAACCAAAGAAGGTGAGGAAGGGTCCCTCCGCTGAGAAGGCTTCTCTGTCTGCAGAGGTACTGTGTGTGTGTGGTTGTATAGTATAGTCTTCTAGAAAACATTGTGTAAGGCTGTGTTTATACTTTATATAAATGAAGTGAACAAGTATAATTAGAAAGATAATTGAATCATGAAAAAAGAACTTGAGTATCTATGTAGGAATTTTGGTGGGGGGTTGTTTATTTGACATTGTGTCTCATGTAGCCCAGGATACCCTTGAACACTGGACTGATTGACTCTCTATCTCTCTTGATATAATGTTTTATAAAAGATTTCCAGATGTTAAACTGATCTTCATTCTTAGGGTAAATCCCTCTTGGTCAAGGGATAGAGTCCTTTTATGTTACTGAATTCAGTCTTATGGGTTTGGTTTTCTGTTTTGTTGTTTGTTTGGGACTCAGTGTTGTGTCAGTGTCCGTGTGTATGTGTGTGTGCATGTGTCAGTGTGCGTGTGTGTATGCACGTGTGTGTGCGCACATGTCTGTGTGTGTCAGTGTGTGTGTGTGTGCATGTCTGTGTTTGTGTATGCACGTGTGTGCATGTCTGTGTTTGTATGCACGTGTGTGCGCGCACATGTCTGTGTGTGTCAGTGTGTGTGTGTGTGTGTGCATGTGTGTGCAGCTGCACATGTCAGTATCCTCTTCTGTGCGTCTCCATCTATCCTTGAGGCAGGGTATCTATGAATCAGGGTTAGGGTTCTCTCTGAACCTGGGATTTGTATTTCCTTGAGCAGGCTGACTGACAACTGGCCAGCACCAGTGATTTTCCTTTCTGCCTGCCTTAGAACTAGGGTTTATTGGCCTATACTAAATGCCTTGCTTGAGACATGGGTGCCGGGTTCTAAACTTTAACACTAGTGCTTATGCAGCAAGCACCCTTAACCTTTGAGTTATTTTTCCAGCTCCCCCTCACTTTTTGTGAGATTGAGGCTCATATAGCCCAGGCTGACCTAATACTCAATATATAGGTAAGGATGATCTTGAATTTCTAATCCTCCTACCTATACCTCCCAAATGCTGGGATTACAGGTGTGTGCTCGCATGTCCAGTTTATGTGGCACTGGGAGTTGAACCCAGTTTTTATGCTAGATAAGTACTCCGCCAGCTGAACTACATCTCACCCCCTTGTTCTTGATTTGGAGCCTAGCCTTGAATATGTGATCCTTCTGCCTGAGCTTCCTGAATCCTAGGATTTCCATCCCTGGCTCCTAGTGTTAGCCTCATTGGAACTGGAAAATGTTTTTTCCGCCGAGATTCCTTGAGAGGGTTTGTGAAGGGTTAGTGTCAGTTCTTTGGTTTTGTGTTTGAGGCAGGGTCTCATGTAGCCCAGAATGACCGTGAGCTCTGATTTTGAACAATACCTCCTAAGTGCTCAGGATATAGACATGGGCCAGGCCCAGCCTAAATATCCATTATTTAAATGTTGGAATAATTTACTGGTGAAGCCACCTGAAACTGGCTTTTCTCTGATTTTTTATAACTAATTCAGACTACTTGCTAGCAATCTACCATGCACACTCTGGTCTTGAGCCCGCTTTGTTGCCTGCTGAGGGCTCCCCGTGCACGTTTGTTACCGTCTATCATTGCTTTGGCTCTAATTTTCTGCTCTCTAGCTTCTGAAAATGGAAAGTTGGGTTATTGATTTTAAAACTTGATTTAATGTTGGTGTAGGATGTCCTCTGAGCAGCTTGTCAGTCATGTGACATAGATCTGGTTTCTGTTTTTCATTTTGTTCATCTTAAAGTTTTTAAATTTCCTTATAATTACAATATAGTCTGTTTTCTCAAAATAGTTTTCTAATTCCCCAGTCTTATTATTAAGAAATATTTTTATCACATTAAATATTTATTACTGTGTACTCAGAATTATGGTATTGTACCATTTAGTTCCTAAAAGTCATGACATTTTAATTTTAGCCTAACTTTAAAGAGAAAACAATTGTTTTGTTTTGTTTTTTTGAGACAGGCTTTCTCTGTGTAGCCCTGTCTTGGAACTCACCTGTAGACCAGGCTGGCCTTGAACTCTGAGATCTGCCTGCCTCTGTCTCCCAAGTTCTGGGATTAAAGGCATGCACCACCACACTTGACTAAGGAAAAGATGTTATAAGCAGGTACTTAACAGACACAGGTCTGGAAATCCCAGCACTCAGGAAGCAAAGGCAGGAGGATCACTGAGGATGTGAGGCTAGTCTGGGCTATATAGCTGTCCTAACTAGCCCAAAAGAGAAAGAAACCAAGTCAATACTCTTAAAATATATTATTTTTAAGATTTTGTGCATGTGTGCACATGTGTGTGCAGGTGTCCACAGAGGCCAGAGGCTTGATATCTCCCTGGAGCTGTAGTAGCAGTAGCTGTGAGAGGCCTGAAGTGGGTGCTAGGAACCATACTCAGGTTCTGTGCTTGAGCAGTGCATGCTTCTAACCACTGAGCCGTCCCCCATCAACACCTGAATGGCTTGTGAAATGCATAAATTTCAGGTGTCAAGCAACTGATGGTGTCACATTTTCGTATGTTACTCTGGTTTTGCAAACTGCTGTGGTATATGGTACATTACAAATCTTGAGATTATTTACAACAGTCCTCAGATACTAGATCACTGGTGTACTTCAGTACCAGACTGTGCTTGCTACAGAAAGCAGACCGTTTGACGCAGAAGAAACTAATCTGGAGAAGTGGTGGTTATACGCCCTTAAATCCAATTGTATTGATAACAAAGTGCAAAACCTCCCAGTTAATTTACTATGCCTGTCAGCTCTAAGAAAGGAACACCTGGGGTTGGAAAGATGACTTAGCCGTTAAGAGCACTGGCTGCTTTTCCAGAGGACTCAGGTTTGATTCTCAGCGTTCACGACTGCTTCTAACTCCAATTCCAGAGGGACCCAGTACCCTCTTCTAGTCTTCACAGGCACCAGGCACGTAAGTGCTGCACAGATACACATGCAAGCGAGATGCCCATACATACAAAAAAATAAATGGAATACAGTAGCTGCATATTTTGCTTATGAAAGTGAAATAGATACTTATGATTGGTGTGATGGCTGTGCTGGATTTAATTCAGAACTCAAAGAGGACTGCTGTACACCCTGTTCTCATTCTGCAGAGATAGATGGCTGGTCTCAAAGGCAGCCATCCCTGAACTAACTAGAGCATCACTGTGTGATTGCTGACTCACCTGCATGGTACCATAGATTGCCTTTTTTTTAAAGAATTATTATTGTAGTGGATATGAGAAAAGAGAGACCAAGAATGCACACGTGAATGACATCCATATGGAGGTCAGAAATCAACTTTTTAGGAGTTGATTTTTCTCCTTCTATCCCACCGTGGGATCCAGGAATTGAACTCAGGTTGTCAAGTTTATGCAACTAGCCCCTTTACTCTGTGACATCTAGTTCATTCATTCAGAGATAGGGTCTCACCATGAAGGAAGCCCAGGCTGCCCTCAAATTCATGAGTTTCTTGCTTAGTTACCTGAGTACTGAGATTATAGACACATGCTATGTCCCTCCTCTCCGTGTATGTGTCTGTGTCTGTCTGTGTCTGTCTTTTCAGACAGGGTCACATTCTGTAGCTGAGGTTGATCATGAACTCAAAGCAGTTTTCCTGCCTCAGCCTCCTGAATACAGCATGTTCCATCATGCATGGCATGCATTATGTATTGCATGTGTACATTGAACAAGTCTGTGCCTCTGTGCTCTGTCAGACCTGGCCCTTTATATTGCTTTCTAATAACTGCAGCAATCAAAAATTTAATGCAGGATGGTTTCAAAACATTGTGAAATATAAACATATAAAATTTCATAATGCTTAAGTCACTGAGGCCATTCTGCAATTACTAACAAATATTTAGCCCTGGAAAGCGTTCTGGTTGTACTGGAATATAAACATGATGGTACAGATCAGAAAAACTTTCAAAGACAAATTTTGGAGAAGTTGAAAGTTATCAGAGAAAAGTAACTGGCTTTTAATTTTTTAATATTTATGTTTTGCGGGCTAGAGAGATGGCTCAGAGGTTAAGAACACTGACTGCTCTTCTAGAGGTCCCAAGTTCAATTCCCAGCACCCCCATTGTGGCTCACAGCCATCTATGATAAGACCCAATGCCCTCTGCACAATAAATAAATAAATCTTTTTTAAAAATTTATGTTTTGCATACGTGTATGTCAAGTGCATGCAGTGCCCACATTGGCCAGAAGAGGGCATTGAATCGTCAGGGACTAGAGTTACAGATAGCTATAAGCCCCCATGTGTGTGCTGGAAATTGAACCCTGATCCTAGAAGGATAGCCAGTGCTGAACCATTACTCCAGTCCATGGTAGTGGAAATGACACTATTTTCCCACAGCTATGAAGTAACCTGTCTCCTTTCAAAACTATCCTGTGAGATACTAGAGATATAGAAGTGGAATTTGATAAAGGTATAAAAATGGCCTATTTGCTTTTAAAGTATGGAGGGTGTTTGTTTTGTTTTTAGGGCTAAGGCTCTGGGTTGAAACTCCAGAGCCAATAAGGGTTTGTTGTTATTGTTGTTTGTTTGTTTTTGTCTGTGTTTTGTTTTGTTATCTGTTTGGTTTTTGTTTTGTTTTGAGTCAACATCACTATGTAGCTTGACATAGTTCACAGAAGTCCGCCTACCTCTTGCTAGAGTATCCCGGGATTAAAGGTGTGTGCTGAAACAGTGGCCTTAGTTTTTTAAAAATGTAAATAAACATCATATTTAGTGGTCTGATTTTTCCAGTGTGCTTGGCATTGTTTGCATGTGATACTATTAACAGTCTCAGATAAACAAGCGAGTGTTGCCCTTCAGTGTTCTTGCCTTGCAAGTTTTACATTTCTGGCAGTGATTAACTGCTGGTGTTACATTTTACACCTCTTTTAGAAATGCGCATTCTTGAGAGAACTGTGTGGGTGGAGATGAGGATCAAACCCAGGGCTTTATACAAGTGTGGATGCTGCCATTGAGTCCCACTCTGTCACTGGAGTCCAGGCTTTCTCTGAGGGTGGTTTTCAGGAAAACGGGGCATCAGTCTTGTCAGATAAAGAGATGGACAGGCCAGTGGTAGAGAATGGAGAGCGCTCTAAAGTAGTGAGGCTTGCGGAGCTCTATCCAAGCTGGCCTCCCCCCCCACCCCCCATTGCCGCAGAGTGGCTTGGTTTCTGACCTCAACAGCAGGGAAGCCTTTTTCTGCGCCAGTCTCCTAATAACTGTGCCTGCGCAGAGTGAGTGAGTGCGGACCTGGAGTGTGAGTCTGTGGCACCGGTGGGACAGGCTGGGGCATTGACTTCTAGAGACTCCTGAAATTTTCAGGGTCTTCCTTATTTTCTTCCTGTGGACCCAATAAATTTGAAGAAGGCGCTTATAGCTAAGTTGCCTGGGATACATATTAATTTATAGCTACTTATGATTTAATGTAGGCATTCTATATTTTATCTAATTGTAAAATTAAAAATCTTGAAAACAAAAAGTGAGCAAGTACAGCACAGGTCGTCCATTAGCAGCCTACAGTGGCATAGCCCTGCAAATGGGCCCTGCAGCCTAGGGCCCCAGGCTTTGCCACCATGACCACTACTCCGATATTCGCAGCGTTCAGGCTCTCCAGCATGGCAGCCAAACCTTCTGGTGACCTGTATCTGTGACGCCTGGGGGGTGGGGGCACTGTGCCTGTTATAATTTATTTAAAAATGTCCAAAGAGAAGTCATGCAATACAACAGGGCTCACATGGGAGGTTTATTGATAGGAGAGAAAAGGGGGCAGAGAGCGATTCCTGGGGACAAGAATGGCAGGGGAGAGAGGAGGGGGTGGGGGGAGACGGGAAGTGGGCAAGGCCCTTTTAAAAGAGAAGATAGCAAACGTGCACAGAAGGTGCTCTTAGTAGCTGCAGCTGATGATGTGTCCTGTCAGGACCCCAAGGGCAGACCAGTACAGGTGCCTGAACACTAACCTTGCCCTCCACCAGGGCCTCCCCAAAGCCAATCCTGACCGCTAGTGGACCAGCCTTTTTGGCAAGCCAATCCTCCCACTCATGGCCACAGGGTTAGCGTTTCCTGAGCACTGCACAGAATCATCCACACACACCCCCACCACCTCCAGAATCGGGGTCACCTGCGGCCTGGCTCCTGAAACCACAAAGAAGCAGCCTGTTACCTGGCCAGGCCAACAGCAGGGCCCCCATCAGGATGGGGCAGAACCTGGCAGAACCACTATCCAAGCCAAAGCATCAGTGGTGCTAGGCCAGAGCCCCACTCACCCATCCCACCCTGAAAACTAGGCACTGAGATTTTCTTACCCCATAACTGTGCCTTGCACCAAGCAAAGAATACAGTCCCAGTAGCTATCCTCAAAAAAAAAAAAAAAATCTTGAAAATATACATGAGATAAAAAACCTGTTCATAGTCATACCCAGCAAAGAGGTCCTCGTAGGTAACTTTCTTACGTTGAAGTCATGAAAACCTGGGGCTGGAGAGATTGCTCCGTAGTTAAAAACACTTTTTCTTTCCGATGATTTCTAGCGCCCACATAGCCACGCTCAACTGTCTGTACCTCCAGTCCCAAGAGATCCAGTGCCCTCTTGTGACCTCAGCAGACACCAGACACACATGCCCTACACAGACTGTGCAGGCAAACACCCATACACGGGAGACTTTAAAAGACATCATGATAAACCTAGTATTTTTTTTTAAGATTTATTTATTTATTATGTATACAACATTCCTTCAATGTATGCCTGCATGCCAGAAGAGGGCGCCAGATCTCATTATAGATGGTTGTGAGCCACCATGTGGTTGCCGGGAATCGAACTCAGGACCTCTGGAAGAGCAGCCAGTGCTCTTAACCACTGAGCCATCTCTCCAGCCCCAAAAACCTAGTATTTTTTAAATTAAATGTTTTATTTTGTTATTTTGTGTGTATAAATGTATTGCCTGCATACTTGGTGACAGAGGAGGCCAGAAGAGGGCGTCAGATCCCCTTGTACTGGAGTTACGGACGGTTGTGAGCCACCGTGTGGGTGTTGGGAATCAAACCTGAGTTCTCTGCAAGACCAACGAATGTTCTTAACCTGTAAACCATTTCTCCAGCCCCGGATTTTGAATGATTTTACTTACTTTAATATAATTTTCTCAAGGCAATAAACATGACTGAGATGGCTCACTAAGAGGCCTTGCACAGGCAGTGCATTCAGAGCCCAGCATTTGTGTCAGAAAGTTTACGCAACTCCTCCTGTAGGGGCCCAGCGCCCTCTTCTGGTCTCCATAGGTGACTGCTCTCATGTGCATAAACCTACACACACGTAATTTAAAAACATAAAAATTAAAAAGTTAAAAATAACCATCTTCATATGACTTATAGAATTTATTGTTAGCTATTTAAACTTTATTGTTATTAAAGAACTAGTAAAAGCATTACACCTTACCTCACATTCATGACATCAAAAGTATGAGAAATGTGAGGACCCAGAAAGATGATGGACAGGATTATGCTTTCTTGGCTGTGTAGATCACTCCTGCTACTTATACACACTCTCTTTGCTAATAGGTAACCATAGTTGCTTTTTTTATTAAGAAAACTAAAAGGAAAAAATGATGTCTCCTCTCTCCCGCTGAAGGTGGTTGCAGGCAAAGCGAAGAAGCCCGGGAAGCGAGGGCGGAAGCCAGCCAAAATCGACCTGAAAGCCAAACTCGAGCGGAGTCGACAGAGTGCCAGAGAATGCCGGGCCAGGAAGAAGCTGAGATACCAGTACCTGGAGGAGTTGGTGTCCAGTCGGGAGAGAGCTATCTGTGCGCTCCGGGAGGAACTGGAAATGGTAAGGTCTGTCAGCAACAGGACAAACACCCCTCCTGACTTGACTGTCACTGGAAGGCAGGAGTTAGACCAGTCCTTACCTGTCCAGTTGGCAAACATTGAAAAGAATGTTAATCTTTTTTACCACATTATAGACAAGTAGGCATTTTTTTTTAGTACAGTGCTGATGAGAACATTAAGGTATTGTTTATAACAGAAAAACCTTGGACTGGAGACATGGCTCTGTGGTTAAGAGCACTGGCTGCTCTTCCAGAGGTCCTGAGTACAATTCCCGGCAACCACATGGTGGCTCACAGCCCTCTATGATGGGATCCAATGCCCTATCCTCATGTGTAAGCATAAATGCAGACAAAGTATATTATATATAAGTCATATTTATATATATCATAATATATATCATAAATTGTATAAACCTTAAAAAGAAAACAAGAGAAAGGTGCTTTGCCACTAAGACTAAGACTGATGACCTTCACAATCCCCCAAACTGTGCCTGCAAAGTTCCTCTGACTTCCACACGCATGCTCAAGGCACTGCAGTGAGTGTGGCGAAAGTTAAAAAGAATGGGCATGCATGCTTATCTAGCATGCATGAGGCTCTGGGTTTGGTGCCAACCCGGCAGGAAATGAGGTGTGATGACACAAGCCTGTATTCCCAGCACTGGGGAGATGGAGACAGGAAGAGCAGAAGTTCAAAGATTCAGAGTTCTATGTATTGCTAAGTGGAAAAAGCCACATAACAGTCCATGGTTGTCATGGGAGGCTGCCACTTGTGTGCCCATGAGTCCAGTCACTTTCCATTCAGAGCTTTAACTATGAACTCAGGGATGAGGTAACAGGTGCGAGCAGAGATGGTACCGTAACTGTTCCAAAGCTGGATTCTCAGGAAGCATTGAAGCTGGGCATGTACATGCCTGGAATCCCAGCATTTGGGGGATAGAGACAGGAGGATCAGGAGTTCAAGGCCAGCCTCTGGACTACATGAGACTATGTCTAAAAATAAAATCTGCAACAAATGACAGATGACCCCGCCTCGAGGTGGAAGAGGACTGACGCCCAGGTCTCTTGTGTGACTTCCATACATGCAGCTGATAGAAACCCAAGGAATTTAAGAAGAGGGAAGGGTCAAGATGACCCATTGAATAAAGTGCTTAGCACACAAGCCTGTCAGCCTGATTAGTCTGAACCTCAAACCCACATAAAGATGGAAGACGAACTGACTCACAGAACTTTCCTCTGACCTCCACATAAATGCCATGACCTGTGAGCTCATACACAATAATAAAATTCTAAAGGGGGCAACAAAGAGATGACTAGGTAAACCACTTGCCATGCAAGCAAGAAGACCTGAGTTCAGTCCCCAGAATTCACATAGCAGTTACAATAGCACACACTTGTCATCCCCTACAGGGGCAGGGGAGACAGCAGATCCCTGGGGTGGGCTGGCCAGCAGTCTAGTGAGCTCCTGGGTCAGGGAGAAACCTTGTCTCAAAAAATAAGGGGGTATTGATTCAGCAAGACACCCAACATCAACTGAACTTGAGAACAGCAACACACACACTCACGCACACACACACACATGCATGCATACACGCACAGACACTCACACCTATGCACAAAAGCAAAGAAGTAATAAGGGCATTGAGAGAGGAAGGTAATATGCTCCAGATGGATAATAATCAGTTTTTTGTAATATATCACTATTGATTTTTATGATGAATTTGATCTGTTATATGTCATTATTATTTTGACTTGATTTGCTTCACTTTGTATGTTCCCAAAAGTTCATAGTGTACGCTGTGGTAGAATGTATGTAATAGTAGTGGTAGTTGTTTAGTGAATATGTCCTAGAGAAGACTCCCCACACCCAGGACTGGATCTCAAACCCAAGGCCCCTTGCACGCTAACATGTGCTTTAGCAGTGAGCTACAGCCGAGCCCTCAGGTGAGCTCTTGTGTCTAGGATTTCCACACATGCTGCCTGAACTCTGATTTAGCGTTTCACTTAACTGTGTTAAATATTTCAGTACAAGCAATGGTGCATGGCAATGGACCAAGGGAAAATCCCTTCTGAAATAAGGGCCCTTCTCACTGGAGAGGAGCAGAGCAAGTCTCAGCAGAACTCAAGCAGGCATCCCAAAACTGGGAAGACAGATGCTAACACCAGTTTGTGTGAGTACCACCCACGGGAGCATTCCTGTTAAGCGAGCATCCCAAGGTAGAGTGTGTGTCAACCACTAAGCCATGTGACTTGAAGTAAAGTGCTACTGCCCTTTTCCAATGCTAGTCAGTGTTGTGTGGTGGATCCTAAACCCTGAAGTGAAAGCCAGCTGGAGCACAGCTGCTCTGCCATCACTTAGGGAAACCTCAAGTTGGAGGCCAGTGTGGGCTTCATAGGAAGACCCCATGTCAAAAGACAGACTTGCCAGCTGGGTGAGGACAGTGTGGTGACAGCCTGTGATTTAAAGTGGCCCTGAGCATGGTGGGAATGCCACTTTCTTTTACTTGTGCTGTCAGTCACAGCTTTAACTTAGACATTACTCCAGCAGCAGCGCTAAAGAACTCTAGTCTTAGGTGGCTGTGGCTTACAGCAGGCTTGTTAGGAGTTAGCGTGCTCTAGGGTAGTGGGTCTCAACCTTCCTAATGGCGTGACTCTAATACAGCTCCTCATGCTGTGGTGCCCCCTAATCATAAAATTATTTTCATTGCTACTTCAGAACTGTGATTTTGTGATTGTCGTGAATTGTAAGCCAAGTGGTGGTGGTGCACGCCTTTAATTCAGCACTTGGGAGGCAGAGGCAGACCGATCTCTGAGCTTGAGGACAACCTGGTCACAGAGCAAGCCCAGGACAGCCAAGGCTACACAGAGAAACTCTGTCTTGAAACAAAACAAGAAGCAAAACCTCAAAAATAAAAGCAAAAATATTAATCATAATGTAAATATATTTGGAGCTAGAGTTTGCTAAAGGAGCCTTGACCCACAGGTTGAAAGCCACTGCTCTAGGCTCATTCAGTTCTAGGGCAAAAACCAAACTCGGGAAATGAGAGAAGTAGCAGAGTGACTGGGTGAGGTCCTGGGTCTCTCGAGTGTAATTTTAGAAGCTGTTCTCTCAAGTCCAGGCTCTGGCTACCGTAAGTTGTAATGAAGAGTGTTTTTCTTCTTTTGCAGTGCTGGGGAATTGAATCTGTGGCTTCAGAAATGCTAGGTAAGTTCCTTACATGCTTAGCCCAGGGTTGTTTTTTTTTTCTTTTGTTGAGGTGAAATTCATATAACATGAATGAACAACTTCAAAAAAAATCTACATTTTTAAAATGACAGTGTGGGCTGGAGAGATGGCTCAGAGGTTAAGAGCATTGCCTGCTCTTCCAAAGGTCCTGAGTTCAATTCCCAGCAACCACATGGTGGCTCACAACCATCTGTAATGGGGTCTGGTGCCCTCTTCTGGCCTGCAGACATACAGAATATTGTATATATAATAAATATATATATATTAAAAAAAGAAAACCCTGGACCATTAAACAGCCCTTTGCAGCCATGGACCTGAGGACTCAATGGATGAATCCTTTATAAATATTTTGTATAAATGGGATCATTTCGTGTGTTCTGCATCTGACTTCATTAAGCTAGCCTGATCTTTCCATAGTTGATTCATGTTACTCCATGTATCAGAGCTTCATTCTTTATGACCCATCACTTTATAGATGCACACACCACGGCTGTTTATCCGTCTGTCCACTGATAGGCTTTTGTTTCTACCTGCTGGCTTCTGGGATACTGTCAACCTTGCTGCTGTGAGCATGTGCATAAAAGTATTTGTGTATGGGCTTGTTCTGGTTTGTTTTGGGCCGGAGTACTTCAGCTCACCGTGTAGCTGAGGAGAACCTGAGCCCTGGTCCTCCTGCCCTCACCTCCCTCGGCAGTGCTGGGGCTCCAGGTGTGCGCCACCACAGCTCGCTTAGCGCGTTTGAATATGCACCTGGGCTCAGACTGCTGGACCATATGGGCTTCTGTTTCACTTTCTTAAGAACTGCCACTCTTTGCTCTGATGGCCAAAGTGTGCCACTTTCCACTAACAGTGCTTTCCCTACATCTCATCAGTGCTTGTTATTCTGTGAGAGATGGGATCTCATTGTGCTGCCTGGGGCTGACTGAATCCCAGGAGTCAAGTAATATATTCTGCTTAGCCTTTCTGGTAGCCAGGATTATAGGCATGTGCCATTGTGGCAGCCCTATTTTGGGTTTTGTTTTAATTTTAATTAATTAATTTATTTATTGGTTTTTCAAGACAGGGTTTCTCTCTGTTGCCCTGGCTGTCCTGGAACTCACTCTATAGACCAGGCTGGCCTCAAGCTCAAATTGACCTGCCTCTACCTCCTGAGTGCTGGGATCATTGTTTTATTTTATTTATTTATTTTAAAGATGGGTGTCTTGTTGTATAACTCAAAATGGCCTAGAACTCATGTTTACCATGCTTGCCTTAAACGTCCTGCAATCTTTCTGCCTGTCTCCCCTCCCAGGTGACAAGGTTACATGTCTGTGCCACCATTCCTAGTGTCCAGTTTTTTTAAACTACAGCTCTCCTAGTGAGAATGAAGTAGTATATTACTGTGTGTGTGATGGGGGTGTGAATGTGCTCAGAGGACAATTTTGTGGAGTCTGTTCTCTCCTCCTGCCTTTATGTCAGAATGGGAATCAGGTCACCAGGGTTGTAGAGAAAGCATTTTTAACCACTGAGTCATCTCACTGTCCCCTCATTGTGCATTTCCTTAATGAATATTGATTCTGTGTTTTGTTCTTGTGTTCTTTGTTCCTGGCCATTTGTATATGCTTTCTAGAAACATGTTTAAGTTTGCCAGCGTTAGAGTTTTGTTTTGTGGTTGAAGCTTTTTTGTGTTGTCTTGTGTTTTTTGAGTCAGGGTCTCACTATCCAGCCCAAGGTGGCTGGAACTAAGTGATCCTCCTCCCTCAGCTTCCTGTGAGCTAGGATGTGGATGTGTCTCCATGCCCTACTGTGGAGTTTTAGGAGTTCCCTCTTGCTCTGGCCACTAGGCATGTGGTTGGTGTGTGGTTTGCAGACTTCTCTCCTGGTCAATCAGCTGTGTTTTCACTTTCTGGATAATATCCTTGGACACACAAAGATTTAGCTCAGGTAAAGTTTAGTTAGCTTCTTTTATCTTCCATTGCTCATGTTTTTTTGGTTTTTTTTTTTAAGATTTATTTTTATTGTATATTCAGTGTTCTGTCTGCATATATGCCTGCAGGCCAGAAGAGGACAACAGATTTCATTACGGGTGCTTGTGAGCCACCATGTGGTTGCTGGGAATTGAACTCAGAACCTCTGGAAGAGCAGTCAGTGTCCTTAACCTCTGAACCATCTCTCCAGTCCCATTGCTCATGTTTTTGGCATTATATCAAAAGATTCCATCTTCAAATCTAGGCTGTGAAATTTTACCCATTTCATCTAAGAATATTACAGTGCCTTTGGGGGGCATAATGAGCCCAGTTTCCTCTATACCACAACAGAGAGGCTCACACAACACTGCAGCTCATGTCCTGCAAGTGCTAGTTGGTTGAAGAGAGTGGAGATTTCAGGATGATGTCAGGGGTTCAGATGTAATCTGTACCCAGGAGGTGGAAGAGGAAGATGTCAAGCACTTACTTCTTTGTCTTTATTGTCTGGGAGGACTTGAAATGGTTATAAGTAAACACTGCCACACTAGGGTCAGTGAGCATTAGCACAAGTGTCAGGAGTTTAAGACCATCCTTAGCTGCTCACTGAATTTGAGGCCAGCCTAGGCTACATGAGACCCAATCTCAAAACAAGTTATAAAATTAAAGGAATTGGGTTTTTGATAACTTTTACTAGATAACATTGGACCTTAATCTGTATTAAACTAGTTAAAATAACCAAATTAACTAATTTTCTATATATTCATAATCTTTAAAAAGTCTCACTAGCTGAACGTGTGACTCACACTTGTCATCTGATCCCTCAGGAGACTAAGACAAAAAAATTCATGTGATTTTGAGGTCAACCTGGGCTACTGTCTGAGTCAATTTCCTGTTGCTATGATAAAACAGTCTGACAAGAGGAACTGGAAAGCAGGATTGTAGGTGGAATTTCTCTATGTTCTGGCAGCCACTCCCAAATGGCCACTCCAAGACTTCTTATTAATTAATTACAAATGCTTGGCCAATAGCTCAGGCTTATTACTAACTAGCACTTACAACTTAAATTAGCCCATTTCTATTTATCTGTTGCTGCCCTAAGGCTTGTGGCTTTTACCTGTTTGCATGTCCTGCTTCCTTTCTGTCTGTCTGGCTACTCCTCTGACTCTGCCCTCCTTCTTCCCAGCATTCTCCTGCCCTGAGAATCCTGCCTAGCCATTGGCCAATCAGCTTCTTATCAACAGTGAGAGTAACACATTTTCACAGTGTACAGAAGAATTATTCCACAGCATTCCATTTTATCTTGCACTTCAAAGTACAGTCCATCATGGTGCGGAAGTCACAGAGGTAGGAGCTTGTGAAGCTGTCCACATCACATCCCCAGTAAGAAGCAGAGAGTGAGGGATGCGTAAAGTTATTGCTCAGTTCCCTTTGTCCACATATGCAGTCTAGAGTCCCCCTCCTCAGGCATGGCGTCATCCATAGTTAAGATGGCTCTTTACACATCAATTAGTGGAACTAAGTAATCCCCACAAGCCCTTCTCCCGGGTGATTCTAGAGTCTATCAATCTAACCACCATAGTTACATAGTTCCAGGCCATCCTGTGGTGGAGTAAGGTCTTGTCTCATAAAAAGTCACACAGTAACAACATCATCAACAGAAGCCTTCCTGCATATATTAACCTGAAGAAAAAGTTAAGAATTTTAGCTGGGTGTAGTGATGTACACCTGTAATCCCATTACTTAACAAGAGGGGTTCAAGGTCATTGTCTGCTCCATAGAGTGTTTGAGACATGCCTGGGCTATCCATAAAATCCCATCTCAAAAACTAGGAGCTGCTTATGATGGCTCAGTGAGTAAAATTCTTTCCCCATGAAAGCATGAAGACCTGAGTGTGAGTCCCAGAATCATGAAGCCAGGCGTCGTAGTGTGGTCTGCGATCCTAGCACTTCTATAGCCAGATGGGAAGTGGGGATGGGAGAACCTCTGGATGCTCACTGGGTGGCAGTTCTGGTGTACACAGTCAAAAAACAACGAAGAGACCCTGCCCCAAACATGGTGTAAGGTGAAGACTGGACATGAGGTTGTCCTCTGACCTCCACATGTGTGCCCTGGCACTCACACACAACAGTAAATGAATGAATAAATGCATGAGTTTAAAAGCTGATTTATAAAACATCATTGACTAGAAACATTCTTATGTTGGTGCATTTTTTTTTTATCTAGGGTGAAGAGCATATAAAATGCAGTTGGTGATCAAGCCAATGGTCTCTAGTGTCTATGGAGGACAAATGGGCAGGACTTTGCTTCTTGGCTCCATTTACTGCTTACTGCTCAGTAGGCATCTCTGTAAATCTGAAGTTTCTACCAAAATGTGTGATCATACATCACCAAGGCCTTTGCTTTAATTTTCAACACTTAGATTTGCCAACATTCAGACCTACTCTGTATTGCTCTCCGTGATGCCTGAACCCACAGAAGTGGAGGAAAGAGGATGAAAAGCACATGTTTGCACCTTAGCCGTGTGGCTCTTTTGGTTAATTTATATTTTCCCTGTGTAATTCCTGTATTTGTGTGTGTGCTTAGTTGTCACTTCTCTTCGTGTCTTTACTCACCCTATGAAAAGAAACCAAATAGGCTGTTTGTTTCCTGTGGGTCTCAGCCTTTACGGACCCCATATTACACCTTTATATTTACTTGAGTAATGTTCGATGTCTGTGAGCCATTCCAGCATAAGCTGTGAGTATCTGTTAGCAGATACACAGTTCTATTTTATAATCCACAGTGATACGCCTGCTTTAAAGAATGTATGTAAGAAACCCAACAAGAAAGCCGCAGACGGCCCCTTTCTGCTGTTTCTCAGACTGTGTTTATGAAAGTTGGCTGGGGCCAACTCCGTGCTTGGAGAAGAACTAGCCGTGTTTTATTTTCAGGTGAAAGTAACTTCTCAGTAGCATTCGTTATGGTAACCTGCAGTGTGCGTGTGCACATGTGTTTCTGTTGTATGTCTACATGTAATGGGGTAGACAGAAGTGAATGTTCATACATGTTTGCCTGTGTACTCAAGGCATGGATTTTTTTTTTTGAAGAATGCAGAATGAAACTAGCTGCTGAGACCGAGTACCTGCCTTCCCGTGTAGCGCATAAGCCACACTGCTGGTGATGCTGACGATGGTTGCGGTTGGCAGAACACTCAGTGTCTCTCCTGATGTGAGTGCCCTTAGGAATGTGTTCTGAGCCAGAAGGAAGCCCACTGTGTGCCTGTACCCACTTTAGCCTGTGCCCCCACTGTGGAGGGGCATCCTGAGCTGTACCTGACAGGTATGTGGCATGGCAGGTGGCTCTGTATGGTTCCCGTCACAGCTGCATTTACATGACATGGAGTGTAATTGAGGGCAGAGCTCATGGTAGGATGCGCTGAGAGATGAGGAACCTCTGCTTCACTCTTGTTCTAGTTCAGTCAGGTGGCATGTTCTCTGTTGCTGCTAAATTACCATTGTTCCTCACTCTGATGAGGCAGGACCTTGGCTTCCAAACAAGAAGTGTTTGCTAAAGACTGGCGGTTGATGAGGCGGCATCAGTCTTCAGGCATGTCCGGCCTTCCGCCATTGTGACTTGAAGCCTGGGAAATGAGTGTTTGAAGTGAGTTTACAGTTTTGTTCCAGGACACATTCCTAGCTGTTCTGAGGCCTGTGCAGCCTGCACACCATGGTTCAGACATGGATGGCAGGTTTTCTGTGAGGTGGAACATGAGATGGATCTCTTGGCAGGCAGGCATTTAAACAGATGCCTCCCCTTAGCTCGAGATCCCTTGATCTCAAGCTTCAGACTTAGATCCCATGTTAGGGGTGTGTGACCACCGACAGACCACTAGCCCTGCTTGCTGGGGTTCTCTAAGTTTAAGAAAAATGGGCATTTAAGGATGTTTAATGTCTTCTTAGGACCATAAATGTAGACGAAGGATTGTTGATATTCAGGCCCTTAAGAATTTAAGTGTTTTAAATATAGTGTTCAGACTGTGCTGGGCGTGTTCCTGCCAGCTGGTCCACTCAGTCATATATTTTCACTGCAGAACAGCCCATGACTTTTTGTTGCTTTGTTCAGTACCGTTTGAATTCTCTAGCAATGTTATTTTGAAAGCAAACATTCCAGGATGAATGTGGCTCTTGGTGGAATGTCTGCGCTGTGCTTGAAGACTCTGCAGTTCTAACTGCAATCGCACGGTCACCCCAGAGAGGTGGGCTTGGAGCGAAAGCTGATTGCACTTTGAGTCTGTTCGTGTGCCTCTATCGTTTTAGTGTTTTGGACTGGTCAGACCAAGAGAATGGCCCTTGGTGTTTGAAGGGGGCATGTCTGTTGATTGCTCTGGGACCTGTGCCGGCCCTTCCTCCTCAGCTGGAGTGTCTCCATGTCCATTACCATCCAGGGACACTGTGTGCTGACTGCACATCCTTCCCAGAGGACAGCAGGCTGGGAGGACGGGAGCCCTAGGCCATCGTCCAAGGCAGGAAGAGGCCATGTGCCTCAGTCAACAGAGCCGTCTCCTTTTTCTTTTTATTTCAGAGAGTAAGGAGAAAGTGTATTTGTGAATTCACACCAAACCGACTCTATCATCTTAGAATCCACTTCCCACATATTGGAGTAACTGGTGCAATATGAAATTGATCTGGTCTGGTCAACTCTTAGACTGTAGCTGAAGTTCTTAATTTGTTTTCTATCTTATCTAAAATACCTTGTGATACCTGGATCGGAGCAGAGCTATAGCAGCCATCCCGTCACGAGTTGCCTGTGGACAGTGCTTAGCATCACCATCTAGAATTTATCATCTTTGAACTGCGGTGGCTTTGCTTTGGCTGCTTATATAAAAATACAGATGAAACTGGGCTTCACTTCTAGTTAAAGGCAAGTAAAATTAACAAAAATAAATATATTTCACATAAATCAGCTGCATGTTGTTACAAATATTAAAATACATATTTTGTTTTTTAAAGATGAGAGATAATTAAACCACATGGTATTTGGGGCAATGAAGGATGTTTTTCTCAGAAGAGCATTGTACAATTATATTTTTATGAAAAATAAAGTATATTCACCAAACTCATGTCAAATTGCCTGTTTCACACTGCTGAAATCTCTCTGTACACCTAGAATGGCTAAAAGAGAAAAGGAGGCCTGTGTTCATCAAGATGGCGCATCAGGCAAAGGCACCTGCTGCCAAGCCTGACAGTCTGAGTGCAGCCCCCACGGGTAGAAGGGAGAACTGACCCTGGTGAGCTCTTCTCTGCTTCTGCACTCATATGTGGTTAAGACTGCTTACTGCTGCTGGAGAAGACCCAGGTTCAGTTCCCAGCACCCACATAGTGGCTCACACGGCCTATAATTACAGTTCCAGGGACTCCAATGGGCTCCTGCACATAGGTGCTGCACACACACACGTAATTCTTTTTTATTTAAAGGGGACTAGGCAGGTCCTTAGTCTACTTTCTGAGTAACTTAGAATTATCTGATCAGCTGGACTCCTCATCTTCCACACAGTCACCTTCAAGAGGTCACTGGTGTGATAAGCTGGGTCATTGTAGTCATTTTGTTGTTGCTGTGACCCAGCCTGATGACGGGTTTATTTTGTCCCATGGTGTAAGGTTTAGTCCAACCTAGGATGGGCATCACAGTAGGATTGTGAGGCAGCTAGTCACTGCACAGTGCAGTAAGGAAGCAGGGGTGATGATGTCACTGCACCTGCAGTAAGGAAGCAGGGTTGATGATGTCACTGCACATGCAGTAAGGAAGCAGAGTTGATGATGTCACCGCACCTGCAGTAAAGAAGCAGGGTCGATGATGTCACTGCACCTGCAGTAAGGAAGCAGGGGCAATGATGTCACTGCATCTGCAGTAAGGAAGCAGGGGCAATGATGTCACTGCACCTGTAGTAAGGAAGCAGGGTTGATGATGTCACTGCACCTGCAGTAAGGAAGCAGGGTCGATGATGTCACTGCACCTGCAGTAAGGAAGCAGGGTCGATGATGTCACTGCACCTGCAGTAAGGAAGCAGGGGTGATGATGTCACCGCAC
>JAQHUG010000135.1:1078994-1092780 GCA_028555095.1 Dicrostonyx torquatus
CTGCAGTAAGGAAGCAGGGGCGATGATGTCACTGCACCTGCAGTAAGGAAGCAGGGTCGATGTCACTGCACCTGCAGTAAGGAAGCAGGGTCGATGATGTCACTGCACGTGCAGTAAGGAAGCAGGGGCGATGATGTCACTGCACCTGCAGTAAGGATGCAGACATGTTGATGAGTTTGTTTTCCTTTTGTCCTGAGTCTGGGTTCCGGACAGTGGACAGTGCTCCCTCCTCAGTGAACTTCCGGAAATGCCCTCGTGGACACACTCAGACGTATTTCCTGGGTGATAAAATCCATCAAATTGACAAGATTAACCACGGGCATAAAAACCTGCTTGTCAAATAGCACAGGACTAGGCTGGCCAGGTGGCTCAGCAGGTAAAGGCACTTGCCGAAATGCTGGACAACCTGAGTTGATCCCTGGAACCCACACAGACAGTGGAAGGAGAGCCTCCCCCCACACCGCCAAACTGTCCTTTGATTACAACCTATACACACACTAAACAAATGTGGAAAAAAATATCCACAGTATGTACGGATTTAAGTTATCAAAAATAAAAATGTCTAATGAGCCTAAATCAAAATGTAATGTTAGCCTATTCCCAGGTTGTTTCCTATATTGCTGTGCTTACCCTTTGAATTGGTGTAATTGGAAGCTCTTTGTGGCAATAATAGCCTTCAATTAATTAGGTTCATTTTAAGAACCACTGATGTCCCAACTGGTGATAGTTTGGTCTGATTATCTGCATATAGTGATTTTCAGGCTGCTAAATAACAGAGTTTTATTGTTGTTTTCCCATTTCATCCATTTTCCTTAACGACAGTGGCTATTGATCCAAGTCTGGACTGTCACATAAAGATAACATGTGCAGTGGAGCAAAGACACAGTTAAGGTGGCCAGTGGGTCTGAACTCTAGCGCACATTCCTTTTTAATAAGCCCTTGTAGAAGAAAGCCACCTGTCATGTGCTCACTGAGTCCTGGGTCTGCCCAGAATTTACACAATCAGCTCATATTGGTAATTCCTCAACTCACTAGGGGTGCCCTTTTGAAAAGTGTGCAAAATCATGGCATGTTACAGATGACTTTAGCCCAGTCACGTGTGTGTAACTACCCCAAGTTCAGTGACATCCGTGTGGTGCTCAGCGGTGGTAGGTGTGTGACCTCCCTGGACAGTCAGTCTCCAGTACACCACTGAAAATGGCCAAATGAGGGTCTAGCACAGCCCAGCTCAGCATCCGAGGCCCCAAAGGTTCAAAGAAGTGGGCTGGAGGAACTAAGAGACTGTAAATAGCACGGAGCTGCCCAGAAATTCAGACTCCATGGCAGGACAGGTAGAGCCCCACCTACTCGAGAACCCTGAGGCAGAAGGTAGGCTGAATTTTTTTCTTTTTTTATTTAAATAAGGTCTCAATCTGCAGCCCTGGCTGGCCTGGAACATGCTATGTAAATCAGGCTGTCCTTGAACTCATGGCAATCCACCTGCCTCTGCCTACTGAGTGCTGGGATTAAAGGCCTGTGCCACTACACCAGCTGATTTCTAAAGTTCTGGGGTTTCCACAGACTCAACTACTTACTGTGTTTGACACAGGGCCCCCAAACACTGTGGGGCTGGTCTGGACTGGGCTAGCCTGGATTGAGCAGTGCTATGTCTGATAGACCATTTTGATCATCAAAGATCTGACAGGAAAATCTCAGGCCAGGCCTGCCTCCCTCAGCACCCACTTCCTGGCAAGCACTTGTAAGACCCTGAGACAGATGACAATAACATCGAATGCAGTCTAAAAGCCAGGACAGCTCAGAATCAAATATGGCAAAAAAAAAAAAAAAAACTACACCAAGACCACACCAAAAACACCCTTTCCAGGACCACAGGAGAGAAAATGCAAGGTCTGTGGCAACAAACAGGAAATGACCCTCACTAAACCTGTTTGGCCCCTTTCAGATGAAAGTAGAAGGATCATCCTGAGCTACATAACAAGTTTAGGGCCAACCTGGGCTACATGTGACATGGGATTCTCCTCTGTATGTTGTGAATATGTCTATTACCATTGACATATTTAATAAAGAAGCTCTTTGGCCTATGGCAGGGCAGAATAGAGCTAGGTGGGAAAACTAAACTGAATGCTGGGAGAAAGAAGGCAGAATCAGAGAGGTACCATGTAGCTGCCCAAGGAGAAAGACACTGAAACCTTACCAGTAGGCCACAGCCTTGTGATGATACATAGATTAATAGAAATGGATTAATTTAAGATGTAAGAGTTAGTTAATAAGAAGTCTGGGCTAATAGGCCAAACACTGTTGTAATTAATATAGTTTTCTGTGATTAATCAGGTCTGGATGGCTGGGAAACCAGGACACAGTCTCCATTTACATACATGAAATGCCATCTCACAAAACAAAAAGATAAATGCAAAGTGAGTTTTGGGCCAGGCAGGGATCTGTATCGAGAGATCTTGCCAGAAAACTGCATTTGAAACTGTAGCAGCCAGGCCCCAGAAACCACAGAGGAAGAAAAGCTAACATCAAAAAGCCAAAAGCCAAAAGTTGGTCAGGCCATGAAGGCTGGGTTCTGTGAGGGCTAAGAGACACAAGCTGGGAATGCCTCTCACTCGTTAGGGGATCTCCATCTTTTTACCTGTCTCCATCTCCCAAATGCTGGGATTACAGACACAGTGATGGTCAGTGTGGTCAGTTTGACCGAATCTAGGATTGCCTGGGAGATGGGTCTCTGGGCGTGTTCATGTGGGGGATCATCATGATCCTGACGGCTTTATTTAAGGTGGGAAGACCTGCCCACTATAGGTGGTACAGTTCCTTCTGCAGAGGATCCTGGGCTGAATAAAGGACTAGGCAAGAGTCTCCTTCCTCCCTCCCTGCCTGTCTCCCTCCCTCTTTCTTCACCCTGCTTCTTTCTTGGCTGCTGAGATGTGATCAGCTCCTTCGAGTCAGCTTCCATGAACTGGGAACTAAAACACACCTTTCCCCCCTGGAGTTACTTTTGTCAGAGTCTCACATCACCAGGAAAAGAAACTAAGAAAGACACATGCCTAGATACTTTCATGAAGCAGGCTTTCTCTGTAGCCCAAACTGCCTTTGAGCTCCAGATCCTCCCTCTTGCCTTTCAAGTGCTGGAATTGTAAGTGTATGCCATATCACCTGGCCTGAAGCAACAGTTTAATTTGTTTAATTTTTCATATTTATTTAGAACTCTCTCTCTCTCTCTCTCTCTGTGTGTGTGTGTGTGTGTGTGTGTGTACATGCCACAGCATGCATACGGGACAGAGTTCAAACTGTGGAATCTGTTTTCTACTTTCACCTTGTAGATTTAGAGATCAAACTCAGGTCCCAGGTTTGATGTCAAGCACCTTTAACTTCTAAATCATCTCACTGGATCCCAAAACAGTAGTTAAAAAAAAAAAAAGGTTTCTGAGAAAGAATAGGTAACACTCTTGAAGTGTCCGCATTTGGAAAAAGTCCAGAGCTGCCCAGTTTGTAGCAGATCAAAAAGTATAGAGGGTCTGCAGTCAATGAGATGGGTCTTAAGTGAATTCATTCCACGCTAAGTGTAACTGTCTATTTAACCCTGCACATGCGCACCCATTCAGGGGGAAGCTAGAACTCAGCGCATTGCTATGGAGCCTGCACGTTCTCTGGGCCAAATTATGAACGCCTCGGAAGAGGGATGGGACCTAGCTCAGTTTGCAGAGTGCTTCCCCAGCATGCACAAAGTCCTGGGTTTGATGCCTGGCAATGAATTTAAAAAACAGGTGTGATGGCGCATGCCTGTAATCCCAGAACTGGAGGTGCGGGTTGAAAGATGGGGGGTAGAGGCAAGAGAATCGGAGCCAGCCCGGGATATAGGAGACTCTGACTTAACGAAAACGGAGAGGCTGCGGTAAATGCTGGTGGTACCACTGCCGGTTTGGTGATCTGTGGGGCTTTTTCAGCGTGGTCACATTTGTAAAATGGGTTTAAAACAATATTTTGAGTAGCGATTTCGCGCCTGTAACGGCTAATATTTGCTAGGGAATTTCCTCCGATATTTAGAGCACACTAATTGATTAACCCACAGCTGAGTCTGGGTGCTCTGCAAGCTAGGCTGTGTGGTTGCTAAGAGACGAATTTGTCTCTGAATTCCTGTGACCAGCTCGGTGAAGAGAGGCCAGCTCTGCCCGCTGGACACTGCGCCACCAAGCGGCGTCTCTCGGAACTGCGCCAGTGCTCTCCGGCCTTCCTTCTCCAGGTTCCAATTAAGAGAACAAAGGCCACTGAGTGTCCTTCAAGGTTGGCCCTCTGCGAGGACGTTTATTCTCCAACAAATGAATGGTGAGAGACACAGAACTAACTGTCATATTTATTTGAAATAAATAAAGTTCCTGGGGGGTGGAGAGCCATAGAAGTTGTGTGGAGGTCAACTTTCAGGCTACTTCCATCCAGGGACAGAACCCAGATCTTGGGTTTGGTGACAAGCACACACTGATCCGTCCCACCCACCCAGTTTGCCCAACTTGACTTATTGGCCTGATTTCAATCTTCTAAAGGGAGAGAGACTTCTAGTGTTCCTTCTGCTCTGGAAAATATGCATTTAATTTGTTATTTTATGTATTTACTTTTTAGGAGACATAGTCTCACTTTGTAGCCTAGGCTGTCCTGGAACTCTCAGCTATGTAGTCCAGGTCTTCAGCCTCCTAGGATCCAAAGCATAAGCCTGAATCTTTTTTACTTTTAGATGTGTGTAGGGGGGGGGGGGGAACGGGATGGGACTAACCCAAATGCCTTACATGTTAGACTATCACTTTCCATTGAGCCGTATCCTCAGGTCTCTTTTTCATTTTTTAATTTTAAGAGAGTCCTGCTGTGGCTGGGCATAATGGCACATGACTTTAATCCCAGCATTCTGGAGGCAGAGGCAAGCAGATCTGTATGACTCTGAGTCTAGTCATAGTGAGTTCCAGGACAGCCAGTGCTATATAGTGAGACACACCTCCATTCCATTACCCCCAAAAGGTTACATTAAAAAAAAAAAAAAAAAAAACAAGACAATAAAATAGAATAAAGCTGGGATGGTGCTGCAAACTGCTGTGACCCCCAGCATTTGGGAGGCAGAACCAGGAGGATCAGGGGTTCAAGGACAGCCTTGTCTTTAAAGAAAGTTCTAGACCAGCTTGGGCTACAAGAAACAAAATCAAGGCCAGGTGGTGGTGCCACACACATCTTTAATCCCAGCACTCAGGAGGCAGAGGCAGGTGGATCTCTGTGAGTTCGAGGCCAGCCTGACCTACAGACCAAGTTCCAGGACAGCCAAGGAAACCCTGTCTCAAAAAACCAAAACCAAAACAACAATAATGAAAATAAATAAATAAACCCCCAAAATGCATAAATCAATAAAATGGGGGCAGGCGTGCTAGTTAGTTTTTGTCAACTTGACACAAGCTAGAGTGGAAAGTCATCTGGGAAGAAGACCCTGAATTGAGAAAATGCCTCCATCAGACGGACCTGGAAGCAAATCTGCTGGGGTATTTTCTTTACTGATGATTTACAAGGGAAAGCCTAGACCACTGTGGGCAGTGCCACCCCTGGGCTGGTAGTCCTGGACTGAGTAAGCCATGGGAGCAAGCCACTAAGCAGCATTCTTTCCTGGGCTGTGTGTGGGTTTCTGACTCCAAGGCCCTGCCTGTGATTTTTTCTTTTTTTTTTTCGAGACAGGGTTTATCTGTGGCTTTGGAGCCTGTCCTGGAACTAGATCTTGTAGACCAGGCTGGTCACGAACTCACAGAGATCCGCCTGCCTCTGCCTCCCGAGTGCTGGGATTAAAGGCGTGCGCCACCGCCGCCTGGCGCCTGTGATGTTTGTAAAATGAAACAAACCCTTTCCTCCCCAAGTTGCTTTTGGTCACAGTGTTTATCACAGGCACAGAAGCAAAGGAGTTAAGCTGCTGGGCTTGCTGAGTGAGCCTGGCATGAGTGTGCACACACATCATAATACACACAATGACAATAATAAAGTTTAAATAAGCAGGGTCTGGAGAGATGGCTGAGCAATTAAGAGCACTTGCTGCTCTTGCAGAGGACTGGCGTCGGGTTCCCAGGAGGCTCTGATGCCCTCTCCTCTTCTCCACAGGCACATGTACGCTTCTACAACACACACACACACTACAATCAGTCTTTAAAATAAGAGCCAGGTGGTGGCACACACACCTGTAATCCCAGCACTCAGGAGGCAGAGGCAGGTGGATCTCTGTGAATTTGAAGGCAGCCTGGTCTACAGTGAGTTCCAGGATAACCAAGGCTACACAGAGAAACCCTGTCTCGAAGAACAAAACAAACAAAAGTAAATTGAATAACTAGAAGGGAGCTTTCTACTTTAAAGTCTGAACCATAAAATGCAAGGGCCAAGTGAGGCAACCTTCTGACTCATTTTAGAGACATCTGCCAAGCCTGTGAAGAGGGGGACAAAGGGAAACACAAGGTCTTGTTTTTTTGTTTTTTGTTTTTTTTTTTACATTTTTAGCCTTTTGAATTGGTCCTTTGAAGGGAGCATCTTGACCTAAAAGCATTTCTGAAGGTATTTTGTTGTTGTCATCCGCTGTTGAGGACAGTCTCACCGATATGACCCTACTGGCCTGGAGCCTACTGTGTAGACCAGGCTGACCTTGAAATTCCAGGTCCTCCTGCCTCTGGCTTCTGGCAAGGATGTGAGCATGTCCAACCTCAGTAGATGATCTTAAAGCAAATACCTTATTGTTCTCTTTGGGTTTTTGTCTTGGCGTTTGAGACAGGCTCTCATGTAGCCTTGGCTGGCCCGGATCTTGCTATGTAGACCAGGATGGCTTAAACTTGGGACTCTGCCTGTCTCTGCCTCCTGAGTGTTGTGATTTAGAGTGTCCACATTGCTATCCTTTGTCACAAATACTAAACACAGTCTTGTCTTATTTACTGGTGTTTGTGAGACTAACTTCTGGATCTCAAAACATTCGGTATCAGAGATTGAAGAGCCAATCTATGGCCAAGAGAAAGGTGTGAGCTGGCATTAAACTCCATCTTGGCGTCATCTTTACAGTTAGTTCTACCAAGGCCGTGATCAGGCCCACAGGGCTAGTCTTGGTGGGGCTGCTCACGTTCTGAGACTTCTGAAATGGTAAGGAATGAGCCACAGGAGGAGGGCCTGAGTCAGAATGCCAGCTGTCACATTCCTACCTAACAAGCTGCCTCACATGAGAAGTTCCAGTCTCCTCATCTGGTAAATAGAGACAATTACGAACTCATCACAGGTGAGGCTGAGGCAAGAGTGCCTTGAACATGTAGTCAGTCTGGGCTATAAAATGAGATCCAAACTAAAGAAACACAAATAAAACCCATAACTACATCATGGAATTGTCGAGAGGATGAGCTAATACATAGATTGCTAAACAATGAGCTGTTACAGGCGGCTTGTTAGCTAGCCCATGAAAATGCAAACCAGCTTGTCTGTAAAGCCCTGATTTCATTCAAATTCCTTGTGTTGTATTGTCTTTGAGACATAGTCTTACATGAGTAGCCAAAGATGACCTTGAACTTCTGATAATCCTGCCTTCATCTCCAGAGGACTAGAATTATGAGTGTGTGCTATATCCATATATATATATATATATAAAGTTCTAAAGGTACTAGTGCTAGATTTCAAATAATGTGCACCTGGGAATAAAGGAGCCCACTTCTAAGTCACACAGGAGAGTTTGAGTTTAGAAGCAAATCATGGTTCAAGCTAGGGAGACAGAAGAGAAGGATGTCTGACGAGAGATGACCTCATGGGGCTGGAGGGATGGCTCCTCAGTTAGGAGCACATTTTACCCTTGCAGTGGACCCAAATTTGACCCCAGCTCCTGTGTTGGGTGGCTGACAACAGTCTGTAATTCCAGTCCCAGGGGATCCAATGCCATCTTCTTGTCTCTGTGGGCACCACCCCCACAAACATGTAAATGAATATTTTTTATTGTAATTAAAATAAAAGGCCTCATGTCTGAATTCATAGGAGAAAAAGCAATCAAATCTTGCCCTTGTGTCCTGGTGGTCACAGGAGGCCCAGGCATTTGAAGATCTCTTTGTGAATTGCAGAACACAGAGAAAAGTCATTCCTGTTTTTGGCAAGCCTAGCAAGGAGGTTGCTCCTTTGCCTGTATATGACTTAGAGAAGGAAGATATGGGTCCTAGGAGCTCTGTGATAGATCACAGTATGTTAGTACCTTGGTTTCAAGCTTACACCAGTAAGAAGGCTCAAGGGAAAAGGTGCCCATTGTTAAGCCCAATGACCTAAGTTCAGGCTCCAGAACCCACAGAGAGGAAGGTAAGAACTGACTCCTGAGAGCTGTCCTCTGTCTCTCCAAGTGCACCCCATCACCACCAATAAATAAACAGTGGATTTTCAAGACTTCACCAGCTGCTTGGACTAAGGAAGGATAACAAGAGAAGGCAAGGAATGTAGACGGCTCCAAGCGTTCCTCTCCCAAAGAATGGTTAAACCCATCACAGGAGGCTTCCCCAGTTCCATCTGGCTGGGTGGATGGGCCCTGCCCCCTTTCAGGAGGTAACATGCAAATACATGCAGGGTTGCTGGGCTGAGAAACACGAGTTCTTGAAATGTACTGCTTAGGAGATTTCAGTGGAACAGGAGGTCACAGTTACCAAAATTCAGTAGGGAAAAGACAAAAACAAAACAAAGCAAGACAGAACCAACAATGGCAGAGTGTGTATATAGACCTGGTGATAGGGCAAAAAGAGCAAAGCGTTTTTAATTTTTCTTTCACATTTATTTAGTGTGAGTGTGCACACACAAGTGCAGGCGTGCCATAAAACGTGGGTGGAGACCAGAAGGCAACTTGCGGGAGTTGGTTCTCTCCTTCCATCATGGGAGCTATCATGATCTAAGTCAGGTTGTCAGGCTTGGTAGGGAGCGCCGCCACCCTCTGAGGCATCGCTCCATTCAGGAAAGAACTTCCAAACAAACGAACAGAGAGGTTTTTGCTTTTTAAAAATTTTATGTGTAAAGGTGCTTTGCCAGCATAAGTGTCTGTGCACAAGTGTGTAGTGTTCCAAGAGGTCACGGACTCCCCGGAGACTGGAACTACAGGTGGCTGTGAGCTGCCGGGTGTGTGTGTGTGTGTGTGTGTGTGTGTGTGTGTGTGTGTGTGTGTGCTGTGAGCTGCCGGGGGTGTGTGTGTGTGTGTGCTGGGTTTGGACCTGGGTCCCTGGAAGACCAGCCACTGCTCTTAACCACCGAGCGAGCCATCTCTCCAGCCCTGAAAGGACTTTTCATGGGCATCTACCAGTGGGCGCGAGCGCGCTACTGACCAACAAAACCCACAGGAACCATAATCAACAGTGGATGCACTTTACAGAACAGACAGCTGAGGGAAAACTATGTCAATCGCTTCCCTCTTTATATATTTAAAGCTTTTTAATCTCTGGCACGTAACAGTGGAAGAATTCTTAGAAATTAAACAAAAGTGTTTGGTGGATTTGAATTGATGGGCCAGGCAAGCTTCTTTTCCCTGGCCTCTCGGTCAAATGAGTCATAGACGGAGTCTTTGGTTACCGTCCTGCTCACGGGAGGGATTTCTGAAATGCCGACATGGTTTCTTTTGGCCATCCTCGAGCTGGCTGTGATGGTGTAGGCATTGCTGCGGTAGCATCGCATCGAGGACATGCAGAACGTCTCCTTCAACCCTCTCCGGAAATTGGCGTTATAAATCGAGTAGAGAGTGGGCTTCGAGGCTGAAGAGCTAAAGGACACCCACGTGACTGCTGTGAAGACAAGGGAGCTCTTCTTGTAGTCTTGCTCGTGGGGGTGCCAGAGCTGAGCCACATGGAAAGGCAGCCAGGAGAACAGAAACACTACGTTCAAGAGGAGGAACATCTTAACGGTTCTCACCTTTGTCCTGGGGACGATGTTCATCGTCCTCCTCAGGGTCCGCCCATCAGTGCCTATTCTCCAGATGTATTTTATGACCTTCCGGTAGAATAAGATTATGAGGACAGAGGGAATCACAAAGCCCACCAAGAAGTGGATGACAGTATAGGCGGTTCCCTCCCAGGAGGAAGGGAGGAAGTAGTTACAATGGCTGTCCCAGTTGGAGCCGTAGAAAAAGAAGATGGGGGTCACAAAGGCTGCATCTAAGATCCAGGAGGCTGCGATCATCTTCTTGGCCTTTTCCCTGGACACCTTGAAGCTCAGCGGGTAGACGATAGTGTAGAAGCGGTCTATGCAGATGGAGAGGAGCACGTAGATCTGGACGCCCGGAGTAAGATACTGGCAGTAGCGCACGACCTTGCACATGGCACTGCCGAGGGTCCACTGTCCCGTGGTGAACTGCAGCACAACGAAAGGTGTGCTGGCCACACTGATGAGAAGGTCAGCACACGCCATGGACACCACAAAGTAGTTGGTGGTGGACTGAGTCCTCCGGCTCCTGTGGATGACCAGACACACCAGGGAATTGCCAAAGATAGAGAACAACCACAGAGCGCCAAAGAAAATGCTGGCTGTGGCCACCTCTCCAGGGTTCAGTCTATACCGGTCTGTCCTGTTGCTCAGCCAGCTGTGTTCCTCATGGGATTCCACCAGGCCACCAGGCAGCAGGGCCTCAGCTGCTTCCATGCAGCTCTGGTTCTGAAGAGGCACCAGCGGCGTAGCAGTAAGCACAGGAGGCTGGTCGTTCTCCATTCTGTGAGCAAAAACCATAGTCATTCTTTTCCTCTTAGTTCTACATAAGATGAAGCTCTCTGTTAAGATGCTGTCACATAAGCTGGCTGCTGACAAGCCTAGTCTTTTTAGACTATTCACTGTACAGTACTGGGTTTCATAAAGACATTTCATTCAAGCCAGTCACAGGCTTGACCACATTTGCCCTCCAAAGCATCCTTTTCTCCTCTCTTGCTAGGCTTTCTTCTCCCAGTCTTGCTTCTGTCATGCCTGTCTGTCTCTGTCTCTTGCTTCTGTCATATCTGTCTGTCTCTGTCTCTCTCTCTCTCACACACAAACACACATCAATGATTCCATGTATCTATTCAAAATCTAGGATCCAGAGATGACAGAAAAACATGTGGTACTTGTCTGTATCTGAGCTGTTTTGTTGCTAGGATCTCCACCTCCATCCACTTCCCTGCAAATGATATCATTTTATTCTTTATGGCCGGATGGACTCTTCTATGCTCCATATGTATCACATTTTCTTTATTTATCTGTTGGCTGATTCTGTATCTTGGCTGTGGTGAGCTGTGTTGCAGTGAACACAGATGTGCAGGTACCCTGTGGTGACCTTTGTGTATATTACCCAGGAGTGACAAAAAGACTCCACTGTATAGACACTGAGCTTGGTGGTCAATTGTCAATGATTAGAAAACATAACTACTAGGCTGGGTGTGGAGAACTCTGTGAGTTCCAGGACAGCCAGGGTAACGTAATGATCCTGTCTCAAAAAAAAATGGTAAAGGGAGAAGAAAAAGAAAAGCGGGGAGTGGGGGTGGTGAAGAGTGGGAAGGAGGAAAGAAGGAAGGATCCTCAAAAAGACAGAGAAGAAAAAAATCCCAGTAAAACAGCAGAGAGATAGATTAGAGGGTAGCCTTCTGGGCTGATCTTTGAGGCTCCATTATCCTTAGACACATAGTCTCCTTCAACCATACGTCCTAAGGTATTTTTATCCTTTGTGTGTGTATACATCTGTGTGTGATATGCATTTGTCTGTGTGTGGATATCAGTATGTCTTCCTCACTCACTGTCCTCTGTATTATGTTTTAAAATAAATGTGGGTATGAGTAAGCTGTAACATTCACACATTATTTAATTATTTTTTTAGATTTATGTGTATGAGCGTTTTTCCTACTTGTATGTATGTGCACTGTGTACATGCCTGGTGTCTTCAGCGGTCAGAAGAGAGTGTTGGATCCCCTGGAACTGAACTTACAGGCAGTCATAAACCACGATATGTATGCTGGGAACGAAAGCTGGGGTATCTGCATGAGCAACAAATGCTCTTACTACTGAGCCACCTTTTCAGGTCCTCCACTGTAGTTTTTGACATAGGCCTCAGACTAGTTAGCTAGCACCTCCTGACATCCTCCTGCCTCTGCTCTGCACCAGAGCTAACAGGACCATTCGACAGTGCCTAGCCCTTCAAATGGGTTCTAGGAGATCAAGTCAGGCCCTTGCACTTGCTGTCCGACACTGACTGAGCCATCTCCCCAGCCCCCAGAAGTGCATATTTGGTAGGTGCTTTGCAACCGAACTGAACACACTTACAATGAAAGGCTGTATTTTCTGCACTCCTGGGCTGATGTGATTGGATAGTAGGTTAGCCTGTACAGAAAGGCTGTGGTACCCTGGTGATTCTGAATTTAATCCTTCACTAAGTTTTTCCTAGCTTAGCAATTCACTATAATCTCCCAGAAACCTCTAAAATATACTGATTTCTGGCCCCACCCCCCCAGCCCTGGTATTTTAATTTAATGAATCGGGAACATAGAAGGCATCAGGATGTTTCAGAGACCCCCAGGTAACGATTAAGAAACACAACTTTAGATGGCTTCCTATGTTTCTGTCTCTGCCCACTGAACTATGGTTCTGGAGGAGGCATTATTTTTTTCTCCATGCCTCACAGTCTAACTCAAGGACTTTGCATTAATAATTGCTTGTTAAATATTAACTGAATCGGACCCATAAGCACAGGGAACTTTCATAAACTCCTCCCACCCATGGCACTGCTAGGAGAATTCAATGGGAGCAGACAGAAGATCACTGTGTCCTCAGGGAGCTGAACACTGACAACTGTAGGAACAGAAGAAAACATGAATGCTGGAAGAGAGGGCGGGGAAACGGGCTACTCAGTCCCACTGCCACACTAAGGCAGAGGAAAGACAGCTCAGGGGCCCACAGACAGGTCTACCCCAAAGCAGGGAAAAGCCTGCTTCTTGTCATCCTGGCGTCCCAGTTCTCAAAGGCTTCTGCTAGTATAGAAATAAATGCCTTTCAGAAAAAAAGGGGGGGCTGTTTAATTAATAACTATGTCTAGAGTCATCTATACATGGTAATTTTAGAAGTGACAGATATTCTGTAAAGTTATGTTAATTTACGTATTCCTGTCTAGCTGAACAAATAATCCCAAAGTTAGGCACTTGTAGTCCATTAACCAGTTTTGTGCCTAACCAGCTGACACTGTTTTAATGCTGATAATTTTTTAATGCCTCTAAATCTGCATTCCTTCAAATGCTCTTAGAAGCAACCTTATCTCGACATCTTGTAGTGATATTTTGTGTTTTAACAAATAAAGCTTGTATGAAGATCAGAGTGCAGAGTTAAGCCACTAGCGGCCAGGGAATGGTGGCACACACCTTTAATCCCAGAATTCAGGAGACAAGAGGCAGAGGGATCTCTTTTAGTTCAAGGCCACCCTGTCTGACACAAGATTGAGTCTGTTTAAAAGAGAAAGAGCTCAACACAAAGGTGATTCCAGTTACTTGGGATCCCAGAGCTAGGGAGGTGGAGACAGGTGCCAGGATATGGTTGGGCAGAGAGAGGAATATAAGGAGGGAGGAGACAAGAGCTCATGCAGCCTGAGGATGCAGTCTGAGGACAGTCTGAGCACTGATGGAGGTAAAATGTCTCTCTAGAGGCTGGCCACACTGCATCCTTAGACAGATGGATGGATGGATGGATGGATGGATGGATGGATGGATGGATGGATGGAAAGACTGATGGGCAGATGAGAGACTGGAAGCTAAAAGACAAAGAGAAGGACCACAAAGAGAAGGATTCT
>JAQHUG010000135.1:1095287-1119750 GCA_028555095.1 Dicrostonyx torquatus
ACACATATATACCTCCTCCAAAAAAGTAAATAAAAATTGTTTTATATATAAAACAACATATATATTTTTATATAACAAATATATGTACATATATATATATAAAAAACATTGTCATTCGTTATTATACACACACACACACACACACACACACACACACACACACGGACTGAGAGAGTGTGTGTGTCCAACAGAGTAACTATTGGTAACTTTAGTAGCCATTTTCTGGAATGGAGAGGTCCTCCAGATGTAGACTCAATAAGGGAAGAACAGAGTTTGATGGCATCACAGCCCAATGGGCCTTGCAGACATCTATGGAACATCCCATTCAACAACTGCATGTGCCTTCTTCCGACCAGCACATGGAACACACTCCAGGACAGACATTCATAGTCCACAAAACAGTCTCAACATGTGACAAAACAAACAAACCTGAAAATCATATTGAATATATTTTCCAACTATACTATAATAAAACTAAAAATTAATAACCAAACTATGTAAACTATACAAGTATGTGGATGCTAACCTATTCTTGAACTTCCTTGGATCATGGAAGAATTTTTAAAATTTCTTTCCTTTTTCTTTCTGTTTTATTGTTGTTATTTGTTTTAGACAAGATCTTACATGTCCTAGGCTGGCCTCAAACTTGGTATACAGACACGAATGACCTTGAACTTCTAATCCTCCTGCTTCCTCCTCCCAAGTGCTAGGATTTGAGGTGCTGCCTCTATTCTCAGCACTAAAGGAATGAGTCAGGAGGGATGCAGATCTGAGAGCAACAGCAACTACACAGGGAGTTGCAGGCCAGCCTAGGCTACACAGGGAGTTACAGGCCAGCCTGAGCTACATATTGAGTTAGAGGCCTGCCTAGACTGCAGAGTTACAGGCTAGCCTAAGGTACATAGTAAGTTACAGGCCAGCCTAGGCTACCGTCTCCAAAAATAAAGAGAATAGTAATAAAAATTCAAATTCAAAATTTACTTTTTTTTTTTGCTTTGTATTTTCTAGACAGGGTTTCTCTGTGTAGCCCTGGCTGTCCTGGAACTAGCCATACAGTCCAGGCTGGTCTCCAACTCACAGAGATCCCCCTGTCTCTGCCTCCTGAGTGCTGGAATTAAAGGTGTGTACCACCAACGCCTGGCTCAAAATTGAATCTTGCTTCATTACTTAAAAACTCTCAACAAATTAGGAATAGGAAAAATACCTCAATACAATAAAAGCCAAGCACAATGAGTAGGGAGGCTGAAGCCTTTCTCTCAGAGAGAACAAGCTAACGGTACCCATTCCCATCACTTTTATTTAGTGTTACACTCAAAGTCACAAGCAGAAGTAACAAGGACTTCAGGGTGGCAAAGAGCAGGACAAGTCAGTCTGGAGATAATATGCTCCCACATGAAGAAAACTTCAAGTCCCACTGAAAACGATTTGAACTGATAAGCAAATTCAGCAGAGTTACAGGTACAAAGTAAATACACAAAAGTGCAATTGCTCGATCTACACCAAGAGCAATCTCATTTATAATGGCTGTAAAGCAAACACCTAGGAGTAAATGTAATCAAAGATGTGAAAGACAGCTACACTGGGAACTGTAAAACACTGAAAAAAAGAAATAGGAGATTAGGAAGGACAAAAGGAGGGAGGGAAGGACAGAAGAAAAGAAAGGGAAAGGGAAAAAGGAAAAGAAAAATTTTGTGTTCAGGGATAGAAGAATCAGAATTGTTAGAAGTCCATAATGCTCAAAGGGATTTATCTATAGATCTAACACAGCCTCTACCAAAATACCAATGGCATTCCTTATAGAATTAATTAAAAAATCATTTATATCAAATCACAAAAGCTCCAAATAGTCAAAGTCAAGCTGTAGTAATCAAGCCAGCATGGTACTGGCACTGACACAGACAGACACACATGGGGACTGGCGGGGAGCCCACTTAGATGGTCCCACAGGTAAGGGCATTTGCTGCAAGCTTGAAATCTGAGCTACATCCTTAGAATCCAGAGTAAAAGGAGAAAACTGATTTCTGTAAGTTGTCCTCTGACTTTCTTCCACATTCCTGCCATGACATGCATAGCAACCCCCCAAATAAATGTGATAAAAATTTAAATAAAACATCAAACACACATATTCCTAGAAGTGAACTACATAACTAAACCCAAGTGACTTTTATAAAGGTGCTCAGAACACATACTGTCTTATCAATAAATAGTGCTGGAAAAACAGGATATCTGCAAGAAAAAGGATAAAACTAAATTCCCACTTCCTACCAGGTATAAAGAGAACTGAAATGAATGAAAGGTGTGAATGCTAGGCTGAAACTGAAACTCTAGAAGGAAACAGGAAAGGTCAAGGACACTGGGAATGACAAGAACTTTTTGGATGGCATCCTAGTGACTCTGTGAAGGTGACACAGCCTAGAGCCACCTGTGAAGGGACTTTCAGTTGAGGGAATTGGCTTGTGGGATTTTCTTGATTTTTAATTGAGGGGAGGGAGGCCACTGTGGGAGTTACCACTCCTTGGGCAGGTCTTCCTGGCCTGTGTAAGAAAGCTAGCTAATAAGTATAGGTCTGCAGGTAATCCAACAAGCAGTCTTTCTCATTCAAGTTCCTGCTTGAGCTCCTGCCCTGACTTCCCTCTGTGATAGAGAGTAACCGGTAAACTGAATTTAACCCTTTCTTCCTCTAAACTACTTTTTATCAGAGGTTTTTATCACAGCAATGAAAAATAAGTCAAGAAAGACAGGATGCTGACAACACAGAAAACAAAGGCAAAATTAGACAGATAGATGGGGGCTGGAGAGACGGCTCAGCAGCTAAAGAGAGCTTGGTTCACACCTGCTGCTCTTGCAGAAGACCAGTTCTGTCAGTACCCATGTCTGGCAGTTCACAATTACCTGGAACTCTAGTTACAGGGGATCCGACACCATGGCAGGCACCTGCATGCACAAGTACACACACACACACACACACACACACACACACAGATGTACACATACAGACAGAAGAAGGAAGAAGGGAGAAGGAAAGGAGGGAAGGGGAGGGAAGGGAAGAGAGCCCATCAAATTAAAAGGGAAGGTAGAGGATTCGAGGCTGCATTGTAGGACAGTGCAAAAAAAAATCAGGATAAGAATTGATTCCAAAGAGGAAAAACATTGGGAGTTCACAAAGGGTGTGATAGGAACAGCAAACAGTTCAAAGAAACAGAAAAAAAAAACTGAGCAAAAAGAGCAGAGCTGCCCCAAGGACCTGAGGATGGAACAGCCAATGTGAGGAGCAGGAATTAACACGCCCCTGTCCCAGAAAAGAGACATCCAGGGGATGCAAATGTGGAGAACAAGACAGCTGGGGGCACAGAGGATCTGCTTTGCAGTGGGGCCTCCAGGGGGAGTGGTTAGGAGCTGACCTCATCAATGGAGAATCACTTTGAAGTTTGATAGCCCTGAGTCCAAGGTCAATTTGTGGGTTAACTTCTGGGCTGACCTATCTGCCATGAGGATCACTGCTGTCGAATCTGGGAACTATGCAGCTCCAGTGGATTATATCATGTCCACAACCGCACCTCTCGAGGGGGGTGATGAATGCTTGATGTATCTGGAGTACGGATAGGTCTGCCTGACAGATCTCAGTGCTGGGGTTCCTGCCCTACACCTGCTAGCTACATCAATAGCCGCTAGAGGGTCTAAACACTGGAGTCTTGGAAGGGTGGGAGCACCTGCCCAGAGGCCCTGGGAGTGCACCGAAGGAAACTACTTCCGTGGGGACAGCTCTGGAGGACATCTGACACTTGTCCAGCACAGGCAACACTAGCACACATCACAGGGAAGACACTGTCCGTGCCTCTGCTTCAGCCACCTGACAGACCTAGAAAGAAGCTCCTCCAAAACTTGTTTTCCCCTTGTGTTTCCTGTTTTCTTCTCTTCTGCTGTATGTTTCAGTGTTTTTGCATTGTCTTACTTCTTAGCATACACACGTATGTGCACATGTTTGCATGTGTATGTGGAGGTAAGGCAATCTTAGGTGTCTTTCTCAGGAATGCTGCCCACCTCCTTTGTGTCATTCATTGGTCCTAAGCACACTAATTAAGCTAAAATGGCTGGCCAGCAAGGCCCTAAGATCCTCCAGTCTCTGCCTCCCCAGCACTGGGATTATATCCACGATGCCCAGCATTCTTACACAGGTGCTAGGGAGTTAGCTCAGATCTTCCTACTTGAGAAGCAAGTGCTTTACTTGACTGAGACCCCTAAACTTCTTTATCTTATTATTTTTCACCTTTTTAAGGAAAAGATTTATTTATTTATCATATCTGCCTGCATATATGAGTGAATGTCAGAAGAGGGCACCAGGTCTCATTACAGATGGTTGTGAGTCACCATGTAGTTGCTGGGAATTGAACTCAGGACCTCTGGAAGAACAACTAGCCAGGACTGCTCTGAGCCATCTCCCCATCCCCATCTTATTATTTTTTAGGTTCTTGTATTTTATTTATTCAGACAAGGGTTCATAGCCCAAGATGACCCCAAATTTGAAATGTAGCCTTAAACTCCTAATCCTTCTACCTCTATCTCCCAAATCCTGAGATTACAAGTGTGCACCCAAGTCTGGTTTTTACAAGAGACTGTTTTTTCCTTCCACTGTATGGGTCCCAGTGATCCAATTCTGATTGTTAGGCCTGGCAACAAGACCTTTACGGGCTGAGCCACCCTGCTGACACTCTGTACATTTTAGATATGAAGAGACTGTAGAAGACAGGGGCTGAGCACTGGGGCTTCAGTCTGGCAGTTTTTAAGTCGAAACAGCTTTACCTCCCAGAAGACATATGGCATCTAGAGACATTGGGTTCAAAGGGGTGTGTTACTGGTATGTGGTAGGTAAAATCCAAGGACGTTGCTAAACATTCTACAATGAATATCAAAGAATTATCTGCCCCCAAATGCTAAATGTGAAAAAATGCTTCAGAGCTAGTCTGTCTGGTCTTAAGCTCACAATCCATATAGCTGCTGGCAAGCTAATTATCTTTGGGCTTATTGTTCTCATAAATAGAATTACAGTACCTGCTGATTTTGTCAGAATGAAGTATATGAGAAAGGGGTTAATGCAGGTGTTAGACAGAACATGTGAGCAAAGTGTGAGACTGCTGGGGCTGTCCCCATCCAATTCCCCACAATACACTATGAGGATTTCATCTTAAGGACAGTGAAGTCCGAGGAGGACCAGTGATGCCCAGGGAAGGATTTAAGGACACTACTGAGCTCTGGTTCACGATGAGCCTAGCTAACATACTTAAATGCCAAGTATAGTTTGAATGCTCCCAACTTCTTACTGCGTATTTGCTGCTTTAATATAAATATATGCAAATAAAATAGTATAGATGGGGGACTGGAGAGATGGCTCAGCAGTTAAGAGCACTAGCTGTTCTTCCAGAGGACATGGGTTCAATTCCCAGCACCCACATGACAGATAACAACTGTCTGTAACTCCAGTTTCTGAGGAATCTGATACCTTCACACCAATCCACATAAAATTAAGTTAACTAAATTATTTTAACTAAATTATTTTTTAAAAAAATAGTATAGATGGAACAAATAAAATAGACATAGGCCCCAAAATTAGCTCCAGCAGAATGCTGCTGAGAGTTTTGAGTCTTCTCATTGTAGGTTCACATATGTGCACCGAGAGTTTACCATTCTCTAGGTCACTGAGAAAACAACTACTCTTCGAAGTGCTTTGCAATGAACTACCTGAGGAAAACACAATGTTTTGAAAAAAAAAAAAAAGTTTGCAAATCTGAGCTTGCTGCCTACCTTTTCACTTTATGTTTTAGACCCAGCACTTCTTTCAGTTTTCCACAGCGTGGAGGAATGAGAGCAGAAGGAAACCCGCACAGATCAAGGGGGGACAGCTTTTACTTTTTATGTTTGTTTTTATAAGACAGAGGCTCACTCTGTAGCTCAGGCTATCCTTCAATTCTTGGTGGTTCTTTTACTTAGTTAACCTTTAATTCCTCACCTGTGATTACGGGCATCGTCCACCACTTACAGTGAGAAAATCCGTGTGTGTGTGTGTGTGTGTGTGTGTGTGTGTGTGTGTGTGTGTGTGTGTGTGTGTTCGTTCATACCCATGTAGGCCAAAGGTCAAGGCTGACTAGCACAAAGACCCTCCTACCTCTGCCTCCTAGTGCTGACATTACAGGTACACATAGCCATACTCAATTTTTATTTTTCAAGCTCAGTGCTAAATATCTGAACCCAGACCCTCACATCTGCCAACAATTTTATTCACTGAGCACCAGAAATTCCTAACTTAGAAAAAAAAAAGTATTAGCAATTTTTATTTATTTATTTTTGATTTTTTGAGACAGTTTCTCAGGACCTGTCCTGGAACTTACTCTGAAGACCAAGCTGGCCTTGAACCTTCCTCTGCCCCCCAAATGAAGGCATGCACCACCACCACCCAGCTAGCAATTTTCTTTTACCCTTAAAAAAACCTAAAATAATTTGCAAAGAAAGATCTCCTTGTTTTAAAAGCATATTCTTTTAAAACAACAAATGCAGTCAGGCATCATAGTTAATATGCATAATTTTTTTAAGGTTTTCTTCTTTTTTGAGACGGAGTCTGACCCTGCAGCCCAGGCAGGCTTCAGATTCATGGCACTATTCCTTTCTCGGTGCTTGGCTTACAGGATATATTCATGTCTTTTAAGAATCAGATGAAAACAATATACTTAGACTGGGCTTGTTACTAGATTCTGAGGATAGAAGAATATTTCTAGGTTTGATTTAAAAAGCCAACCATAACATAATTCCAGATTTATCTTTTTTCCTTTATACATCAGTGATCACCATGGTAACATCATGTTTTACTACTAGGTATTTATGCAGCTCAAGATGGAGAGAATGGGCAATTACTTACTGGGTTATTTGGGGGTACAGAACATGACTATCGGGATAATTCAAAATTAAATATAGATTTCACTGGAGATCTGCTTTAGCCAAGCAAGCTGACTCAATCTTCTAGTAGCGTCAGCTGAACAAAATTTGTAGCTCTATAGACTGTTGACATCATTTAAGAAAACACAAGCATCATAGCTCAGTGGTTAAGAACGAGGACTTCAAGATCAAGAGTCTTGAGATTCAGTTTTTGTTCTTTTATGTGCTACCTAGGTGACCATACACTGGCTCCTGAACTAACTCCTCTGTCCCTGGGTTTATCTCTAAATTGTATTCTGTAACAATTACTGATTACTTATGCTTGAATCATGGCTCACACAGAATAAGAACTTTTTCAAGTATCTGTTAAATGAAATCAAATGCACGTTTGCTGGCTCTTCTCTTTGTGCTCGGTTGAAAGACTGGAAGAAATCAAGATGAGTGCATGGCAGATTCTAGCTTTTAAATCTGGCAGATTCCTGCAAGAGCTTCCCATAAGATGTGGAATTCTGTGGCAGTCTAGTGTCCTAAAACAGAGCTCGGGGACAATCATTGGTGCTCCTGGTTATCAGGGACATCAGGAGGATGAGCTAACAGCACAAAGGAATAGCAGGACTGTCCACCCAGGCTCCCTAAGCTACCGCCAGTAACCTGAGCACAGAAGAGCAGCTCACAGGGATGAGATGGGATTTTCTAACAGAGGCAATGAAACCTAGCTCTTCTGAGTGATGATTCCCCAAGACCCTTCTGGGATTAAGCAGGGAGAAATCCTTTTATCAATGAGTTTATGGTTTTATTATCAATTACTATATACAATAATTTTCCCCTCAATATGTACTTACTCTGGAATATTTATTTTACAGAACTACCTAAGCATCTTTTTTGAACCTGTAACAAATCTAATGCCCCTAATAAGAATTTAAGCCCATAAAATCTCCAAATTGCCTGGAAAAAATAAGAGAAAGAGAAGATATTGTATCCTCCAAGCCACATTCCAGCTGTGATAGAGCGATCTCGAGCACATACCTTCATGGGGACTTGATTTCAGAGACAGTCTCTGTAGGTCTTCTTGGTCAGGAGCAGCTCTCAGACAGGACTCTGGAAGATGCCATAAACCACCAGGAAACCCTCGGAACACATTCATGTCCTCTACCTTCCCTCAGCTCACAGCCTGCTTCCTGGTAGGAGACAAGATGACGCTGTGCTGGGTTGACTGTTAAACCATCTTCCCACCCCCAGCCCCACTCTCGGGGGGGAGGGGGGCCCCTCCTTCTCCTTTCCAAGGCTCTGGAATGTGTCACATGGGGAATGGATCACGTGGCTTGGGGGGAAATGTGGCCATCGGCTCTCTCCCTTCCCCCACTTCTCTTTTCAGGAGCAAGGCAGCAGAAATCTCTGACCCGATTGGCTCTGATCAGAATATCTCCATATGAAAAGGGCACGATCAGCCCGCAGACCTCCAGCCTTCCTCACTTTCCTTTCTTTCACCAGGTAATTTCATCCTGAGCTTTCGGAGTTGCTTCCCAGGGAAAGATTATGCTTTCTCTCCAATTCCTCATTCCCTTTCTATTACCAGCATCCGGACGTGACTATGCGCGCCTACTCTATCTTGGGGCACCCTTAAGAGCACAGCTGGGCAATGGAGTATTCAGCACCACGGACAGCATTACCTTCCCTTCAGCCCTCCTTAAAGCCATTTCTCTATTTCAGGTAAATAAAAATATTTTTAAGGCTTTTCACTGAAGCCTTTTTTATATTTAAATATAAATAACCCACACCATGTACTTAGGGCTCTAACTTCCTCTACTGTCAACTTACTTTACTTAGGAGAACAAATAATTTAATTTCACTAAATCCACATCTGCTCTCTAGCCCCCATCCTGCAATCATCCCCGACTCTTACCTCTTAAATACATTCTTTGGGTTTTTTGATTTTTTTGTTTTGGGGGAGAGATTCCAAGATATAGTGTACTATACATGTGTTCCCTCATCTCTACTTGTGGGAAAATCTGCATCAACACACAGGAATGCTGGGGTGTACAAGCTTAGGTGTTTTTGGCTCTGTCAGTGGGCCGCAGGCAGAGCTGAACTGAAGAGGCAGAACAGAGCCTGGCTGCAGCTATTCTGTGTGGGTCTATCCAGCTTTGCTGACGTCCTGGTTGCCATGGTACTAAGTAACTGCTGAAGGGGACTATTGCTTTCCAAACCGGTCGCCATGGGACCCTGTAGACTAAAGAAAGGGGGGAAAGAATCGAATTGTTGAAGAGCTTTCGGCTAGCATCTGCAGAACCAAATCTACCTTGTGGATTTCTTCCTGGCTGGACTATTGAGACCCTACACACTGCCAGAATTCTAGGGGCCCACAGTCACACTAAGACAGTAAAAGTTCTCCCCTCCTCCCTTACTTCCTTTCTTAAAAATCTACTGAAGATGTCAGCTATGTAGAGTATCTGAGGACTGCTTCCACAGCATGGTGGGAAGCACTCAAAAAAGGCATTTCTCTTTGAGACCACATAGAAGTGGCCTTTTGGAAGCCACTCATGTAATCCCTAATAGCCTATTGCAGAGGTATGTAAGAACTAGTCTGAAGTTGACCATGAGAACCATTTTATAGGTAAAGTAAAAAAATACAATTTGAACAAAGACTGCTAAATTGATTTTTAAACATCAATTTGGGCATTAGGATTACCCCAAATCGGGAATTTAAAGTAGCTATTCCCTGGCTGGCAAGACAGCTCAGGGTGTAAAGGTCCTTCTTGACAACTCAAGTTCATTCCCAGGGTCAACACGCAGAGCAAATGCCAGAAAGTTGTCCTATGACCTACACACCTACACACACACACACACTCCTCCCTCCCTTCCTCTCTCTCTGAGAATAAATGCCTGGCTTGCTGCTTTTCCAGGGGACCAAAGTTCAGTTCCTAGAACCTACAAAGTGACCTGTAACTCCAGTTCCAGTGGCTCTGACACCCTCCTGGCCTCCACAGGCACCGGACATGGACATGGTGCACATACATTTGGGTAGTCATGTACATAAAATTTAAAGTCTTTTTAAAAAAGTAACAAATGTAAATGTGTAGCTATATTCTTGTTTCACTGGTTGACATATAACTTCTCACTTTTCACTAAGAATACAACCAAAGGCACTCCAAATGTTGTTTTGGAGAAGAAATGCTGACTTGCAAGATGTGAAAATGCAAATTTTAAAAGAAAAGAGACAGACAGGCTGTGGTGGTGCACACCTTTCACCCCAGCACTCAGGAGGCAGAGGCAGGTGGATCTCTGTGAGTTCAAGACCAGTTTGGTCTACAGAATGAGTTCCAGGACAGTCAGTGCTACACAGAGAAACCCTATCTCAAAAAACAAAACAAAACAAAGAAAGAGATTTCAGCTCCTTCCTGGCTCAATATCCACAGCTAAAGAAATAGTTCTCTTTCTGTGTGTGTGTGTGTGTGCATGTGTGCGCACGTGTGTGTGTGTGTGTGTACACAAGTCCACACATACACATCTATTTTCTACTTTTCTTTTATGGCAAGGCTATGGTAATTCTTTTTTATATAAGACACAGAATACTCTTGCTATATAGTTCTGGCTAGCCTCCAACTCATGGTCCTTCTGCCCTTGTCTCCCAGTGCTGGGTTTACAGGTATATGCCCCTATACTCAGTTAGAAAATCAGCTCTTAATTTTAACATTGCCACATCTAGGAAATCCCCTCATAAGCTGGATATTGTTTAGGTTAAGTTGTCCTCAAACTCATCATCCTCCTGTCTCAGCCTTCTATTGCTGGAATTACAGTCATGTGCCATTAGATGTGTTTGGTCAATCAGCAAGCAGGCTGGTCAGTACTTATAAGAGCACCAAGAACAACTAAACTGGGAGTGGCAGTACCAACCTATGCCAGCATTTGGTCAGCAGGAAGACAAGTTCAAGGTCAGCCTGCGATACATAACAAGACTGTCTCAAAACAAATGAACAAAACCCACCATTAATGATGGTTTGGGTCTATTATCTCAGCACTTGAGAAGCAGAAAGATCTTATGTTCAAGGCCAGCCTGGGCTACATACAAAGGCTTTATCATTAAAAACAAAACAAAACACTATACTCATCTACTGTTACCTCAAACCTCCAACCAAGGGTTATATTCTTTGAACTTATAAACTTATTGAGAACCAAACAAAATAAGTGAATGGCTTGAACAACTGGGTAACTAATCCTTCTAACAGACAGAAGCAGGATGGTTGGTAAAGGTCCTTGCCACCAAGGCCAACTGCCTGAGTTCAAGCCTCACAACTCATGCGGTAGGAGAGAAATGACTACATCCACACACGCACCCTGGTGTGTATATGCACACAAAGATACACACACAGTAAGTGCGATCAATTTTAAAATAAAAAGAATCTTCCCAGTTGCTTCAAACATTAAGTGAAAGAAAACCACTATCCAACTGTCCCTGGGAAATTCATTAAAATATTGTCTGTTTTAAGTCCTCTGTCTTCTGCCTCCATGGTTTAGGTTTGACAGTTTCTGTCTTGTCCACTCCAAAATCAGACTAGCTTCTCAAACTATTGTTTTGGTTTTTTAAATTCTTCTCTCATACAATACATCCTGACCGACCACAGCTTCCCTTCCCTCTACACCTCCCATTTCCACCCCCATCCCCACTTCTCCCCCAGATCCACTGCTCCTGTTTCCCTTCAGAAAAGAGCAGGCTTCTCAGTAGTATCAACTGAATGGTATAACAAGATGCAATACAACCAGACACAAATCCTCATATCAAGGCTGGATGAGGCAACCAGGAGGAGGAAAAGGGTCCCAGGAGCAGGAAAGAATCTGAACCACCTCTTGTAGTGCTATTTTATTTGTATTTTAATAAATAAAGCTTGCCTGATGATCAGAAGCCACTAGAGGTCAGGGAGTACTGGCGCACACCTTTAATCTCAGTGTTTGGGATTAAATTTTCTTAAAATTTATTTTACGAGTATTATGCCTGCCTGTGTCTGTGTACCAAATGCACACCTAATACCCAAGGAGGCCAGAAGGTGTCAGATCCTCTGGAACTTGAGTTACAGACAGTTGTGAACCACTTTGTGGGTGCCGGCAATCCAACCCAGGTCCTCCAGAGCTCTTAACTGCTGAGTCATCTCTCCAGCCACCCCACCCCCAAATTAAAAAATTTTAAAAGCCAGCTAGGTGTTCACTAGTTTTATGTTCTGGCACATTAAACAAATATGAATGTGGGTATTATGCTAAAGCAAATTAATTTTTAGTTTCCACTGTTCCTTTAAAAACATCTTGTAGGGGGCTGGAGAGATGGCTCAGTGGTTAAGAGCACTGACTATCCTTCCAAAGGTCCTGAGTTCAATTCCCAGCAACCACATGGTGGCTCACAACCATCCGTAATGAGATCTGGTACCCTCTTCTGGCCTGCAGGGATACACATGGGCAGAACACTATATACATAAATAAATAAATAAATCTAAGAACAAAATAAAATTAAAAAAAAAAAGAACAACCGTATTGCAGTATAAACACTTTAAAAAAAAATCTTTGTAAGCTGAGCAGTGGTGGTGCACGCCTTTAATCCCAGTTCTTGGGAGGCAGAGGCAGGTGGATCTCTGCCAGTTTGAGACCAGCCTGTTCCAGGACAGGTTCCAAAGCTACAGAGAAACAGAGAAACTCTGCCTCGAAAATAAATAAATAAATCTTGAATATGTTGATCCTTTTATCCCTAATTAAAACTTAGGTAGTCCCATTACTTTTCATGAACATTTTTACTTAAAAGACACTACTAATTAAAATATTCTGTCTTTGTTTTGATTTAGTTTTTGAGACAGGGCCTCATGTAGCCCAGGCTAGCCTTGAGGACTCACTGTGCATCCTGGAAAGCCACTCTGCATCACTACTTATGGGGACTAAATTTATGGCTTTATGCGTGCTAGTCACACACTCTACCAATTGAGCTACATCACCCTAACCGCTTCTGAGGTTTGTGTAACCTTTGGTCTGCTTCTCTTCACCCAGCTCCTGTCTTTCTATCCCAATCTACTACTCCCTTCTGCAGAATCTGTTCTATAGCCACTTTGTATGTCTAATGACTGTGCCTCTGCGGTCGCTGGACTCTTGGCCTCCTAACCCCAACAGGGCTTAGCCATTTACCAATGCTCTTGCTAGAGTGAGACACACTAAAGCTTGCCTTTGTCTTTTTCCTATATCATGTTAGCAACCTCCCTCTGAAACCTGTCCTAGTCTCCAGAGTGCTGAGAGTCCCTGAGGCTAGCTATGCCTTTTAGGCTTTTTACGTTATCACAGACGAAAGTTCTCTAATCCCAGCTGGGTCAGCTGTGGCTTGAGCAAGTCTTTTGTTCAGATCTGGCCATTAGCTGCCACACTTGCAGATGACAAACACTGCATTTGGTATAAGAAGCTGCAACTCCAGTAATGGCAGGCACAACTTAACCTCAATCTTCATAGCACCAGTCCACAAACACTTTCTGTAGAGAAAAAATAATTCATTACAAAGAAAAGTCTATTGCACCCAAGGAAGCTACTCTCATTAGAATTCTATTTCTAACATCCCCTAAAGAAGCAGAGAGATGGACTGGACACCCTTCTATGAAGGACCGGAACTTCACATTGGTATAGCATGAAAACTCTGAACAAGGTCCAATAGATTTTTTTTTTTTTTTACATCTAAAAGAAAGAAAACAAAACTACCAGTCTTTTGCTAACTGGGAGGGGCAGGAGGCATCAGGTTTTGAGCGGATGGTTGAATGCAGGGCTCAATGAATACTAAGCATGTGTTCTACCCCTAGGCTATAAACCCAAACCTCCTAACTGCAGTTTTTTTCCAGTTGGGCCTATGTTTTTTCTTTTTTGCCCCCTATGCAAAAGCACTGTTGATCTCCAACAGATGGAAAAATTAGTCATGAATCTCACACATTACTTGTCTTTGGCTTGCTCAAACTCATAAAAAGCACCTGACGGGGGTGAGACGGCTCAGTGAGGAAAGTGCCGTAGGAGCTGAAAACCCGGGTTTGAGCTCTGGAACCTACACAAAGGTGAAAGGGAAAACTGACTCCAAAAAGCTGTCCCCTGACTCCCCCACACCCATGCTTCTGCATGCACAAGCCCACAGGCACATCACACTCATCAATAATAAATCAATTAAAGTTTAAAAAAGAACTACCTGAGCCAGACACCAACCTCTCCTACATGCCTGCCTGTAGCACAGGGACTCTCTTTCATAGCATGTATGCCTGATTCTGTACACGGGACCTAATCAATGATCACGTCCAGAGCTACGGAGATGACTCAGAAGAAGCCAAAAAGAAGAGAAATCTCTCTCCCAGACATTTCCCATCCCCAAGTAATTTTGTTTTCACTGAGAAAGGCTATAAAGATAGGCTTAAGCCTCGCTTTTCTCGTCTGTCAGTGACAACAAAACCTTTGGTGTGGTCAGATCCACCGTATCCCTCTGATAGGCTTATGGAAAGGCTTCATTATCGATGCCTGCTGAGGAAGCATTCCCACCTGCCCTCCCAGAAGAGAAGACCACCCGGGCGGGCGCAAACACACTTTAATCATGCCTCCCCCAATCAATGGAGCAGAACGGCTCCAGGTGGCAAGGAAACCAAGACCTCTTTTGTGTTGCCTGTGCTACATCAAAGGGCCAGCTTGGGAAGTTCAAAGTCTTCCATACAGCAAACTCAGTATGTTCCTGGCATCCATAGTAATGACAACACTAACTGTTCCCCAGTTAGTGTGCTTATTTCAGTGCCTTCCCTCCACAATCGGCCTCACTGTGCCCAACCCAAGCGCTTGCCTTAATCCCTCCAGAAAATCTTCAAATGGATAACTATGAAGATCAGAAGGTCCTAAGCCGTGAATCTTAGTTTTTTCATTTTCTAGAGGGAGCGCTTTATGCAGTGGTTCTCAACCTTAGTTAAAAACAAGGAAACAAACAGAAAACCAGAGCTTTTAGGGTTTTTTTTTTGTTTTTTTTTTTTTGAGACAGGGTTTCTCTGTGGCTTTGGAGCCTGCACTGGAACTAGCTCTTGTAGACTAGGCTGGCCTCGAACTCACAGAGATCCGTCTGCCTCTGCCTCCCGAGTGCTGGGATTAAAGGCGTGCGCCACCACCGCCCGGCCAAACCAGAGCTTTTAAAAAGAAAAGTACCAGTGGAGTCCGGGCATGGTAGTGCACACAAGAAAAATACTAGTGGTGCCTGGGCATGGTAGTACACACAAGAAAAATACCAATAGAGCCTGGGAATAGTAGTGTACATGCACACCTTTAATCCCAGCACTTGGCACAAGAAACTTTCAAAAGAAGAAAAAAAAATACTGATAGCCTAAAGAGATGGGTCAGCAGGTAAAAGCACTTGCTGCCCCACACAGCAAGCCTAACCTGCTAAATTCCATTTCTAGAACCCACAGAAAAGGAGAGAACTGACTCCATAGAGTTGTCCTCTCAGGAACGCTGTGGCAAAAGCGTCCACACACATCATATACAAACACTTACACAACAATCATAAAGAGAGATGAAAAGGCACTGATGAAGTGGCTCAGCAGGTACAAGTTTGCTGGCCAACCTGATGACCTGAGTTGGAAACCTGTGACCGACATATATGATACTGGGAAAGAGTCAACTCCTGCAAGCTGTTCTCTGGCCTCTGCACACGAGCTGCGGCATGCATATACTCTCATCTGCGCATATATACACATGTGCGCACACACACACACACACTAAATCAATCTAAAAATCTTAAAAAAAAAACCAAAAAAAACTGGGGCTGGAGAGTTGGCTCAGTGGTTAAGAGCATTGCCTGCTCTTCCAAAGGTCCTGAGTTCAATTCCCAGCAACCACATGGTGGCTCACAACCATCTGTAATGAGGTCTGGTGCCCTCTTCTGGCCTGCAGGCATATATACACACAGAATATTGTATACATAATAAATAAATAAATATAAAAAAAAATACTGCTATCTGGGAGCACCACTCCCAGACATTCTGATTTACTTGTTAAAGGCAGGCATCAGAATTTTTCAAAGCTCCCCAGATAATTCTAATGTGCAAGCAAGATAAAGAACCTGTCTCAAGGCTGTCCAGTACAAACAGTGGGTAGGTAGAAAGCATAAATGTTGTTCAGGGAAGAAACTCCATACATGAGGCGCTAAGTTCTATGCTGTTAAATCACAGTCTTTCCAATAGTAGTGCGTTTGTCATTACACTAATTCCTTAAGTTTGGAGAGATGGAGAAATGTCTCAGGAGTAAAGAGCACTGCTGCTCTTCCGAGGGCACAAGGAACAATGGCGCACAGACATACAATGCGGGCAAAACACTTACACAGGCAATAAAGTCATTTAAAAATAAAAAGATACTCTTAACCTTATTCTTTTTTACTGTAATCCTTACAAAACAAAAAACAAAAAAACCCAAAACTTTATGTGCATTGGTGTGAAGGTATTAGATCCACTGGAATTGGAGTTACAGACAATTCTGAGCTGCCATGTGGGTGCTGGGAATTGAACTCGGGTCCTCTGGAAGAGCAGTCAGTGCTCTTAACCACTGAGCCATCCCCCTAGTGCCTCTAAACAGTTTGTGTATTATATGGTATACAAAAAATGGTGGATGATTCCCACTCACTAACCAAGTATCTAGGCTCCAACTCAGAAATCGTATTCTATTGTATCCATAAATTCCTCCTGCATTTTCCCGGGAATTCAGCACAGACAGCCTACAGGACAGAATACAGTGCCCTCGGGAGACCTTCCTGGTAGGGTCTACCGTATCTGGCCCTTTCTTCCCTCATCCCTTCCTCTTCCATCCACCTACCAGGCTGTTTCCCAACTAGGTTCGAGCAGTCCCCCGCTCTCAACCTCCTTGGGTAGCTGAGACTATAGGTGTCTGACTCTTTATCTGGTTTCCAAGCATTCTCCTTAACCAGATCTTTCCCCACCATTGCCAGCTTTAATTCTAAAGCATTCCATTTGTCTTACAAATGAAGGAAGCTATATTGCTCTTCTATCGGCTGGCTACTCTTCTGTTGGGCCTTATGTGGGGCCCCATCAGTCTTCCTACGTTTACTCTATTGAGCACACAAAGGATTAAAATACATTCTGAACATACCTATCACACACCTGCGGTGTCAGTTATTACGGAAGCTGAGGCAAGAAGACTGCCTGGGCCTAGACTTTGAGCCCACTGAGGCCAGTCATGATGAATTCAGGGAGAGAACTCTTTCATACAGAGGGAGAAAGTCAGACACCCCCCACCACCACATCCACGGGTTTCATATCCTCAGATTCAGCCAAAAGTAGACCAAAACAAAAATCCTCAGAAGAAAAATTTGCAGCTGTCCTGAATGCTTTTCTTGCCGTTCCTCCCTACACGATACAGAGCAGGGGCTACTTCCGTCTCACAAGTAACCCAGAGATTGTTTCCAGGGAGACGAACACAGCTCCCATGCAAATAGCACACCTTATTACAGAGGGGACTTGAGCATCATGGAATCCCTGCAAAGACCTGGAAACAATCGCTGGGGGGTAAGGAATGACTGAATCCTGACTGTATTATACAGCACTGCTCCCAGTAGTAAGGTGAATTGAGAGGCTACAGACTAGGAATATGTAATCTTGGGATGAGCCAGTGACGTATCTGAATAACTCGTAAGCTAAATTTCACTCTGGCTGAAGGGTGAGGCTGATGGGAGATGCCAGGGTATTCTCTGAGAAGACACCTCAGGCTTTGAAAGGTACCTTTGAGACGCTGTAGGGCAAAAATCCAGTTTGCACAGGTGTTCCACGTGCCCTGGGAGAGAAAAGAGGCCAGATCAGAGACGCCCCACACTGCCAACATGCCAGGCTCCAGATTAGTACCTGTTCGACCCCGGGCCAACCTCAGCTCTTGCCCATGACCCTGTTAGTCATGCACTCCCAGGCCACTCTGCTGCCATAGACCAAATGGCATGTCTGCCTTGTTTATAAACACGCAAGACACTTCAGGCTAAGCTTCCTCTAGAGGTTCCTTCTGGCCTCATTTCTCAAGCATGTGGTCCTGTCTTCATTTACCTCTTCCACCTTTAAAATTTCCCATCTTCATCCCTCTGTTACCTCGGTCCACATTCACAGCCTCTCAAGGTCTTCAAAAAAAAAAAAACTTTTCGTCCCTCAGACTTATCTATTTATGCTATTCGCACTATCACTCTATACAACTGAAACTCAACATTTTATTTTAAAACCGTGATGGGCTCGCCCACTCCCGCCCTGGCTATTGGATTCGCTGAAATCTCTCAAGAACTCATGACCCGTCTACGAACAGAAAAAAGGGGGCGAGCTATAGTCAAGTGGAATTTCGAACGAAAACCCCTGAGAAAGTGATGCTGTGGGCTTGAACGCTGACGGACACGCCACAGGGGCCCGATTTGGACACCTGTGACCAAGCAGGAAGTTTTGAAACCCGTTTGCGCGCCCAAAAGCTGCACGCAGGCGCACGGAGTCTCGGGAGGGGGGCGGGGTGTGTGAAGTCACGTCCTGGCACAGGATCTCGCGTTGTCTCGAGAAAGGCCAGCGCTGGGGAGGTTTTTAATGTGGCGTTGTAGGGACCGCCCACCACCTCTCTAAAGAAAAAAAAAAATGTCTTTCAGCCTCAGTGCGGGGGCTCCGGCCGACAGTTCTGTCGGATTTTGGCTTCCATGGTCGCGCAGCAGTTAAAGTAGGAAAAGCCAGCTAGTTCGACGTCTTAGGAGACGCGGGTTCGCTCGGCGTCCTCCACCCCACCCCCCGCCTTTTTTTTTTTTTTTTTACTATGCAAAACAAAAGACAAAAACCTTGGCCCAGGGCGCAGGCGCAGTGCTTGTTTACCGCGGGCCGAGCGCAAGCCCCTTCCCGCCGGCTGGAACCTGCGCCTGCGCGGATGACGTGGATCTTTCTCTGAACGGGAAAACCGCGCCTACTTGTCCCGGGCCGAGGGGGAGAGGAGCGGAGGTGGAGGACGGCGGTCAGTGCGTTTTAAAACTCGGAGAACTGAAATGAAAACAACAACGCCCAGAAGTCGGTGTCGTGTCAGAGGCACGAGCGCAAAGGACCCAAACGCTGGGCACTTCACCATCACTAAAGTGAGCGGCGGCGCTGGAACGCGAAGCCCGGCCGCGCTCACACCTCCTTAAAGGATGGACTTTGCAGTGGCAAAAGATGCAAATAAGTCCGGACCTGAGGCCGCCGAGTTCGAGCAATTCCTGCATGGGTTAAGACTGATTCTTGAAGCAAACTCAGAAAGGCAGCCATGCAAATTTTGAAACTAGAAAGAGCTGACACTAGAAGCAGTAGCCAGATAAAGCAGAAGCCTAGTTTTTGAGTTTGAATAATTTTTCAAAGTTGGCTTCAAGTGGATTCAGACAATGCTTATAAAATGCAATCCGATAAGCACACTTGATTTAGATTATTTTAGGTATGATTATCCATTTGCAAGTAGAGGCAAACTGACTAAATTTTTAAAGTTCTGTGAAAGAATATTCTATTGATACATTCTAGGATGCCCAAAAGCCATAAATAAATATAAGTGGTAAGTCGGCTTAGCGTGGATATTTTTCTAGCGTTAAAATCAATTGATGTTTTTGACAATTTTACTAGACCCTAGTTATTTTTTGACTGATGAATTTGAAGACTTTATAGATTTGTAACATTTCCTACTACAGAAGTGAGATTTCGGTAAGAAGAGGAGAATGTATCCATGTGAACACACAGGGCCGGGTTTTCAAGGCTTTGCATGCTCCCCAAATTCAGTCACAGGAGAAGCCATCATCTCAAAAGCTAGCCTTTGGGGTTTCTTTATGTTTAATATGATAGATTAATAATAGTATTTTTTTTTTCCGAGACAGGGTTTCTCTGTAGCTTTGGAGCCTATCCTGGAACTAGCTCTTGTAGACCAGGCTGGTCTTGAACTCACAGAGATCTGCCTGTCTCTGCCTCCCGAGTGCTGGGATTAAAGGCATGCGCCACCACCGCCCGGCCTAATAATAGTATTTTAAACAATTTGTACCATCTGGATATGGTGGTATGGCAAAAAGGGGAGGGTAATATAGGAGGGTAGTGTCGCTCAGTTAGTAGGCTGCTTGCTCAAAACCCACAGGATTCATCCAGAACCGAATGAAATGGGGCCTGATGGCACGTGCCTGCACAGTCCCAGCTGTAGAAGCAGAATCAGAAGTTTTACTTGTTTTACCCACTTACACACTTGAGTTCCAGGCCAGCTTGGGCCACATAAAACCCTGTCTTAAAAACATATGTAGGGGCTGGCTCAGAGGCTATGAGCCTCTTCCAGAGGTCCCGAGTTCAATTCCAAGCAACCACATGGTGGCTTATAGCCTTCTATATTAAATAAATAAATAAATAACAGATACAGGACAGAAACAATAGCTTTACTTGAGGTAAGGTAATAACCACTTTTCCGAGCCTAAGTTGAACTGACATTTCTTCATAAAGGAAAAAAAATTACAGAAAAGATGTATAAATTCCTTGTTCACTTTTATGATTAGACTAACTCAAAAAGAGGACTTACTTTGTCAAGACTGACAGCTATCATAAGAGAACAGATTGTAATGGTAATCTTTGGTTTTGCTTTGTCTTTTGGGTGTTTTGTTCTTTGAACGAGGGTCTTGCTGTGTAATCCAGGATGGCTTCAAACTGGGAACCTCCCTGCCTCATTGTCCCGAGTACTGGGACTACAGAAGTGTACCAGCATAGCCTCCCTGAAAGACTGTTTTAAACGTTATGATATGTCTCTGACGGAAATTCTGTTAGATGAAGAGTTAACTCAGGGTGGGAGAGATGGCTCAGGGTTAAGAACACTTGCTGCTCTTGAGAAGACTGGAGTCAGGTCCCCACTGCCCACAACCTCTTGTAATTCCAGCTTCAGGGGATCCAATGCCTTTTCTAGCTTCTGTGGGCACTACATGTGATGCATATAAATGCATGCAGGGAAACACACATAAATGAAAAACCATTTCTTTCTCTTCCTTCCTTTCTTCTCCCCCCCCCCGCACCTCTTTCTTTCCTTCTTTTTCTTTTTAAAGAAAAGAGTAGATAAAGCCTGGCATAGTAGTACATCTCCAATGCCAGTACCTGAGGCTGAGGAGGACTCACCGTTTGGTGGGCTTTCTTGGAGGTGGAGTCTGGACTGAGGCCACTCCCAGGGGAGGGGGGCTTGGAACTTTCCACCAAACATTTACCACCGGCTGGGTATTTTTGTTTGCTTGAGATAATGTTTTGTTGTGCTCCTTAGGCTGGTTGAACATCTGAACCTTTAAATATGAGTCCAGGACTCATATTTCTAGCCACCTTTTAGCTGTTTTTGTATTTTATGTTGTTGACTGCTTTTTTTTTCCCCTGGACCGACAAATCTCTCCACTGACATAATAATCCAGATTAGACCAAATCAGACTGAATTAGAAGATTCAGTAGTGTATCTTACTACTAAAATTAGTGTAGGACTGGTAAGAAGTCAAACAAAATGTCTTTCTTGTGAGTGGTGGCACGGGCCTTTAATCCCAGCACTCAGGAGGCAGAGGCAGGGGTATCCCTGTGTTTGAGGCCAGCCTAGTTTACAGAGTGAGTTTCAGGACAGCCAGGATTACACAGAGAAACTCTGTCTTGAAAAACCAAAACAAAGATAAGTTGAAGAGATGGCTCAGCGGTTAAGATCACTGATTGTTCTGATTTCAATTCCCAGCAACCACATGGTGGATCACAACCATCTGTAATGAGATCTTGTGCCCTCTTCTGGCCTGTAGATATACACAAAGGCAGAACACTATGTACAGAAGAAATAAATCTAGAAAGAGAGAAAGGAAGAGAGAGAGAGTGAAAAGCCAAAGAAAAAGAAAAGGAAGCAAAAGCCAGCTGGTGGTAGCACACACCTTTAATCTCAGCACTCTGGAGGCAGAGGCAGGCAGATCTCTGTGAGTTCAAGGCCACCCTGGTCTACAAGAACTAGGACTGTTAAACAGAGAAACCTTGTCATGAAAAAACAAAAGAAAGAAAGAAGGAAGGAAGGAAAGAAAGAAAGAAAAGCAAACCAGAGTAATGGTCACCCATTTTAACTCAGAAAATGTACTTAAAGTTTTCACAGTCAGTAACTGAAAAAGCTCCCAGTGCCATTTCTTCAGCCCACTTTCTGGGCATGTTTCTTAGTTAGGATTCCTATTGCTTCAAAGAAACACCATGACCAAACAGCAAGTTGAGGAGGAAATGGTTTATTTGGCTTACACTTCCAGATCATACTCCATCATTGGAGGAAGTCAGAACAGGAACTCAAGCCGGGCTGGAACCTGGAGGCAAGGGCTGATGCAGAGGCCATGGAGGGGTGCTGTTTACTTACTCACTTCCCCTGGCTTGCTCAGCCTGCTTTCTTATAGAACCTAGGACCGCCAGCCCAGAGATGGCACCACCCACCATAGGCTGAGCCCTCCCCCACTGACCACTCATCAAGAAAATGTTTTACAGCTGGCATGGAGGCATTTCCTTAACTGATACTAGCTTGTGTCAGTCAAGTTGACACCCAAAGCAGCCAGTACTGCATGTTTGCTATAATTATCATGACGCTGTAAAGTTCTGAAAACTCTGCTGGCATTTGTGTCTACATACTGAGTGAATACATGGTTTTGACATTTTTGGTGGAGGTGGGATGGGGAATATATTTTTTAAAAATCTTTGCTGTCACTTTAACTCTACATGTTAAGTTCTGGGGGTTGGGCAGGGAAATCCAACACTCTTGTTATACCTTAAGAAGAAATGGTGTGGGCTGGGTATGGGCCATATGCCTTTAATCTCAGCACCCCAGAGGCAGAGGCAGAGGCAAGAAGAGCTCTGTGAGTTTGAGGCCAGTCTGGTCTACATGTCGAGTTCCAGGACAGTTAGAACTACACAGAGAGACCCTGTCTTAAAAAAAGAAGAAGGGCTGGAGAGATGGCTCAGTGGTTAAGAGCATTGCCTGTTCTTCCAAAGGTCCTGAGTTCAGTTCCCGGCAACCAACCACATGGTGGCTCACAACCATCTGTAATGAGGTCTGGTGCCCTCTTCTAGCCTGCAGGATTACACACAGACAGAATAATGTACACATAATAAATAAGTATGAAGAAGAAGAAGAAGAAGAAGAAGAAGAAGAAGAAGAAGAAGAAGAAGAAGAAATAATGATGGAGGAAGGAGACTTCAGCAAGAGAGGGAACTGGCAGAAAGAAGGGCAGGCTGGGGTTGTTACTATGTAGACAAAGCCCATTGAGGACCTTGCTGACAGACTCTTCCTTCTGATAGGGAACTCTATCCTTGCCTCCCTTTGTTCCGAGTCTGCACAGTTAGCTTCATAAATTTACATCTCTGATAAGAAAAATGCCCTTCTTTTATCCGCACTGCGTTAAAGAATCTTTATCCCAAGGCAGTTATTGCACCCCTAAACATGTTCTCAATAGGAAGTGCTCCAAAAAGAAGGAGAGAGGCCACTGGGTATGGTGACATGTCTATAATCCTAGCACTAAGGAGGCTGAGACAGGAGCCAGCCTGTGCTACTTCATCTTTCTAAGGGCAGAAGGGATGTGGAGTGTGGGTAGTTTTCCAGCGTTCCTCTGGAACTCACTCCTGTAAGGACACCCTATGACTTAATAGTGTCAGAGCTCCATCATCTATTGGATGATGGACTCATATATTGAGCTACACATATGTACAAAGAAAAATAACATTCTTGTTTTGTTTTGTTTTTGTGACATGGTTTCTCTGTGGCTTTGGAGCCCATCCTGGAACTAGCTCTTATAGACCAGGCTGGCCTCGAACTCACAGAGATCTACCTGCCTCTGCCTCCCAAGTGCTGGGATTAAAGGCGTACACCACCACCGCCTGGCTAAAATAACATTCTTTAAAGTCATATTTTAAGCTGACCATAGTGGTGCACACCTGTTGTTCCAGCAGTTTGGAGGCAGAGGCAGGAAGATCAGGAGTTCAAGGCCAGGCTGGGCTAAGTGAGATCTTGTCGCAAATAACTTCTGCCTTTAAAAATAACAAGCTTAGAGTTACGAGTAGTTCGTTTAAGCTTTACTTAGGAACATTAAGAAATCTCAACTAGCATTTGGACTTACTAGCCTTTTTCTTTTTGGTTTTTCAAGACAGGGTTTCTCCGTAGCTTTGGAACTAGCTCTTGTAGATCAGGCTGGCCTCAAACTCACAGAGATCCACCTCCTCTGCCTCCTGAGTGCTGGGATTAAAGTCTTACACCACCACCATCCAGCTTATTCTCCAAGCCTCTTAAGGCTACCTGCCCACTCTGATGGAAAAAGATGTTCTGTTATTGACCAGCACTCTGGCTTGGAGCACTGAACTGTGTTGGTCGAAATTAAGATGGACTGTAAGCATAAAATAGACTAGATTTCAAGAAATCAGCATGAAAAAGGAAAAAAATAAAAGGCAAGAAGTGGGGCTGGAGAGATGGCTCAGCAGTTAAGAACACTGGTGGTTCTTCCAGAGGACCTGGGTTCACTTTCCAGAACCCACAG
>JAQHUG010000135.1:1127014-1157332 GCA_028555095.1 Dicrostonyx torquatus
AAAGAAAGAAAGAAAGTCTAAGAAAAGAAACTGACAGCAGTAGTGTAAAACCAATCAATGAAACTGAAGAGAGGCAGTCAATATGGGGAACACTTAGTTTTTCAATGCTGGGACCAGAACCCATAGCCTTGTGCACACTAAACATGCTGTCTTCCTACAAGCAGTTTCTCAGCCCTATGAGGCATGTTTTTAAAACTAGTGTTCCCCTAGAAGCCACTCAGTGCTGACTTCTATCTGGCCCGCTCCCAAAGTGCTTTCATGATATTAGGCCCATCGTCCGCTTCGGCTAGCGTGTTGGTTTTTTTCCCATGTGCGTATACCCACGACTTTCTTCTCAGCCTTCCTCAGTAAACTTCTACACCTTCCACTCTCCTAGCACGATTCTCTCTTTCTTCAATTATTTAGTCGGTTAGTTTTGAGGCAGGGTTTCTGTAACTCTGTCTGTCTGTCCTGGAACTCACGGAGATCCTCCTGCCTCTGCCTCCAGAGTACTTGCATTAAGAGCATGCACCACTATACTCTGCTAACATTCTTACCAAGATCAACAAAAAACAAGTGTGATTCCCATCCTTCCTTTCGCCTGACCTATCAGTCCCTCCCGCCCCCAGAAACACTTTTACATGGTCTCTGGGTCACCATGACCATGGGTCACAAGTAGCCTAGTGCTTACTGCTTAGGTTTTTGGTTTTTTTGTTTTTTAAACCCCTCTGTGTAATTTCATCCTGTAGCTTCTTGAAAAACAAAACAAAAACACCAGGGTCTCATTTGCCTGGGTTGGCCCTGAACTTGCAATGCAGCTGAAGACAGAGAAAGATCTTGACCTACTGGCCCTCTTGCCCTCACCAAATGCTGTGGTCTGGCTAGTCCTATGGTGCTAGCCTATGTGCTCAGAAGGTCCAAATTTGTATTTCCAGCATAGATCTCTCTCTAACCTGAATGCCACCAAGTGCCTATTCAAGCTGACATCTGGGTGGCATGGACCTCTCCAATTTAACTTTTTTTTTTTTTAATTTTAACTTGAAGCAATCCTCCTTCCTGTCCGTCTTCCCAGTACTAGGATTCCAAGTCTATGCTACCATGCCTGGCTCAAACCTAGTACATTTAAAGCAAAATTTGTTCTTCCTTCAGTCAAACCCAGCTCAGCAAACAGCTTCTTTTGTGGTGTGGGCCAAAACTTCCCTCATGATAGTCTCTCCTCTCTCACACACAGCATTTTCCAAAGCTTTAGCAAATCCCGTCAGCTCTTCCTATCTCTTCCCATCCCCGGCTACCACCCTGGGTTGAGCCTCTGTGCCTAGGGTGCTGTAGAGTCTGCTCGCTGGTCTTCCTACATCTTTCTTGTCTCTTTGAAGTACTTCCCACTCAATAGTCAAAAGGAATTGAAGTTGGCCAAAGTCGGATCAAAACTCTGCTCAAAGACTTTAATAGGAATAATACTGATTCTTTACCGTGGTTTATGAATTGTACGTCATCCGAACCCCTACTTTCCTCTCTGATCTCATCGTCTACCACCGAGCCCCCATCACTATGTTTCTGGCTTATTAGCTTCCATGTCGTTCCTCAACCAGCCCAAGGTAGTTTAGAGTTGCTATTTCCTCTGCCTGGAACACCACAGCTCCCATGGTCTATACCCTCCCTATTCAGGTCTCTACTCAGACGCCATTTTATTGAAGAATCCGTTCCTGTTGACGCAGTGTGGGCCTTGGTTCCTCTCTCTCTCTTCCTCCCTCCCGCCCTCCCCCAACTTGTCTTTTTGTCTTTTTTGGCACTCACAACAACATGACGTATTACGCTTATTTATTTGTGTATTGTGTGCCTTCCACACTTGAGTGTAAGCACCATTCCATGACAGCAGGGACTTTGGTTACTTTTGTTCTCTGCTGTGTCCCCAGAGCATCTGGCATCTGCTAAGGGCTCATTAAAAATTTAATGAATAAAGAAATGAACAAATAATCATGTGAATGATTATTAAGAGAGACTGAACAGAAACAGAGAGTGGGGAGTTTCCAGGTTTTGTTTGTTGCTTTTTTTTTTTAATTTAGATGTAACTTTGAATAAACTGAAGATTGAGGTTAGAATCATGGGAAATTTTCTCCATGTTTTCTCAATCAGAAGAAGAGAATAGAGTTGAAAAAGGTAAATTGGGGGCAAGGATGTCTGTTATTCTAAATTCCATGTTTCACTTACAGACGTGAAAAGTGGACTATGTTCATGCATTTGAATTCGTTTTCTTTTAATGTTTATTCCTATCTGCAGGACACCAGCAAGACTGCTCAGCTTCCTTTGTTTACTACATTTTCCTTGAAAATGTATTTTACTCTAGTTAAAAATGGCAAATTTTTAAAACCCTGACTTTAACATATTTAAATCATTTCTTCTTTTTTTCTCTTTCCTTCCTTCCTTCCTTCCTTCCTTCCTTTCTTTCTTTCTTTCTTCCTTCCTTCCTTCCTTGCTTCTTTTCTTTTTTGGTTTTCCAAGACAGGGTTTCCCTGTATAATACCTCTGACTGTCTGAACTCACTTTGTAATTCAGACTGACCTTGAACTCACAGAGATCCACCTGCCTCTATCTCCTGAGTGCTGGGATTAAAAGTGTGTGTCACCACATTTGCTTGGCCTAAAATTTTTATTTTAAAAACATTTTGTATTTATTTAATTTTATGTGTGTTGACAGAGGTTTCTGTCCTACCTGGTCCCACAGTCATTCAGTCCCAAAGAAACACACAAGAAGCCTATATTAATTATAAACTGGTTGGCCTATTAGCTCAAGCTTCTTATTAACTACTTCTTACATCTTACATTAACTCATTATTCTTTTCTATGTTAGCCACATGGCATGGTACCTTTGTCAGTGAGGGATTCTTAACTCCATTCCTCTGTGACTGGGTGACAATGCAGACTGAGCTTTCCTCTTCCCAGAATTCTCCTGTTCTCATTGCCCCACCTCTATTTCCTGCCTGGTTGCCCTGCCTCTACTTCCTGCCTGGTCTCCCTGCCCTGCCTATAATTCCTGCCTGGCTACTGGCCAATCAGTGTTTTATTAAAAAATAAAAGAAGTGACAGGATAAAAGACCATTTTCCCACAGCATGTGTATGAATGCTTTGCCTTCATGTATGTATGTGCGCTACACTCATGTCTGGTGCCTACAGAGGTAAGAAGGTGTAAGATTCCTTGAAACTAGAGTTACAGGTGCCATGAGTTGCCAAGTGGATTCTGGGAACCAAACCTCAGCATTCTGCAAGCACAACCAGTGCTCTTAACAAATGCAAAAACTCCCTAGCCCCTTTTGTTTTGTTTTTGAGGCAGGGTCTCACTCTATAACCCCAGCATAGCCTTTAACTCCCTATGTAGCCCAGGCAGGGCTCAAACTGTGGGTATCCCTAAAGTTTCACCCCCACCCCACCAAGCGTTAGATTTACAGGCATGAGCCCCCGCTTCTTACATCTAGTTTTCCTCCACAGATTCCACTTTTCTTTCTCTAAGGATCTGAAAAATCATTTGTGTGGGCATGTATAATGTGGGGGAGGGGCGCATATGCCAGGATGTACATGTGGACAGCTCTGTGGAGGTGGCTCTTTCAGCTTTTACGTGGGCTCTAGAGAGAGAACTCAGCCTATCAGGTTTATGTGGCCATCACTTCTGCCTGTTGAGCCACCTCCCAGTTCTAGACCTTGGTCCCTGTTAATTAAGCCAATGTGGTCTTTCAGGGGGTACCACATGCAAGTCACTGTACCTCCTAAAATGAACTCTGCAGTTGCCTCCAGAAAGAGGGTACCCTAGTCTGAGAGCCTTCGGAACACTTAGTTCTCTATTTCAGAGTTTCATGTACATAAGATAGTCATCGTGTCTGCATCAGGACTGTGGCCATCACAGGCCCAGCTGGGACTAAGCCAGAGGACGCGGCTCCAGTTATGGAGAGTACTGTGTTAATCAAATGTCTGGGTCCACAGAGAGAAACCCATAACACAGTAGTTTGGAGCAAAAGAGGGGCAATGGTTCTATTAATATAGGACTGTGTCTTTGAAACTAGCCACAGGGAGTCAGGTCTACAGTGCCCTGACCTCTGTTCTCCGGCCACCATCGCGTGTTCTCTGTCTTCTCTTCTGACACTTGGCAGACAGACGTTATCAGCATCTCCATCACACATGGACTGAAGATAGTGTTCTTAAACGGGCACTTCTCATCCCAAGTCCACATTGCCTTATTAGTCTTTAACTCACCGTGATCTCTTGCCTGTGTGTGCAGCTGCCTCCCAAATTACCTCCCCGCGGAGCCTCTCTGGGCTCCTCACACCCAACCTTTACTTTGCTGTCAGACTCTACTTCCTAAGACAAAGATCTCATTGTCCAAGACAGTTTGGGCCCCTTAACGGTTACTTCCCTGTGCACAGCCAAGCTGGAGGCACCAGAAGGCAAGTGCAGCCATGCCTTTGAGGTTCCGTAGATCATGCCAGGCTGCTTCCAAACCTGCCTCATGGCCTTTCTGCCTCCTACCTATACTTGCCTCTGCCTCTCAGGTCCCTTTGGATTCTTTCTACTGTGGGACTGTCTGTCCATCTGTACAGTTAGCTCTAGCCTTAAACACTGATCTCAGATGACCCTCGTTTTTAACCTCGGGGGATGACGTTTGTCTGATAAATCCAACCCTCAGAACCCAAACCCAGGCCCAGGCCCAGGCTTGCTCTCATTCAGGGGACAATGGACAGCCGTCACACCATTCTTTTCATCAGAAGTCCCAGCAGTCCCCACCATTGAACACAGAAGACAGATTTTGCTTTTGCTTGCCTTCTATGGCCTGTGACTGTCTGATCTCATCCCCCTATTACCTTCCCTCCTGATATATGCTTATAATAATTTTATCAGCGTTTTCTTTCTTTCTCGATTTTTTTGAGGTAGGGGGTCTGATATAATCCAGATTGACCTCCAGCTCTCGATAATCAAGGCTGCTCTTGAACGGATCCTCCTGCCTCCACCTCCCAGAGGTTGTGACTATAGATGTACACCGTTACATACTACTTCTTCCTTCTGAGAAGACAGAGTTTCAAGTAACCCTGGCTGACTTGGCCTCAAATCTTTAAGTAGTTAAGGTTGGCCTTGAACTCTCGATCCTCCTGCCTCTACCTCCCAATGGGGTTACAGGCATGTTACATCAACAGAGCCGAAATCTTTTCTTTAAAAATTTTTGGTTAATCAATTAATAAATGGGACCTCCTGAAACTGAAAAACTTCTGTAAAGCAAAGGACACGGTCAACAAGACAAAACCACAGCCTACAGAATGGGAAAAGATCTTCACCAACCCCACATCAGACAGTGGTCTGATCTCCAAATTATACAAAGAACTCAAGAAATTGGTCATCAAAAGAACAAATAATCCAATAAAAAAAAAATGGAGTACAGACCTAAACAGAGAACTCTCAACAGAGGAATCTAAAATGGCTGAAAGACACTTAAGGAAATGCTCAACATCCTTAGTCATCAGAGAAATGCAAATCAAAACAACTCTGAGATTCCATCTTACACCTGTAAGAATGGCCAAAATCAAAACTTATGCTGGAGAGGTTGTGGGGTAAAAGGAACACTCCTGCATTGCTGGTGGGAGTGGAAGCTGGTACAGCCCCTTTGGATATCAGTGTGGTGATTTCTCAGAAAATTAGGAAACAACCTTCCTCAAGACCCAGCAATACCACTTTTGGGTATATAGCCAAAGGATGCTCAATCGTGCCATATGGACATGTGCTCAACTATGTTCATAGCAGCTTTGTTTGTCATAGCCTAACCTGGAAACAACCTAAATGCCCCTTGACCGACAAATGGATAAGGAAAATGTGGTACATTTACACAATGGAGTACTACACAGCAGAAAAAAATGACATCTTGAAATTTGCAGGCAAATGGATGGATATAGAAAACATCATATTGAGTGAGGTAATCCAGACCTAGAAAGACAATTGTCACATGTACTCACTCATAAATTGTTTTTAAACATAAAACAAAGAAAACCAGCCTACAAACCAATCACAATCCCAGAGAACCTAGACAACAATGAGGACCCTAAGAGAGACATACATAGATCTAATCTACATGGGAAGTAGAAAAAGACAAGATCTCTTGAGTAAATTGGGAGCATGGGGACCTTGGGAGAGGGTTGAAGGGGAGGGGAGAGGAAGGGGAACAGAGAAAAATGTAGAACTCAATAAAAATAACTGGTTATTGACATTGATTTAGTTGATGTTTATTTATTTGTGTGTATGTGTGTGACACACACGTGCCATAGAGGTCAGAGGACACCTGGTAGGAACTGGTTCTCTCCTCCCATCATGTAAGTTTCAGAGACTGGAGGCAAGCACTCTTAGCCAGTTGACCTATCTTGCTGGCCCACATTTTCTTTATCCTTCAAAACCTTAACAGACATACACATGTCAGCTCTTCACTGTATCTTGTTCATCTGTGTTTTGTTCCTATCTCTAGTTCTTGGTGTATGTGATGGTCTTCCTGTCAAGGGCATAAGCTTCCCACAGGTGAAAACTATGATTTATTCATCTCTTTATGCCCCATGCTGCTGAAGCAGATGCCCTGGGTCCGATGGGAGCCAATGTGCCTGTTGATGCTCTTCCCTTGCTCACACTCTCCCCTTGCTTTGTCTTGTGCACAGCACAGGTGTTCTGGAATGAATGCATCCTGCAAGGTCACACCAGAGCTTTTGCGCTTGCATTTGTTACTGGGACACTCTTTCATCTCAGATGCCTGCCATGCCTGTGTTCTCAAGTCCTTGCGCCTCTCTGGAGGGCCACTTTCCCTGATAAACCCTGGCCACATCGGTTCCTTGGTTCTCATTTCCTCATTGATGCTTTTCCACAGCGCATCACTCTGCACATACCCCGCATCCATGCTTTTAACCCAGGTTACAGGAGGAAGGTTACAGAGGTTGTACAGGAAGACTGCAGCAAGTTTAAGGCTACCCTGAATTACACAATGAAACACTTTCAAAACAAACAAACAAAAAACCCAACCAAAGAAAACCAAAACAACCCCCCCACCCACACACACACTCACAATGAAACAAGCAAGAAGAAAATGGCAATAACCCCAAGTTAGGTAGGGTGCTACACCTCACGAAACCACAACATAGCACTCACGGGGTAGAAGTAGAGGAAAGGCAGAAGCCAAGCAGGAAAAGGAGGCCAAGGCAGCCTAAGTAAGCTACATAGTGAGTTCCCGGACCCGGGGGTGGGGGGGTGGGGGACGATGAAAGCAAGGGAACAAGAAAGAAAGAGCGCGTTAACTGAAGGAGCTCAGTAAATATTTGTTAGGATGAACTAAAAGTGTCAGAAACGAGGCACAACTTTCCCAGCTCTAAGAATAAGGCTGGTGATGTTGAGTGAAAGCTGTCCTGTTGTGTGCCCTTGCTTTGGGAAGACAGCGGAGCTGTTTTTCATAGACACAGTTGAGGCTCATAATTGCCCTGTGAGGATCGCACTTGGGAGCCAGGCTGCTGGGAGCTGCTTGCATCATTTTGGGAAGCGAAACTTCCTTCCACACAGGTGTTTTAAATCGTTTTGGTCTTAGCCTCTTTCGCTAAACTCATGAAAGTCTCAAACCGGAGGGTGGGGGTGGAGGGGTGTGAGTGACGCTTCTCATCGCTAGGAAAACACCCGTAGTGTAAAAGTTGACCAAGCTTCACGAAGGACTAGGGGGTTTGAGAAGCAAGCCCAGTGAAGACCAATGTGCTGTGGGACTTTATTCTACCCGTGTGAAAGTTTTCTTCCCGGTTTACTTTTCAGCAGGTCCCTAACTTTCTGTAAGGGACTGGGGCTTTGCTCTCTGCCTCTTCCTTCACGACTCCATAGTATTTTTTTTTTTCACGCTTCGCCGCTACTACAGCAGACTCTTGCCTTCTCAGTATTTGCCTTACGATCTTGGGTGCCTTGATTGTAAACAAAACACTTTAGCTCCGCAGTGAGGTCGGCTAAGCTCAGCCTTTCCGCTGGCAGCCAGACTTCTTAAGGTGGAGTGGCTCGGATTGGTTACGTGAGACTAACACATCAACAAAATGGTTCTCCTACAAAACGCTGAATGATTCCGGCCCGGCAGAGACAGAAGAACAAAGTTTCTGCTTTCATTCGGATATTATTGTGACGAACTAAAAAAAAAAAAAACAAACTTCTGTAGTGAGTTGTTATTTCTCTGTTTTACAGAAGAGCTATAGTTCACACACAGAGAGGGGCTCCTTGCTGCCTATTAATTATATTTTATTCTAGTTTAAGTTTGAGACATGGTCTCACATACTTCAGGATGGCCTTGAACTCTGCGTAAGTTGAGCATGACTTTGAACTCCTGGTCTTCTTGTCTTTACCTATACAGTGCTGGGATCTGTAGCATTTAAAATTTTTATGGTATTAGTATCAAGGATGGACATATGTTGTGAACATAAGGCTCATCCCAATTTTACTACGCCTTCTTCCCGAGTTCAGTAAATTAAGTGGGAATGTTAAATGTCGGGGTGGTGGGTAAGTCACCTGCCATGCAGGCCCTGACAACCTGAGTGTGATCTGCAGAACCCACGGAAAGGTAGGTGCAATTAGGCACCTCCACAAAGTTGTCTTCTGGCCAGCATGCACATTTGCACAACATAAACAATAGTAATTAAAAATATTTAATTATTTTATTACATTGTGTGTGTGTGTGTGTGTGTGTGTGTGTAGGTCAGAGGTTATAATACACCTTGTAGGAGCTGAACTCAAGTCTGTCAGGCATTTTGTCAAGTGCCTTTACCTGCTGAGCCATCTCTTTGCCCAAATCTAAAATACAGAACAAAATAACAACCTGGGCACAGCAGAGAGTGCCTGCAGTCCCAGCTATGGGGCTTTGTTTTTTGAACTAGGGTCTTATGTATCACTATCTAACCACCAACTCAGCTATGTAGTCAAGGATGACCTTAAATTCCTGACCCTCTTGCCTGGCAGAGGCACCATGGACACCAAACTCAGTAATCCTAGCTACTTGGGAAGCTGAGGCAGAGTCCAGGAGTTCAAAGCCAGCCTGATCAACACAGTGCAAACACAACCCACAGAAGAGGCAGCTTCCCACCTCGACCCCATCTGAAGTCTTTCATATGTGTTAACTCAGAAGGCCTGGCTTTGAAGTCCACCCTGAGCACACCCCATGCACTACCCATCTTTCTGTATTTCGGTTGAACTAGTAGATGGTGATACCAAAGGCCAGTGACAGCTGCACTAAATAATATTGACATCAAGGAAACATCTGCAGGCAGCCCAGGCCTGGGAAGAGCCATTTTGGATCCTGGTAAGAGAGGAGGACCTGCAGACTGCATGCAGTTTCATGCCAATCCAGACAAAACCCGGAACACCGCGACCACCAGGAAGGAAAGGACAGAAAATGGACCAGCTGAGAAGGAGGAGACCTGCATCTAGGCCTGGCTTTGCCACCAACTGAATGGAAGTCCCCAGACAGGAAACCTGAGTCTCAATTTCCTCAGTGGTAAAAAAGAGGTTAAAACCACAGGGTCGCTAAGGGCCTTCTGGACTGTTACATTCTGAATTTAGGAGAGGTAGACAGATACACACACACACACACACACACACACACATACACATACACACAGCCTGGCAGTACAAACTGTGACTAAGAAAAGAAGTCAGCGTTCAATCTCACCTACAGTATTGGTGCATAAGAAAACTATGCTTCTATGTGATACTAAAACAAATTTGATTTTCAATAAAATGCATTGTGTTCAGCACAAACCGAGACTGCTTTGGGAATACCAGTGAGTGAAGCTTAAACTTAAGGACTCACTTAAACTGAGACACACCTGACTATTCTGTTCTAACTTCCATCACTGTGCTCAACAGTGAGAGAGAAATGTCAAGTTGCCACGAGGAGCAAAGAAATGCCCAAACAATATTACTAGAGTTAATAACACCGTGACGGTGGTATCACTTGCTCAAATCACGAATCGGATCCTTATGGGAAGCATTTTCACCCTTTAACAGCCTGCAGCTCTCTAAAAAGTATTTGCTTGCATTTGAAAATTGCTCCGAGCAGATTGGGAGCAACAGGCTGGTGGGAGAGAAAAGGAGCTGTTGTAGTTGGCGTCTAGACTCAGGTGGAGGAAACGCTTCGGCCCGGGAAAGAATTGAAAAGTATAGAGACGAGTTCCCACACGCAGCCTATGGCGATGGCCTCGCTGTGCTTGGGAAACAAGACAAATTAGATCCGAGTTGTAACCTAGCGTTTTCAAATTTAGTGTCTGGGATGGCTACAAAGCAGATGACAAGGCTTGAGAAAGCACCTCGGGTTTTCGATCTCAGATCCCTATGCAGGGAGTGCTGGGATTTAGAAACACCCTGATAATTTAGGAGCTTTCAGTCTTGACTCCTTCCTGAAGCCCCCCCCCCCCTCCGGCTTGTTCTGGCATAGCCGAGACTTCTGGGGTCAGACTACGAGGCCGATTCCTGCACCCCAGCTAAGGCACCCTGCCAAGGGGGGGGGGTGTCCCAGGCACTGTGCCAAGGTTTCTCCAGTCTCCCGCACACCCTCCCGCATTCCCACTAGGCTAATGCAGGCGGGCTGAACTAGTCACAGAGGCCCCAATAAGCCCCAGCGACCTTGGAGCCCACTGGCCCTGGCCCTGGGTTTCCCGGGCTGGCGAAGACCTGGAGGTCGCAGTCGGGAGCGGTGGCGCGCCTGCCAGCGCAGCTTTGCAACTCCCGGACCTAGAGCTCCAGGTCCCCGCCTGGCCGCCGCGCAGGCCCCTCCCCAGCTCTCCAGCCGTTTGGCTAGTTTGTTTGTCTTATTTTTAATTTCTCCGGGGCCAGCCAGAGCAGGTTTGTTGGCAGTCGTACACCTCCGAGCAGTCACGCGACCAGCCAATGTCCTGGCGGCGCTTCGGGGAGGCGGCGCGCTCGTGAACGCGGAGAAGTGGCGGCGCCGCGCCCGGGGCCACCTTAAGAGCGCGCTCGCCAGCCTGGGCGGAGCGGCAACCGGCGCCGCGACCAATGGAGCTCCTCCTCTGTTTAAATAGACTCGCAGTGTCAATCATCTTCTTCTTCGTCAGCTCCCTTCCACCGCCATATTGGGCAACTAAAAAAAAAAGGGAGGGGGGGCTCGTGCTCTCAGGGTGTTTTTCTCCCCCTCATCCCTTGTCCCCACTCACTCGCGGCTCTGGGACTCGCGCGGCGGCAAGGTTTGGAGAGGGGCTGCGTTCGCGCGACCCACGGGCTCGCCCCAGCCTACACTCGGACTGTTCGCCACCTCCTTTTGCCTCCTCCCCCTCCCTTCCCCGCCCTCCAGTACACTTGATCACAGAGCCTCGAGCTGCGCGGCCGGGGCGTCCCTGCGCTCTCTCCCCCAGACCTGCGCGCTCCTGAGGTTCGAGCGGTCGCTCGCCTGGCTCTGCTCCACTTAACTCCCGGGTGCAATCGCAGAACTTCGAAGAGGGGTTCGCGCTGCGGCCGGGGCGTTTCGCTTTTGTTCGGTTTTGTTGTTTATTTCATTTTATTATTTTTTACTCCGAGCACGAGCCGAGGCGGTGGTCCACACCCGCCCGGGAAGGAAGATGTCAAACGTACGAGTATCTAACGGGAGCCCGAGCCTGGAGAGGATGGACGCCAGACAAGCGGAGCACCCCAAGCCCTCCGCCTGCAGAAACCTCTTCGGCCCGGTCAATCACGAAGAGCTAACCCGGGACTTGGAGAAGCACTGCCGAGACATGGAAGAAGCGAGTCAGCGCAAGTGGAATTTCGACTTTCAGAATCACAAGCCCCTGGAAGGCAGATACGAGTGGCAAGAGGTGGAGAAGGGCAGCTTGCCGGAGTTCTACTACAGACCCCCGCGCCCCCCCAAGGGCGCCTGCAAGGTGCCGGCGCAGGAGAGCCAGGATGTCAGCGGGAGCCGCCAGGCTGTGCCTTCAATTGCGTCTCAGGCAAACTCTGAGAACCGGCATTTGGTGGACCAAATGCCTGACCCGTCAGAAAGTCCAGCGGGGTTAGCGGAGCAGTGCCCAGGGATGAGGAAGCGACCTGCCGCAGACGGTAATGACCCTTTGAAAAACGTAAAATGTCTGTGTGTCTCTTTAGCGCCTCTTTGCTAGACCCTATTCAGTTGGCTTTTCCAGTACATTCTGCTTTAGCTCTGGGAGATCGAGCTTGTGCGGCGCTTAGGTTTGAACTGCCCCTTAGCCGACTGCTTGGCCTGTTTATGCTTTTGAAGTCAGAGCCGGAGATAGTAAGATCTGATAACTTCCCCAGCCTAACACATCGCAGTTCCTCCCCGCTAGCCAGCTGTAGGTGTGTGTGACAAAAGTTGGAATGTTTACCAACTGCCTCCTTGGCTGGGGCGAGAGAAAAAGATGTGGGGTGTAGAATATGCCTTCTGTTAGTGGAAACAACCTCATTTTGTGTCCTTAGAGGCTACCGGGGATGGCGAGTCCAGGGGTCGTGGGTGGAGGTGGTGGGTTTTTCATTACTTGACTCTTGGGCCAACTTCTGTCAGCCATTGTTCTCGCTAATAAAGATGGTTTGTGTGTGTTCTTTTAAAAAATTTTCCCTTGCCCCCCTCTTAGATTCTTCTTCGCAAAACAAAAGGGTCAACAGAACAGAAGAAAATGTTTCAGACGGTTCCCTGAACGCTGCTGGCACTGTGGAGCAGACGCCCAAGAAGCCCGGCCTCCGAAGACACCAGACGTAAACAGCTCCGGTGGGTCAATGAGGAAGAGCACAAAACTGCCACCCCAGCTGGGCTGCGCTCCCCGGGGGGCCTGCAGACCCCAGGTCTGCCGGCAGATTAGTTGTCTGCCAGAAGGAATTATTTTCCTAGGTCAAAAAATTAACAGTGGGGAAGACTGGAATCATTTGGTCGGGGACCATAAAGCATGTTAAAGATGTTTTTCCTAGACAAGTACTTGTCACCAACTCCCCAAAGAAAGGAAGGTCATATTCTTATGATTCCGACCAAAACTTAGGCTGGGAGTGACAATTTTCTTCCCCATGGAAGCAAGGACTGAGGCACCCCCGGTCTCACTTCATGAAAATCCATTTCCCAGAGGTTCATTTTGAGCTAATAGAACCGCTTTTGACTAATGGAAAAATGGCGAATATACAATTACGTTTAAATTTTTTAAGAGGAAAAATTCTGTAACTCCTAGTTCACATTTGGTTAGGAGTGGGCATAGGGCTGCCGTGCCCTGCACTCTTATCGTTTTTTATAGGCTGTCACTTTCCTTGTATGCTGGTAGGTTTTTGGAGTGAGAGAAGGGAACTTCGTATTTAAAAGACAAAGGCTAGGATGGAAAGTGCAGAAGTACTGTAGCTCCCACAGTATTTCTGATTTTAACCCTGGGCTTACAATGCAGAAGGTAAATGGAAGCAGTCGTCCAGCAGGTCAGCTGTGTCTGCTAACTGAGCTGAACCGGAATGGTTTGGGTGTCTGTAGGGAAACGGATGGTAACTGTTAGGACCAGTTGGGCTGAAACAAGTGTGGATTTTTCCATGTATCAAAATCTCATCACCCTGATTACTTAATTAGAGTAACCCAGCCCCAAATTTACATAAATTGACTATTCATAATGATCTGACTACATACATTAATAGTTTACCAGCCCCTTATAAACAAAGACTGTGGCCTCTTATTTCCAAAGCCCACTCATAACCCAGCATATAAAGAGATCTTAACAGTTTATTGTTAACTTTTCGGGTCCTCATTAATAGAAATTTAAAAATAAATGAAGGATGTAAAGTAGGGTTCTGGGTTGTAGTGTTGTAAATCATGATGTCATAGACCTAGCATTTCTCAGAGCTTATAGAAAATGGAACACTAGAACCCCTTTCCATACTATACCCTTCCCTAAAGTGGAAAAATTGGATGGAAGCTCTTGCTAAATGGCTATCACACCTGTAGCTGTCCTTGGCTTGTGTGTGGCCTAGCTTTTCAGATAAGCCTCTGATATTTTTACCTGGCCCATTCGAATCAGGAGGCTTTTCTTAGTCAGATCACCAGTTTAGAGTCCACTAAGCCGCCACAAGGCTCTAGCCAAAAGCATTCATGCAAATATTCTGAATATAAATAACTTGCAATTTTAAAAGCATTCATAGACGCCCCCCCCCTCCAGCTTTTGGAAATCGCATTTCCAGGTATTTTTCGAGTTTGGAAATATGCCGCTCTGAAGTATTATGGTTCCTGAATTTCTTTTTCTTTCTCACTCTCTCTGACCCAGATTCTTTAGAGTGAGTTAGTTCCTCAACCTCTGTACTGTTGACATTTTGGGCCGAATTACTCTTTCTTGTGGGAGGCTGTCCTGTACATTTTAGAATGTTTGGCATTATCTCTGACCTCTCCCACCAGATGCCAGTAGCAGTCCTCTTCTCAAAGCTGTGACAAGCAGAATGTCCCCACAATATTTCTAAATGTCCCCTGGGGCATGGGAGGGCTGCACAAAATTGACCACTTGTTAAGAACCCTGACTCTTAACATTACACGGAGTGGAACAAAAATCCAGTGAAGATAGCATTGGAGATGATTGCAGTCATCAGGCCTTTAGTGTTTATCCCCCATCCCCGAAGCATTTGTCAACTAAAATAATTCCTGTACTTCGGCAATGTTACTCTAGTGTCTTCTTCCTAATCCTTTTGTTTCTTTTTGCAGAATTAAGAATATTTCCTTGTTTATTAGATACATCACTGCTTTATGAAGCAAGGAAGATATACATGAAAAAATTTAAATACATATCGCTGACTCCATGGAATGGACATCCTGTATGAGCACTGAGAAAGCAAGAACATAATAACACTAAAAACTTTAGGCACTCTTAAACCATCTGCCTCTAAAAGCATTGGATGTAGCATTGCGCAATTAGGTTTTTCCTTATTTGCTTCATTGTACTACCTGTGTATATAGTTTTTATCTTTTACTATGTAGCACATAAACATTAGGGATGGGAGGGTGGGGGGGGCTGAGGAATCAGCATGGGGGGGGTGTGAAGAACTTGCTTCAATTTGTAGCAAGGAGAAAAATATTTGACTTGCATGAAGAGAAGCAACTTGGGTGGGGGGGGAGGGTTTAAATTGCTTTCTTTAAAGATGTGGTGTCCTTTTCAATAAGAATTGATCTTTTCTTTTAAAATCAAAATTTGAATAATTGCTACATACAATTATTTATTTTCACATGAAGCTTATTCTTATTTGGGAGTTCTGAAGATTGTTATGTAGCAACAAATAGCTTGAAAAAATATCCTCCCCCCCCCCTTTAAAACTGGAATTTGCCAGTTAATTGTTTAGTAGTAATCACTCCAGGTAACACTGGGCAAAAATCTGGGGTGCATGACAGGGGATTCCAGATTCTCATAACTGACCATTTCTCATCAGATTTGCTGAGAAAATGTCTTAGTTTTCTTTTCACTTGAGCTGTGTGGACAGCGAAAATAATCCTAAATCCATGGATATTTTTAGAAGTCTGTAACTTTACACAAATAATGAAATAATTTTTAATTCAAAGTATTCTCATCCTGCTTGTTAATTTGCCCCAAGGAAAGTGCTGCTTTTTAAAGGAAAAAAGAAATGTGCTTTCCGAACAAGCACGCTTGTGGACTAAGTGAAATGGATGCTACATCTTTAAACAGTGTTTCTTCATGGCCTTGGTAGGAGAAAACCTTTGAAGTGTGCCTGTGTATATAACTCTGTAAAGACACTGAAAATTATACTAACTTATTTATGTTAAAAAGAGATTTTTTTTTTTAATCTAGACCACATACAAGCCAAAGTGGCGTGTTCTGTGCATTTGTAAATGCTGTATTGGGTAGACTAGACCCCCTTTTGTTAAATAATATGGCTATGCTTAAGAGGTTGCATACTGAGCCAAGTATAATTTTTGTAATGTGTGAAAAAGATGCCAATTATTGTTACACATCAAGCAATCAATAAAGATAACTTCCGTAGCTATTGACTGAGTGCAACTGTCATGTGCTTTACTGAGCTTGAGGTATTCAGCCTGGCCCGCCCCTGATAATTACACAAATACAATGTCAAATGACAAACATCTAGAAAACTTAGGCCTACATCGTAGTCGGATGATTTTTTTTTTTTTTTTTTTTGGTGTGTGGGTGGGTGGGGGGTGTCTGAATGTATTCAGTAGTGGCTATTTTTGTCTTATTCCTATCCAGATAGACAAAGCTTAAGTGGAAAGAGGAAAAGCCCCATTCTCATGTAAGACTGTCAGCAGTCCCCATTTAGTTAAAATATTTATGTTTTCTAGGATGGGAGTGTGAGAAGCAAAAGGGGGGGGGTCCCTTACGTAAGGGCAGTCTGATCATCCATCTGCAGGGCTGAAAATGAAAGTGACAACGACTTCCCCAGATCCTCTATTTACACTTGTGAAGTGCAGTGATGGAAATCAGTGGCCAAACTCCTCAGTCTTGCCCACAATATCCAAACATGCAAGTTTATCCTGCACCAGTTGGCTAAATGAAATTGGTCACACACAAATCCCTCAATTTCTGAGTACTCATATTCACAGTTAACACAAAGTGAAGTACTGAACCTGAGAGTCCTGTGGCTTCATATCTGCTCAGCAGAGGTGCTTAGTTTTTTTACTTATAAAGACTGGGCATTTTGAAGCCTGGTTTATCAAAAATAATTCTCCAAACATTACACTGCCATCTTTTAAATGTGGTTAAAGTGTAAAAGTAAATTATAAGAGAATTTATGGGTAAATTGCGAAGAATCTTAAGTTCGGGTTAAACTACACTGAAATACTACCATTTGCATCACCAAACCCAAAAGCGATTATAAACAAGGGTAGTTCTAACATTTCTGATTTGAAGATTTTTCTTTTTCTTCCTTTTTTTTTAAAATAAGGCAAGAGTTGGTTTTTCTTCCTGTGCCAGATGGGAAAATAGGTCTTTTGGTTGCTGGGCCACGTCCTTCAAGGAGGTATTCCTTTAATTAAAGACTAAAGGTGTTATTTGTGGTTCTGTTTAAAACGTATAAAGGGTGACTTGCAGGAAGACCAAGAGTCAGAAAATCAATTCAAAATGGGAAAACACACTTCTCTATAGCTGCACGGACCTCATTTTCCTTCCAAAAAAGCTTTTTTTTCTTTCTTTTTTCTTTTTAATGTGTATTTTGAGGGATTGCATTTTAGGAATGCTAGACCGGGAAGAGGTGGATGCTCCCTGCGCCAGGGAAGTCCACAGGAACGCACCCCACACACACCCCCGCCCAAGTCACTGTGTCCTCCATCCTCCGAATGTCTGTGTCAAGCATCTACATATAACCTGATGGTTCAAATGGTCCTTCTCCCAGGACCTGAACTCCTGTGCCCGCTGCGAACGTCCCTTTGCGGGTTTGCGACCGCCGGCGTCAGCCACCGGCTACCGCACCACTCCGGCCACGGCGCGGTAGTCTTCCGAACTGTCCCGCAGCCCCGATCCCGCCCAGTCATTGTGGCAACTCCGTAGTCGGGCTGGCTGGCGCCTCTTGACCCAAAGTCTCTAATGTAGTCTGCTTCTTGCAAGCCCCGCACTGCCGGGGTCGCTGCGCGCAGTTCCCGCGCCCCGGGAGCCCGCAGGCCGCAAAAAGCGGCCGCGCCTCTGTCCGCGCAAGCAGGCAGGGCTACTTTTCAGAAACCTTCCTCCCTCACCGTCGCTCCTCCGGACGAAGAAACTCGCTATGGAAGGCTTGCAATCATCCCCAGAGGACACTCCGCTGCCCCCACAGCTCTGGGGGACTTGCCCGAAAGGACTAATTTCCCGGAGTTCGTGGACCCTCCAGGGCAGCAGCCCGCTCCCACCCCTACCGCAGGGCTCCAATGATCCGCAGCCCCGCGCATTTCGAAAGCCTTCCCGGCTCGCCGGCGGCTAAGGGACGGTCACCGAAGCACGCAGAACTGTGGAGAGCCACTGCCACTTTCGGGGATCGGCCCTGCGTTGCAAAGTGTCTCCCATCATTGCATCCTTAGCTGCCCAAAGCCGCAGACCCGGGCAGGGAAGAACTGGGGAAGTGTGGACTTGGGGGAGGAAGGCGTGAAGAGTTAGAGATGGGGGAGCCGTGGACATTCATAACTAGGAAGGAGCAGGTAGTCGGCCTTTCAGGCCACTGTGTGCCCACCGCCCTGGCCACCCCGAACGACCTTTCCTAGACGCCAGGGAACTCTGCCTTCGCCATTGCACCATCATAGCCAAAAGACACGACTGCTTTTCTAGCGCTTTGGGCTAAAAGGTGTTTTGTTTAGAAGTTCACTTATGATCCCTGATCTGTTTTTCAAAGTACGGATTTTTTTTTTTCATTTGCCACCTGAGCCACACCCTACGCCTGCCACCCCCTCCTTCCTGGCTAAAAAAATAAGACAAAAAAATCTTGCAAACGACGCTGACGGGGAAAGGGGCCCAGGAGTCTACTTAGAAACCTATGGGGTCGCCTCCCTGATTTCACTCGCGTGGGGTTGGAAAAGGGTGGGGTCAGCCACAGCCGGATCTCGAAGAACCGAAAGTGCAGTTATTTCCACGTAAACTCAAGTCTCGAGTCCTTCGGGCCTCCATCCAAATCCCAGACTTGTCATGCGTGGGGACTCAGAGCAGAGGCAGGAACTAGAACATAGAAAAACTTAACAATTAAAAAAAAAAAGTAAAATCCTTATCCATGATTTGGGCGCGAAACCTCGACGCGCCTCTGAAAGGAACGTTAAGAGAAAGGCCGGGAGAAGAGAGCGCGGTTCGGGCGCCGACAGGGGGATTGCATCATTTGCAGCTCCCCCTCCAAAACACGGGCTGCGAACCGCAGCCACCATCATGGCGCTCGGGTCTGGCCGCGCTTCCCGCGTCCCGGAGCGTCCAGGCCGTGGCCAGTGAGCTTCGCTAGAAGCGTTTGCAAAACATGTTTCCCGGCCGCGGAGCGCCAGTCTCTCGCCCCTCCTTCCCTTTGTGTGCGTGTGTATGTGCATGTGCGTGCGTACGTGTATTTGCCAGTATGCGTGTGTCATGTGTGCGCTCTCCCCCCCCCCCCGTCCCGAGCTGGTGGTTGTAAACTTGATTGGCATTGGCTGCGCCCACTGATCCCTGCACCGAGTCCACTGAAGATTTAAGGTGGATCTAAGAGGGTGCAGCTGCAGGCGGAGCCACGCTCTTAGTTTTGGAAGAAAAAACCCCCAAACCGTGCGCTCGCTGCGTTTTACGAATCCTTTGGTCCCCAGGTCCGCGGGTCCCCGCCCAGCCCGCCGCGCTTCCCCCGCCCACCTTCCCCTGATTCCCCATTGGCCCGCGCGTGTAGTTTGAATTTTTTTTTTTTTGGTTGCTTGTTTTCTTGTTTAAAAAAAATTACAGTACCGTATATCATGTGATGAGACTTACTTGGGCAGCCTGAGGTGGAGTGTTTTAGCTGGTTTGGTTGAAGGCGGTAGGGAGCAGAATGGGTGGAGCTTTCTGTTCCAAAAGTTACCCCCGCCCCCAAGTGCCGTTGACAGAGTGCAGGCGGGAAGCTTCGGCTGGGGTAGAGATGTAGCATCAAACACTCATGGATGTCCAGGGAGTGCGGGCCCACAGGCTGCTGGCCAGAGGCACTAGGAGGGCACAGGCTGGAGCCCGACGAGGATGCACCTTCCCCTGCCTTGGAAAGGTAGATTTGGGGAGGGGGGGAGCGGGTAGGTATCCTGGAAATGATTATTTTCCCATCCAGGAAATAAATCAAATGCAAGGTGTGTCTATAGACACTATTTAGAGCAAAGAGGGTGTTATTCCGGGGGTTAGAATATGTTAAAATTCATCACGACAGACGCAGTTGGTGTCCTTTTCTTTGTTTCTTTTTCTTCTTTTTTCTTCTTCTTTACTTTAAAGAAAAGCAAAACAAAAAGCCAAGCCTAACAAACTCTGTTTTCCAGTGTTTTTGCTTGAGAATGAGGTAGGGGAGATAAAGTCCCTTTGATTTCTGGGTCTGAAAACTCATTGGAAAGAGTATGTTAAAGTTTAGGACAATTTGCTTGGTAGCACAGGTCTACTATGTTTCTCTTTGCAGTGAAGCATTTAAGCGTTTATAATAATTAAAAGGCAGTCAGTCCCACATCAGCCTTTCCTGAGTTAGTGAAGACAGCATACACATACCTTTTTTTCTTTGCTTTTCTTCCTTCACCTTTAAAAAAAGTTTCCTCTGATGTCTTCTTCAGCCTTCTTTAGCCAGATGCCCAGCCCTGGACTCCCCTCAGTTCCTAAACCAGAATTTTGTGTTTTTAGTTTTTAACTGCCCTTTCCTGAACTGGCCAGACAAACCCCTGAACCCTCCCAACACACTAAGCTCTATGACCGCCACCATAAACCCACCTGCTCAGGTCTCTAGGCTGTATTCATTCATTGACTCTGTCAGAGGTGCCCTAGTCTCTTCTGCCTTCTGGGGGAACCGCCCAATCAGAGTGGGCAACCCATAAGGGAACCGGTGTAAGGACTATCTAGTCTCAGGAAACAGGTCTCCATCTTGAGTGTGAATCAAGCTCTGGATGTGCCCCAGACCGGGTGTTGTACATAAGATTCAGATAGCAAATGACTATGCAGGCTGGTTTTGAAGTTTGTGCTTGGCACGGTGGAGCGCACCTGCAACCTCATCACTTGAGAGGTAGAGGCGGGAGGAGCTGGAGTTCAAGGCCAGTCTTGCCAACGGAGAGTTTGAGGTCAGCCTGGGCTGCACGTGGCCCTCAAACATACAAAAAAAGGAGTCATTAAATAATACTCAACAGGGCATGATGGCATGCACCTTTAATCCTAGTACTCACAAAGCAAAGGCAGGTGGATCTCTATGAAGTCCAGGACAAAAATAAAAAATAATTTAGAGGCTGGAGAGATGGTTCAGCGGTTGAGAGCACTGACTGCTCTTCCAGAGGACCTGGGTTCAGTTCCCAGCTCCCACATGGCAGCTCACAGCTCCAGTTCCAGGGACCCAATGCCAATGCACATAAAAAAAAAATAAATTAAAAATAATTTTTAAAAAGTCTCTTGTTCCCACCCTCACCTCCTAGATAAAGTCTTGCTGGCTTTGAGCTCCTGAGCTCAGCGAATCCTTGACTTTAATTTCCTGACTAGGTGGGTCCATTGGGTCCATAGGCGTGTGCCACTACACCCATCCTGACCTTTGAGTAAAAGGGAGGCCTTAAATTCAGGCTGTAGAACAGCTAGGTAGAAATCTGCCAGCCTTGAGGACTTGGCAGGGAGGGCGTTGCTTGGTGGGTGAAGCGGTAGCTGCACACGCATGAGGACCCGAGTCTAGATTCCCAGAACTTGTGTTAAAAGCCAGCACTGGCAGTGCACATTTTTAATCCAGAAAAGTCGATTCTTGGGTCACAGTGACATCCATTCTAGCTAGCACAGCGAGCTTCGGATTCATTGAGAGGGACGGTAATAAAAGATGTCCGTGATGACTTCTGGCCTCCACATGGGCATGCGTGGGTGCATGCACACAGGACACATGTACACACACAGAAGAACCCTACTAGTGAGTGAACACCTAGTCTTTAGCCTTTAACCAGTATTAGGTTTGAGCCAAATTGTTGGGGTATGGTACTGCTGACAGTGGTCCCAGGGGACAAGAATGGAGCAGGGAAAGTACTGCGCGTTGGCGTCGTAGCTGTTCTAATATCACAGCACTGTGTGTTGGTCACGTTTGTGATGCTGCTGGTGTAAATAAGCCGTGTGCAGCCAAATGCACTGCCCCACAATTACGTACAATACTTGATAATAATAAATGACTATTACTGGCATGTGCATTTATTACAGTACAGTTTCTGTTGTATACTTCCTAGTATCATCTTAGGGTATACTCCTCCTTAGATATGTGTTTAAAGTTAACTGTAAAAGGCTCTCTCAAGTTAACCCTTCAGAAGGCATTATTGTCATCGTAAGGGATAACAGTTCTAGGCATGTCCCTGCCCCTTACCACCTTCCAGGAAGACTGGATAAAAGATAGAGGTAGAAGATGTCATATCAATTATATTTTTCAGTGTCTGGATAGAAGCCAGAGCCTTGTGTATGGTAGGCAAGCATACTAAAATTCAGTGGATGTTAGGCTGGTCTTGAACTTACGGAGTAGCTGACCTCCAGCTTGAAGCAATCTTCCTTCCTCAGCCTCCCATGAGCTTGTATTACAGATGTGCACCACCACACCTGGCTCAGACAAAGATGAACTTGATCCTGTTGTGGCTAATGCATGTGTTTGGAACTTGACTTCGAACAAATAACAGAAAATGTTTTTTTTAAAGTGGTCTTTTTTTGTCATTGTTTTTATGTGCATAGGTGTTTTGCCATGGGTGTCAGGTCCCCTGCAATTGGAATTACAGACAGTTGTGAGCTTCCATGTGTGTGTTGGGAACTGAACCCGAGTCCTTGGGAAGAACAGTCAGCGCTCTTAACTGCTGAGCCATCTCTCCAGTCCCAAATGTTTTTTAAAGTAAATTAAAGCAGAAGGGCTGGGGATGTAGGTAGAGTACTTGCCTACCATGAGCAGGTCCTAGCTGTGATCCTCAGCTCTATGTATACCGGTGCACTCAGGACGGAGGTCAGGAGAACCAGAAATTCAAGGTCATCTTCAGCTACAAAGCAAGTTAAGAGGCCCAACTGGCCTGTATGAGACTATACCAAAACGAAATAAAACAACAACCAAGCAACAAACAAAAATAACCTCACAGATTAAGCACATAAAGAAAATACTTTTAAATATCTGTGCAATGTGTTCTAAGTTAGATGTTATTACAAAAGTTTTTTAAAAAGTTATTTAATTATTTATTTTAAAGAAGAGGCAGGCATAGTGGCATATGCTGTTAATCCTAACACTTGAGAGGAGAAGCTTGGTGTCATTCTTGGCTACACAGTGATTCGAGGGCAGCCTGGGTTACATAGTTGAAAGAAAGAGAGAGAGAGAGAGAGAGAGAGAGAGAGAGAGAAAATGGTGTTATAAAAAATGCTATAGAAGTTAATTTATTATTTAAGACAGAAATTGTTAAAATAAATGATACTTAGTCCAACTGTCCAGTGTGTATAGAGTCCACAGTAATGTGTCAGTGGTCTCCACATTCATTGCCTGTGACATATTCATTGATTGCCCCAGGACAACTCTCAGAGATGTGTGCCCTGGTCTTGGTAAGAGTCCTACACAGTCCCAGCATTTTATACTTGTTTATTTGTTTTGAGGCAGCCGAGTGACCCTCACACGTACTCTGTAGTCGACATGGCCTTAAACTTGGTCTTCCTGTCTGCCTTTCAGTACTGACATTAAAGGCAGAAACTGCTACAATCAGCTTCCATTTTGTATCTTTTCTGCAGTATTTTTACTCAATATTTTATACACTGTGTAAGCTTTTTTATGCACTATTTTTACTTTTCTGGGCTTAGATGTTTGGATAGACAAATATTATTGTTACAATCACTTAAAGTATGCGATCTAGGACAAGCTGTTCAGATTGTAGGGCTAGGAGCTGCAGCCTCTGTCCTGGAGCCTAGATGTGCAGCTGGCTGTACTGTCTGGAGTGGGCTCCGTGGTATTCACACAGTCACAACACATTGGTCAGAAGGTGTCTCTGTGATCAGCAGCACGACTGTATTTCTGATGAAATCAGACTTGATCGCTGTAGCTCTCTGTTCTGGGAAAAGAGACAGGAAAGTCCAGCATATTCAGAATAATTCAGGGAACAAACTCCAAAATGCAAACAGGTCAAATTTACTACTGATATTTAAGGACTAGAAGGTGGTGGGTAGATGTGAAATCCTCATTCTAGGGTGACCTGCACTAATGAACAAGGACACTGTATTCTTTGACAGGAATACGGACCATGGGAAAGATGACAACCCTCACCAATGCCTTTACACTTACCTAACGATTAACTTTGATTATCGTGTGTCGTGTATGACCCCCAGGAGCTAGGGATCCAACCCAGAACCTCCTGCATGCTAGGCGAGTGCTCTACCACTGAGTCACATCCCCTGCCCCCTCCTCTTACTGTTTCTCCCTCCCTTTCAGTCTCTGATGCACCCAGGCCGCATTATTTATAAAAATGAAGACTGTGGTTTCATTTCTGGTGAGATCAATCCTTCTGCTCTGTTTTCTTCCCCCCCTTTCAGAAATTTCCCAGCTTCTTTTGTCCTTTGTGGATTTAAAATTTCTGATTTTAATTATTGCTGGCTTTATTTTATTATTTTATTTATTTATTTATTTATTTTATTTTATTTTGTTTTTCGAGACAGGGTTTCTCTGTAGCTTTGGAGCCTGTCCTGGAACTAGCTCTTGTAGACCAGGCTGGCCTGAACTCACAGAGATCCACGTGCCTCTGCCTCCCTAGTGCTGGGATTAAAGGCATACGCCACTACTGCCCTGCTACTGCTGGCTTTAAAGAAGTGACAGGAGAGAGATCAGATGTGTGGCAGCACACCCGTGGTTCCAGCACTTTCAAGGCAGAACCAAGAGAATAAGGAGTTCAAGGTCATCTTCAGCTCTGCAGTAAGTTGAGCCCAGCCCAAGCTCCATGAGACTCTGTCCTGAAAATAAAAGGAAAAAAAAGAGCAAGCAAAAGGAAATAGGAAGGAAAGGGCCAGGCAGTGATGGTAGAAGGATCGTCTAGTGTGCACAAGGTTCTGGATTTGAAGCCCAGCACCACAAACAACAATCATAAAACGAGGATCCTTATCTCACATTTTCTACCAGAATAAATTCTTGAAGAAGTAGAAAGGATGTAGTAGAGGGGCCGGCAAATTAGCTGAGAAGGAAAAGAGACTCAGTGAGCAAACACTGAAAACCTGACTTTAATCCTGAAACCCATGTACAAGTGGAAGGAGAGAACCAAACTCACAAAGTTGTCTGTCTTCCACACACATCGTGTCACGCCCCCATCACACATGTACACACACACACACAATAAATTATTTAAAATTGAAAGAAAGGAAAGAAGTAGAAAATATGAAATCATAAACAAAGAAACCTGAGAGACTTTTTAAAACTTGTGTGTTATGCCATGGGTGTGGTATATGTACTTGTTAGTGCTAGTGTGTGTGTGTGTGTGTGTGTGTGTGTGTGTGGTCAGAGATTGAGGCCAGGCTGGACGGTTGTTACACTGCAGAGGTCTTGCTGCATCTACTCCCAGACCCCTGTTTTGACCATGCTTTTGCAGGCATGGGTCCTGGGGGTTCAGCCCTGGTTCTCTTCCCTGTTTTAAAAACAGGCACTTTATCAAGTGAACCATTAGCCAAGTTCCCCGAGAAAATTTTTGAAAGTTAAATATCAGAGTGGGGAAGGTATTTCTAAGTATGATGGAAAAACATAAAATTCATAAAATGAAATAGCAATAAATTGGATGACATAAAATTATAAAATTAAATTTTTTAATTATTTTTTTCAGTGTAGAATGTACCCTAAGCAAAGTTAAAAAAAAAAAAAAGGGCAATGGTGATGATTTTACAGCAATGTGAATGAAAAAAATTTTAAATTATCAGGTGGATAATTGTTTTGCCCTCATGCATGTATATGCACTAAGTACATGCCTGGTGCCCTTAGGTGAGAAGAAGTCATAAGATCTCTTGGAACTGAATTTACTGAAGTTTGTAAGACCTAACGTGGGTGCTGGGAATAGAACTTGGGTCCTCTGCAAGAGCAGCAAATGTTCTTAACTACTGAGACATTTCTCCAGCCCCAATATACTTAATATATTATTATATATTTATATATTTAATATAAATATATTTAATGCCACTGAACTGTACTCTTAAAAATAATTTTAAATGATAAACTTCAGTGTCTTTAATCACACACTGAAAAAAAGGCACAGAGGAGAGGCTGGAGAGATGGCTCCGTGGTTAAGAGCACTTGCTGCTCTTGCAGAGGACAAGAATCGAGATCCTAGCATCCACATCAGATCGCTCAACTACCTGTAACTCCAGCTCCAGGCCTTCTTCTGACCTCCTCAGATAGCCGTGTTCACATGTGCACATGCCCTCACATAGAGACACACATGTATACATAACTAAAATAAATTGAATATTAAAAAAGTAAATTGTATTAGAAAATTAAAGTTTGTTCCTGTTCTATCTAAAAAGCAGCTTCCACATTCACGCCATTCAGACAGTGGAACAGCGGGTTGACTTCAAACTCTGACTGCTTGGGTTGGAGCCCCATTGACTTAACCGTTTTGGCGGGGCGGGGGGTTGTTTTGTTTTGAGACTGGGTCTCATGTCATAGTAGGCTGACCTCAAACCCACTATGGAGCTGAAGATGGCCTCAACCATCTAACTTCAAGCCACCATTTTGTCTTTTATATAAGAAAGATGCTTAGTGTTTTCAGGAAGTCGTTAAAAATACCTAGTGGAGGCTGAGTATGGTGGGAAATGTCTATAATCCTGGCACCGGGAAGGTGGAGATGTAGGGTCAGGAGTTCAAGGTCATCCAGTTTAGGGCCAGCTTGGTCTGTGTGAGACCTTAACTCACTGTCCCTATCCAGTGGACTACTTCATATGTGTGCAGTACTTAGCACATCCCGGCACATAACAAATAATAGCAACTAGATATTTATAAATAATGTGAACAACGGCACGCCCCTGCCCTTCTTTTGCCTTTTTTGATTGTTTTCTTACAGTACCCATAGCCAGAATTTTGCTAATATTGTAAATCTATTTTCTCTTTCTTTTCTGTTTTTATTTTTTTTCTCTCCCTCCCCCTTTAAAAGATGGTTTCATAGAGTAGACAGACCTTGAATTACTTCCCTTCTGTCTCTGTCTCCAAGTGCTGGGACTAAGGGTCTATGTCTCCATGCCTAGCTATATATTTTTATATTCTCTCTCTCCTTTTGGTTTTTGGAGAAAGGGTCACTCCTGCCCTTGAACTCATGCTGATTCTCCTGCCTCTCTCTTCTGAGCTCTGGATTATAGATGTGAGCCACTTTGCCCCTGTCTATTTTTCTAGTTTTTATGACTCCCATTATTTTTAAGAAAAACAAAATTGCCAGGCAGTGGTGGCGCGCACACCTTTAATCCCAGCACTCTCAGGAGGCAGAGGCAGGTGCGAGGTGTGAGTTTGAGGACAACCTGGTCTACAAGAGCTAGTTCCAGGACAGGTCTAAAACCACAGAGAAACCCTGTCTCAAAAAAAAAAAGGAAAAAAGAAAAGAAAAAGAAAAAATTGCTGTTATATTTTTTATTATTTTTTTATTGATTTTTATTGAGCTGTACATTTTTCTCTGCTCCCCTCCCTGCCTCTTCCCTCTCCACTTCTCCCCTCCCCTTCAACCCTCTCCCAAGGTCCCCATGCTCCCAATTTACTCAGGAGCTCTTGTCTTTTTCTGCTTCCCATGTAGATTAGATCTGTGTATGTATGTATTATTATATTTTTTTTAATACAGGTCTTGCTATGTAACCTTGGCTAGCCTAGAATTTATTATGCTGGCCTTGAGCTCTTGCCTCAGCCTCCAAAGTGCATGGGTCACAGGTGTAGGTTACCACATCTGGCTCTTTTATTAGGTAAGTTTTGTTTCTCTAGTTTTGTTGAGGAAGGGCCATGCTCTGTAGTCCAGTCTGAACTCAAGGTGACCTTTTTGCCTTAGTTTCCTGAGTGTTGGAATTATAGGCATGCACCATCATGCTCGACTGAAAAACAAATGTTTAAAATTGACATTCAGTAAACAGAATCAATATGCCACAAAAATGACTGAAATGGTAAATTTTATGTTTTGTTTCACTAAGATGAACACAGTTTAAACAATAAGGCATTTGTTGGATTTAAGCCCATCCCCAATCATTTCTCAAGTGACCTAGCATAGGTTTATTGGTAGTGATGAGCAACTCACCCACATACAAAGACAATATTGAAGAAGAAAAGGGTTGGTAATACAGCGAAGGGTCATTCCTTAGCTGGTAATAGTCGTTCCTGCCTGTAATCCCAACACCAGGGATGATGACTTTAAGAAAGCTTTTGGTACATAGTGAGATCCTGGCTCAAACGACCAAAGGAACCAGAAGAGCACTGCTGTGTGTGGTAGTACCTGCCGGGAACCCCAGAACCCTAGAGCTGAAGGCCAAGGGATCAGTTACAGGCCAGCTTCTGCAACATTGATTTGGAGGCCAGTATTCACATGGCCATGTCTTACTCCACAACCACCAAAAGAAAATAAAAATCACCCCCAAAACAAAACCAACAAAAAAGAAAGAAATCTCAACCAAACCAAACCAATCAGCCAAGCAAACAAAAATCCAACCACTAACAAAACACACACACACCGTAAAGTTTAAGTAAGTTGAGTCAGAAACAGCATCACCCAGAAGCAAACATGGCTGTTTTTGAGTTTCAGGGTACTTCCCTCCAAGGTTGAGTGATTTTTCCCAGCTTCACTGGTGACCAAGGAAGCAAGGCGACTGTGCTGTGGGATTTGTGACTAACCAGAGTCAGGAGAAGATCCCCATCTTCAAAAGAGCTAAGCCTTGGCTTGGTGGCATCACCCGCTTTACTGTAGACGCCCAGTGACCCCTGCAGTCTGTGCAGCTGCCTCTCACAGGCTTGCCGCCCGCTTCTAATGCTGTACACGCCGCTCCCAGGAGCCAGAGTCATTTGCCTTCAAACTGGAGTCTCTTTTTAAAGTTACAAGTAGCTACAGGGTCTCAAGCATGTAACCCAGGTTGGGGCCACTGCACTCAGCTAAAATGTCATTTGTTATTTATTTCAGGACAAATGTCACATCAGTAAAGAAAGACTATTACACAATTGATGATAGCAAAACTTGGTGAAAATGTTAAATCCCTTCTACCCACATACATATACCACACACATGTACATATACTATACACATATACACACACCTCATACATATGCATGAGACTTATACATATATCCACACACATATACAACACATACTTACATAACACATACATAATAAATAACACCATACATACACATACCACACACATACACACACACATATATACATATACATACATAGACACATAAACATACACAGACACATAAACATACACAGAGCACATACCTACATATATACACATACATACAAACACATAAATATGCACATATATCATATACACACATATACTTATATACACATAGCATATACATTCTTATACACTGTTGACTTAAAATGTATATTCTTTATTTTGCTATTTTTTTTTTACAAATTTACTTTTTGGGAAATAAAGAGTTATGTATATTTTCTAGAATGCTATGTACTTTTATATATTAGATTTTGTTTTGAAACAAAAAAGTAATTGAACAAAACACTTGATTCTGGGTATTTTACTTCACACTTGAAGTCCTCCCACTTAGAAAACAGAGCCAGGGGGATTGCCAAGTGTTTGAGGCCAGTCTAAGCTTCCTCACCCTGTCTTCTTCTTCTTTTTTTTTTTTTTTAAATATTTATTATGTATACAACATTCTGTCTACATGTATGCCTGCAGGCCAGAAGAGGGCATCAGACCTCATTACAGATGGTTGTGAGCCACTGTGTGGTTGCTGGGAATTGAACTCAGGACCTTTGGAAGAGCAGGCAATGCTCTTAACCACTGAGCCATCTCTCTAGCCCCCAGACCCTGTCTTCTTTTAATCATGTGTATGTGCCTGTGTGAGAGTGTGTGCCACGTGTGTATGGGTGCCAGTAGAGGACAAAAGAGTGTCAGATCCTGGATCTGGGGTTGGGAGCCACTTCCCATGGGGGCTAGGAGTGAAATACTGGATCCTCTCTAAGAGCGGTAAGCGCTCAACCACTGAGCCATTGTCTAGCTCCGAGACTCCATTGGATATAAGATTACAGGATTGATTGTTTGATTGAACTGACGGGATGTATGAGAAAGTAAGCATTAAAGAAAGAGCAGACATTAAAACATGCCTGGTAGGGCTGGGGTATAGCTCAGTCAGGGAGCGCTTGTGTAAGGAGTCTATCTCCAGCAAGGAGAAAACCAAAAACATGAAGCCCGTCTTTAGCAGTTTTGATTTATTAGAAGTTGGTCCTGTTATATGAATGCAAAAAGTGGTCAGAGCAATATTTACAGAATGAAACATTCTTGTGGGAAATTTAGGGTTCATATGTATGCATAAAATTGCCTAGACAGTGATTCCCAACCTGTGAGTTTCAACCCCTTTGGCAAACCTCTGTCTCCAGAAACATTTAGATTGCGATGTATAACAATAGCAAAATCACAGTCATGAAGTAGCAGTGAAAGTAATTTTACGGTCAGGGGTCACCACAACATGAGGAACTGTATTAAAGGGTCACAGCATGAGGAACGTTGAGAACCACTGGCCTGGAAGGTTACCTAAGAAGTTAATCAATCTCTCTCTCTCTCTCTCTCTCTCTCTC
>JAQHUG010000135.1:1211206-1226704 GCA_028555095.1 Dicrostonyx torquatus
CTAATCTTCTACATCCTAGCCGGAGACATGAATCATTAAGTGAAAACCAGTTTGGCTTTTCTAGTCTGAAATCGACAGTATCAGACAAAGGATCCTGTTTTGGGGGCCCGCCTTATGACTAGTTGCCCGGCTAAGCCCCACCCACCTCTGACTGCTTCAGGGATAGGTATGGGTGTATCTTCACAATCTGGTCTGGGTAAACACACAGGAGAAGCGCTCAGTTTCCTGCCTGTATTATCTACAATAGATAACGGTACTTTTAGGCCCTGCTGAGGACCCTGTAGATAGAATCCACTCACGTAACCATCACGTGAGCTTCAGCCCCCGCTTCAGATGAAAACCCCGGAAGCCATCATCTCTCCGCTGCATAGAAAGTGCATAATTAGCTCAGTGTGCAGCTTGACCCCAGTGATTTTTCTGACGCACTTGGCCTTCAGTGTACGCCCTTTCTGAGACCTCCTGTGTCTTCTCCACAGCTGGAGATGCCCCAAACTGCACGCAGCACTTCCTGTGGGTGTGGCCTTGCATTCTTAGGCACTCCTAGGCCAGGGCTGCCCCCCCCCCCCGCCAAAGGGTCATATGTTTCAGCTCCTCACAGACTCACAAAGCTCTTTGAAATGGACCATGAGTGGCTCTATCAATTGTAATTGAGTTTTCCAGTCCCTCCTATTTCTTTTTAAAAAATGATTCTCTGATGGAGTCTTCTCAAAGAAACACTATAATTGGGCAGCCTGGGGCATGTGGGAAAGACTCCCGATGGCGTCAGTAGCTATTCTCAGGAGAGGAAAGGCAGGGTATCCCCACTGGGAGATGACAGCACTTGTTTCAAGTTGGGGAAGAGCCTGTGGTTCTCTTCCTGCGTTCGGAAGGGAAAGAGAACACACAATGTTCGTTTCCCTAAATACGGGATGTGCTATGCTAGCGGCTCATTTTCCAACATGTCATATCCTGGCAGAAGGCAGCAGGGGTCAGGGCAGGAAATGGCAACTTCTCCAAATGAGACGAGCCTTTCCCAGAGCGGTCATTGGCTCCAGGGAACTATAAAGCACGCTCATCCAGAAACGGCCTCTTACTTTTCTTCCTGGAGGCCGGAGTGAAGGGTAAGTGGGGGAGTCCAACGGGATGCGTCTGAAATGGGAATGGTGACATGGGGTCAATCCTTGGGCCATAGTGTACTTAGTGTGACTTTGCTCCTTTGTTATTTTTACCTGAAAACTTCTTACTGGTCAGATAGCTCATAGAGGCCCACAAGGAACAGTAGGACCTTAGTCAGGGGACCAGCGCTCTTCACAGGGCCCTGGGAAACAGCTGGATTTGTAGGCTGTCTGTAAAATCCCCCATCTTAATTGATGCGGATGGGTTCTGGCTGTGTGTGCTGATGCTGCAAGCTTGGGATCCTAGCACTCAGGAGGTTTGAGACCAACGTGGACTCTATAAAATCCTGTCTTTAAAAACAGCATCAACAAATGGAGAGAGAGCAAAATATTAATCAACTTCTTGCTCAGATATTTCAGTTTTGATATTCTCTTTCTGTGACTGATTTGACACTGTTAAGGTGTTCTGAGTGGTAAAAAGCGTAGTGGATGTGGAAATGGGGGTCTCTGGTAACCAGGACAGATGCTACGCTCAGCTTTCTCCATTCGTAGCCTTTTATTGGCTTTGATTCAACTTGATCCAAGGAAGCTTTCGGGGAGTTGTTATCCCCGAAACTCTTTCTTTTTTTGCCTTGAGACAGGCACTATGTAGCCTTGGTTGGCCTAGAACTCAAAATTTAGACCAGGTTGGTCTCTCAAGGATCTGGCCTCTGCCTCCCAGGTGCTGGGATTGGAGGTGTGTGTCACCACACTGGCATTGGCTATTTATTTTATCCCATTGGCTAGTCTTTTTTTTTTTTAATGACACTTTTGTAATGAAGAACTATAGTATTAACTGAATGTGATTTAGTTTTAATTAAATTTCCACCAAAGATCAAGATGTCTGAGGACCTTAGGGTCCTAAGTCAGAGTAAATAAAAAATTGTATCTTAGGACTTACTGAAAACATAAAGTCTGGCAGAAGAGAGTTGCTTCAGAAAAGCAGCCAACTTAGAAAGATTAAGTATTTATTTATTGAAATTAACACACTATAGGGTTTATTTGGGCATTTTCAAACATAATTTGTTTTGTTGCTTCTTCACCCTCTCTTTCTCTCATGCCCCTTTACCCTAACCTTTCTACCCCCACCCCTTGAGACAAAGTTTCATCATATAACCCAGGCTAACCCTGAATTCCCCATGTACTTACGGCTAGCCTTGCTAGAACCACTAGTTTCTTTAGTTTGATAGATGATATACTTTTTGAGGTTTTGGTTATGTATGTGGAAGAAGGGGGGGGATCCAACTTGATCCAAGGAAGCCTCAGGAAGCTGCTGCTCTCTTCTACCCCCTTTCTTTGCCTTGAGACAGCTTTTGTTACGTAGCCTTGGATGGCCAAGAACTCAATATTTAGACCAGGTTGGCCTTGAACTCTCAGTGATCCTCTGTTTCCCAAGTGCAGGTATTAGAGAGAGGGAGGGAGAGACGGAGGGAGGGAGAGAGAGAGAGAGAGATAGATAGATAGATAGATAGATAGATAGAGAGAGAGAGAGAGAGAGAGAACACAAGAAACAGCTGTGCTTCAAGACCCTAGGATGCAGGTCTCTACATAATGTAAAGCTTTTGCTACACGCCCAGTTTGCCACTTGTAAAGTGTTTTCTTCTATTTCTTGGTTCTTGTTTGTCAGGGGTTGGGGGAGGGAGGATAGGATGGGGGTGTCATACCCAGAACCTTGTTCATGCCAAGCAAAGGCTCTACCATTGAACTAGCCCAAGGGTTGTCTTGAAGAAATCGAAGTCACAGTATTGGAACAGCCATCTAATAGGCTCGACCTTCACGCTTAAATCTCATTTAACCAGAGGATGAAGTCCACAGATTCTGTTCCCTGAGAGAAAAGCAAAAGACCGCGTAATCTCTATTTGCAGTTAATGGATTCTGAGAATTTATGTAACTAGTCCCAGGCTCCAGAGTCAGCTTTTGAAAACTTGTCACATGACCCAGTGGTAACCTACCGCACCGCCCCCCCCCACCCCCGCTCCCCGACCCCGAGTGATAGTAACTGTTATTTATTTATTAATGTATTTATTTCTGTGGCCTTGGGGATTAAATGTAGGGGCTGAATGCTAGGCAAGTGATCTACCATTAAGATAACCCCTTCAGCGCAAGGTCTATTTAATCTTCGAAGACTCCCTCTTGTGCACCGGCCAGTTCCAGGCTGGGGCAGCAGCGGGCACAGGGTTAACTGCGCATCTGTGTCTTCACAGGGCATGGAGAGGCTGGCGGCCTGGGAGCCACAGGGCGTGGATGCGCTGCGACGCTTCCAAGGACTGCTGCTGGACCGCCGCGGACGGTTGCACGGCCAAGTGCTGCGCCTGCGCGAAGTGGCCCGGAGGCTCGAGCGGCTACGCAGGCGCTCCCTGGCGGCCAACGTGGCTGGCAGCTCTCTGAGCGCCGCGGGCGCGGTGGCCGCCATCGTGGGGTTGTCACTCAGCCCGGTCACCCTGGGGGCCTCGCTCGTGGCGTCAGCCGTGGGCCTAGGGGTCGCCACGGCCGGAGGGGCAGTCACCGTCACGTCCGACCTCTCTCTGATCTTCTGCAATTCCCGGGAGGTGCGGAGGGTGCAGGAGATCGCTGCCACCTGTCAGGACCAGATGCGCGAGCTCCTGAGCTGCCTGGAGTTCTTCTGTCAGTGGCAGGGTCGCGGGGACCGCCAGCTGCTGCAGAGCGGGAGGGACGCCTCCATGGCCCTTTACAACTCTGTGTACTTCATTGTCTTCTTCGGCTCACGCGGCTTCCTCATCCCTAGGCGTGCAGAGGGGGCCACCAAAGTCAGCCAGGCCGTGCTGAAGGCCAAGATTCAGAAACTGTCTGAGAGCCTGGAGTCCTGCACCGGCGCCCTGGATGAATTTAGTGAGCAGCTGGAGTCCCGGGTCCAGCTCTGCACCAAGGCCGGCCGTGGCCACAACCTCAGGATCTCTGCTGATCAGAATGCAGCGTTGTTTTTCTAAGAACATCCTTTACTTACATGGGATGTTCTGTATCTGTAGCATCCACGGGGAAGTGCCACGTAGGTGGAGAGCAAAGGATGACAGAAACTGTTCTTGTAGGACGTTGGTCCTCAACACCTTGTATGTGAGGGACTTTTTCACTTGTGTAATCCCAATGGAGTATGTGACCCTAATCACGCACTTTGGGCGGCAGAGCGGAGCGGGACGTGGTGGTGGGGATCCTTTTTGGCTGCACACAGCTGGGCAGATTCTCTCGTTTTAGAGTTATAAGGGGAGGGGTACTTTCATGGTTTGAACTGAGGTCCCTCCCAGACCTCTTTAAGTTCTTTACTAGAATCCTGGGATTCTCAGGTTGGCCAGAAGGGACTTTTGCTTTACAACTCTGCTTCTACAGTTTCTGATACACAGAACTCCAGAATCCAGAACAAGAAAGACCCGTTCTTGCCTTTGTAGGGTTGTAGATGCAGGCTGGTCCTCCGAGCTTACTGGCCCGGCTCTTCACGCCCCTGTCAATTTAGATACGAGGCCCATCATTGCCTCATTCTAATGCAGCATAACATTTGAAAATGATGGCAAGAAATAGTCATTTCCAGCCAGGCGTGATGGTCTATACCTGTAAGGTTAGCACTTGGAGATGAAGACAATCAGCGTCATCCTCGGCTACATAGTAAACTCAAGGCCGCCCAGGATTGTAAGACCCTGATCTCAAAAACCAAAACCAAACCAAAACAACACGAAAGTTAACCAGACTCCCTTCAGTAGACTTGTTCAAAGCCTCTGCAGGGGCTTTGTCATCCTCAGAATCACTCACAGAAAGCCCAGGACAAACTGTCCCACAGGTCAAAGAAAGACCATGCTGCGAGCATATAAAGCCAGTTACTCTGTCCCCTACGAACTAGGAGATGGAACACCACAGGCCCTCTAGAGGGCAGTGTCGCCCGTTCCTCGTGGAAACTGGTACCGAAAGGAATGTGAACCTACCAGAAAAAAACATTTTTTCTCTAGTCTCTGAAAACTCCAGATGACATAACTTTATTTATTTAAGATGTGTTATTTAATTACTGCCTATTATTTACATTTAATTTTATTTAACCATCATATTTAGAAAATAATAAGAATAGTAAGTGTCTGAACGGGAGTCTCTTGCGGCTCTTTTCAAGAGGACAAGTTTGAAGTCCTTAAATGTCTTTTTCCCCTCAGAGGGTACTCTTTCCTCTAGTGTTTTACACAGCCCTTGTAAGTAAGGTGGGGCAGCCCTGAATAGAGAGACAACGCTGACTTTAAACTAGGAAGTGGAGTCTTGAATTGTGGAGTGGATGAATGACTAAGCCCATGTGTCCTGAGGGTACTTTGCCAGAACAGAACACGTGACTTGAACAGAAAACCTGCAATTTAACTCAGGGGCGGGGGGGGGGCAAACAGAGACATGTGAAGGGGTGTTTTACCTTGGAAGCCTGATGTCCTTTAAGATTGTGTCATGGCAGAGATACGTTGCATTTGGGGGTTGTAAGAACCTATTATCTACATTTAAGAAAGTGTTTCTAATTTACTCAATATCTTCCTAAATTGTCCTAAAAAAATTAGTTGGAAAGTCTTTGGTCACGTTGCATTTGGGGGGTTGTAAGAACCTGTTAGCTACATTTAAGAAATTATTTCTAATTTACACAATATATTCCTAAATTATCCTAAAAAAATTAGTCTTTGGGATCATACCAAAGAAACCTTGGCTGTATTTTTAAATTATTTAGTGTCACACATGTGTACAGCCCCTATGCTTCCCAATGATGGCCTTGTGTCTGAGGAAATGTAATTGTGGCATGAGGGGAGGGGCTGCTGTTTCTGTATTTGTTTTCTTCTATAAATTGTAATTGGATCATATTCTGGCTTAATTTAACATTGACTCTTTTTGTGGGGGGAGGGTGACACTGTGTCTCCCTGTGTAGCTCTGACTGCCCTGGAACTCACTCTGTAGAACAGGCTGGCCTCAAACTCACAGAGATTCACCTGCCTCTGCCTCCTGAGTGCTGGGATTAAAGGTGTGTGCCATGCCCAGCTTGTGGTTTGTTTTTTTTTTAATTCTAGACTGCCTTGTATGGATGCTGGGGCACATTCCACACCGTCCTTACATCACGCAGTGAAAGCCATTCTCCTAGTTCATCATGCACTGATGCTTCATTTTGGATTACATTCCCCCAAAACTGAGCTGTCCCATATAAACCAAAAGGGCGTATTTTGAGTATGGCAAAGCCCTGAGGTTTTCATCAGTGGTCTGCATTGCGTGTGTATGGAGGAGAGTCTTCTTTCTATCAATAGCTGGATAGAGTAGTAACCCAGCAGGCAACCAGGTGGCAGAAGGACTGAGAATTTCGGGGCACCTGAGCTACAGAATGAGGCCTTATTTCAAAAACAAAGCAAAACCTGAAAACGCATTTGAGTCGTTCGCTGTTTGGCTGTATTATCAGGGATTACTTGATGAAGAAGGATTAGTCCCTTTCTTATGTGTGTGCGTGCTGTGAAGACAGGAGGCTTTCTGAGGAGCTAAAGTTCGTCAAAATTATCCTAGAGACAAATTGTTTATTCCTTCATGGGACTGCAAAGTAGGCTTTCCCTTCTATAAGCAAACAGGTTGAAAGGGTTTGTTGCAAAAGAAAAGAGAGAGAGAAATGCCAGGTTTGAAAAATACGTGTTTATTCAAAGTGTTGGAATGTTTCCTCTGTTCCTTCCTTGGCTTTACAATTTTTCTGAATTGCTTTGTTGCACCACAAAGGGAATTCATTTGGTCTGCGTCTCAAAGTTCCAATCAAGTGACATTCTGTTCCATTAAGAAATAATCCTTGGGGCTGGAGAGATGGTCAGCAACTAAGACCACTTGTTACTCATGCAGAGCACCAGGGGTCGATTCCTAACCCCCCCCATGATAACTCACAACCATTTGTAACTCCAGTTCCAGGGTCCTCTTCTGACCTCTGAGAGCACCAGCCATGCACATGGTACACATACATATATGTGGGCAAAATATTCATACACATAAATCATAGAAAAGAAAGAAAGACAAGAAAAGAAACAATCCGTAGCCAGCATTCTGATCCTAACCCCAGTGTATTTGCTCTAGACACCTGCCACTTCCAACATGGCAAATGACAAATGTAAAAAGTCTTTGCTGGGAGGAAAGAGAGAGCAGTGGGATGGAGACCATTCTAGACTGGGAATGTCAAACAGTCAACTTCATATATTGCTCCTTTAATGCTTATATGTAGAATAAAGGAAATTAGACAAAGGTTGTACAAGGCTTGAAGCCAATGGCTCAGTGGTTAAGCGTATGGACTGTTCTTTTAGGGGACCCAAGTTTGGTTCCAGCACCCCCTTAGTGACTCAACAACTATGTGGAGCTCCATATTCAGGGGATTCAGGGCCTTTTCCTGGCCCCTGTGGTCACCTGCATAGCCTCATACGACACACACACAGATGAGTCTTTAAAAAGAGGTTGTACAGAGATTGTAAAGTGGGGATGAAGCTGAATGCAGCAGCCTAGTTCATTTCTTCCACGGCAGTGAATTAGTCCTTCCCATTCTATTGGAGCAGGTGGTTCAAGTCTAAAACTTTTTTATTTTCTCATACTTACTTAGTCCCATGTTTGTCTTTGAATGCATTTAAACTATATGGCTCTATTGTTCCATAAATTATAAACAGGAATTCCTGTATCATCTAGAAAGCAGTCTTTAGCCATCTCAAAAAAATTGAAAGTAAAGCTGTCCTGGCGACACCTGTGTGTGTAAGCCCAGTACTCAGAAGGCTGAGACAGGAGGTGGAGGCAGGAGGATCAGCAATTCAAGGTCGGCTTTAGCAATGGAGACCAGCCTGAGCTACGTGGGACCCCATCTCAAAAAAAAAAAAAATCAGTTGTGGCCAGGTATTCTATTCCTAAAATTTCAGCCCTAGGGAGTCCCAGCCAGGAGGATGAAGAATTCAAGGCTAGCCTGGTCTACAGAGATCTAACTGAAAAACAAAACAAAGCAAACGCCTAGCTGTGGTTGCCACAGGCAGTGGGGACCGATACTCTGGAGCGGTCCTACTAATAGCCTATCTTTGCACCTGCACTTTGGAAACATTCCTGGGTCTAGAAACTGCATTGGTTCGTGCCAGCTCCACTCCGTTAGCCACAACCAGCCACAAGCCGGAGTCCTCTCATTGCTGAAGCACACGGGGTTCCTGTAGTAACACACATCCTCTCAGCAAACCTGGCAAAGCTCTAAGAGGAATGTAAATCATGCTGCGGGCTGGAGCTGGACAAGGAGAGCCCCAAGATCTCGGGACGTTCTGTTAGCAACCAGAGTTGCCAGAAGGGAAATTGTGTTGATAGAGTGAGTCCCATCTGGGGACCAGGAATGCCGCTGCGGAGAGAGAGTGGCTTCGTTGTGGTCTTACTGCTTAGTGATGCTTTCTATCTCCACTGTAACACCCCCACTTCTCCACCCCCCCATGCCCAAAGTGGGGTGCAGAAAGGTCTGATGTCTGCTTGGTCCCAGAGCTTTAGCCAGGGGCCACTGCCAAGGTCTCTGGCTCCCTACCTACAGCTAGACACTGACTGGTTCCCATGGGCAAATTTAGGAAGACACCTGAACTTGAGAGAGGCTCTTTGTGTAGGTCGGGCTGGGAGGGAGTCATGCCGCAAATCTTTCTAATAGGACGAAGCTGTTTTTTCTAGATCAACAAACACTGTTACCCTCAACCTGTGATTTAAACTGAACCCTCACAATGTGATTAAAAACTGTTATTATTGTCGTTATTTTAGCTAGACTTGGTGGTGCGTGCTTATAATCCCAGCACTTGGGAAGGCAGGAAAACCAGGAGCTCAAGGCCAGCTTCAGCTACATAGTAAATCTGAGGTCATCTTGGCCCAAGACCCTGTCTCTGAAAACCAACAGTCAAAACCAATACTTTTTTCAGTGCTTATAAAATTCGATTCTGGCAAAATGTAAAACCTTTCTGGTAAAGTATTTAGTAATCATAGCAGGCAATTATTAAGAACTTGCTAGTCTGTTCTAAGTACAAACTGACCATATTAGCTCATTTGATTTACAATAATCTTATCAAGTGGACACTCTAGTTACTATGTATTGTTAGATACCATGAGGAACTAGAGAGGGTGCACAATGAGTGTAACCCAAGATTTCAGTTCTAGAATGCTCTGATTCCAGAGTTGTGTGCTTACCTGTTCTCCTAGTGACTATAGTTCTGCTTCACATTGTGTCTCCTGCGTCTAACCCTAGCACTCTGAAAGCTGAGTCGGGAAGATTATAAGTTCATGGCCAACCTGGGCTACAGAGCAAAGGGTAAGCCAGCCTGGGATACAGAGTAAGGTAAGAAAAAAAAAAAGGAAAGACAGAAATTCAAAACCAAGGTTAAGAGTATAGTGCATATGTAAACAAGACAAAACCAAACTGGAATGGCAGGCGGTAAGAGTAAGAATTTGTAGCCGGGCGGTGGTGGCGCATGTCTTTAATCCCAGCACTCGGGAGGCAGAGGCAGGCGGATCTTTGTGAGTTCGAGACCAGCCTGGTCTACAAGAGCTAGTTCCAGGACAGGCTCCAAAGCTACAGAGAAACTCTGTCTCGAAAAACCAAAAAAAAAAAAAAATTGTGCTAATTGCTGAGGTGCTGAGACCTTCAGTGTTAGCAGAGACAACACAGCCATGAGAAATGACTAGTATACTGACCAGTGTTACGTCAATTCGGCACACGCTGAAGTCAGATGGAACCTCAGTTCAGAGTGACCTGTGGGCTAGCCTGTGGTGTGCTTTGTTGTGTGATGGTTGATGTGGGAGTGCCCAGCCCACTGCCTGTGGGACCACCCCTAGTGGTCCTGGGTGATACAAGGAAGCGGGCTGAGCCCGTCATGAGCAGGAACCCAGGAAAGCAGCACTTCTTCATGCTTCCTTTTCAGTTCCAATCTCCAGGGGCCTGCCTGGAGTTCCTGCCCTGACTTCCCTGGATGATGGGCTGTGAGGCGAAAGCAGAAGCCAAATAAATTCTTTTCTCCTGAAGTGGCTCTTGGCCACGGCGTTTTACCACAGCAATAGAAACTAAAATACTCAGTGACAAACCTCTTTAAAACAAACTTCTTGAGCTCGTCCCATCAAAGCTATCACTGACCCTGGTTGTCTATTTTCATTTTCTTCCTGCTAGTGGGTGCGCTCACTTTCAGTCCAGCTGTGTAGACTCACCTCTGGAAGCTTCTCAGTGAGTACATGGGTGTGAGCTTGACTAAGACTCTGGGCTCCATTAAACAAGGCCAAGCCATCCTGCTTTGTATGGGTGGTTTATTGTTGACATGAGATAACCTCAACCTCTAATAACCTCTGAGATGCAATGAGACACCATCTAATGTTCACGTTTCATTGTAACTACCCTAAGTCCTTTGACATTGTGGATGACCTGTGCTAGTTTGTTTGTGTCACCTTGGCACAAACGAGGGTCACCTGGGAAGAGGGAACCTCAGTCGAGGTATTGCCTTCGTCAGACTGGCCTGTGGGACATTTTCTTCATTAATGATTAATGTGGGAAGCCAGCCCAGTGGAGGTGGCACCACCCATGCTCAGGCGGTCCTGGGTTACAAAAGGGCAGGCTCGACAAGCCATGTAAAAGCAAGCTGTAAGTTCATGGTCCCTCTTCCATGGTCCCTGACTCGGTTCCTGCCCATTTATACTATGTGATTACTTTTTTTTTTAATTTTAATATAAAAATAAACAAGTGATAATTGTTATATGGTGTATGTGTGTATGCACACGTGTGTTGTGCATGTGTGAAGGTCAGAGGTTGGTATCAGCTGTCTTCCTCGGTTACCCTCTATCTTATTGTTGAGACAGGGTCTCTCACTGAACTTGGGGCTCACCCTTTTGGCTAGCTGGAAACCTAGTCATTGGGACCCAAGTGTCATTACCTCCTCAGCACTGGAGTTAAAGCTATGTCCTAGGAATCTGAAACCATGTTCTCATGCTACCGTGGCAAGCATTTTACGGAGCTGTCTAATTCCTTGTTTTGTCCTCTCTCCCTCCTCTCCACTTCCTCCCTCCTTCCCTTCTATTTTTTTTTTGCTTGTTTTCAGTGCTGGTGATCAAACCCAGGGCTCCACATATGTCAATTTTTAAAATATTTTTCTTCTTTTGAAGTCTCACGACAGCCTCTATAGATGCTTCTGGTTCTTAACTTACTTGGCAGTCTGTCTTTCATTCCTAAACTTCAAGTACCCCCTAATTTTGGACTCTTAAATGGCTACCTTCTTACCTCCACTGCCTCCATGCAGCCTGCGTGTGTCCACTCCCCATGTCCCATTGCTACTCCTGAACTGGCAGGACCTCACTCTTCTCTTGGGTCAGCTTGAATTTGACAGACATTAAGTGAGATGGAGGATGATGGAAACTGACTGAGTAGGAAGCGTGCAGGTGGAATGTGTGGAGAACAAAGAAAGGACCGGCTGTGTTTCTACGACTCTTTCTTGTCACTGCAGAGCCTTACTGTGATGTCAGCCTGATGTGGTCTCACCCCAACCTATGTGTCTAAAAGCCTTGTGTTTGTGGCTCTTCCGATGACCAGTCTTACTGGAGATATTTATGTTTACCATGAGGTCCTTAGGGACAGGAATTGAATCACAGATGTCATTCAGTCTCCCTATGGTGGTGGCTCTGGCTCCTGCCACAACATCTGCCAGATGAACACATGAAGAGCACTGCACATCTCCATAGAGGCACTGACCCATGTCAGTGTCCTCCCACCGTGTAATGCACAGTGTCCCTTCCATTTCCTCTGCTGTAAAACTGGTCCAATTTCTACCACTCTTCTGCCTCTATCAAAGAGGGCACACACTGTACCCCTATAATAGCTCTTGGGAGATTGATGAAGGAGAACCGGAGGTTGAGGGTTATTCTTAGCTGCACGGTGAGTGTGAGGCCACCCTGAGCTACATGGGGGAAATGGAAAAGACAATGTCAGTACCCCAGTTGTCTGTCTTCTAACTTCATTGTCTGAACAGCTTCCAAAGGTTTCGTTCTTGGTTATACCTTTCCTAAAGTATGTCTTTCTCACTAAATGTGCCTATCCCTTTTTGCTTTCCTTTCCTTTTTTACTTGTTTTTCAAAGGAAAGGTCTTTATTTTTCTGTTATGCATGTGTCTGTTTTGCCTGGATGTCTGTGTGCTGAGTTAGGAGACTTATGAGTTCCAACCCAGCCTGGGAAACTTATAAGAGTCTGTCAAAGGGGGAAAACCCTCTAAATAAGTAAATCAGATTTGGTTCCGAGTTTGAGTGCAGATTTCAGAGGCATACCGAGTTTCTATGGGGTTTGGGTGGCTTACTCAGTGCATTATGGCGGGTGACATTGTGAACGAGGAGTTAAGATGACTTCAACTAATGGTGTAGCATAGAACTGTTAAAAGGGCTGAGTCAGAACAGGTGCAGGGCGGAGGTGATTAGGAGAGGGAGAAAGGCAGGAAGTGAGGCGATTAAAGCAAAAACCGGCTAAGTCAGGTCCTTAGTGGAGACTACCCTCCATGAAACTGGACCTTAAAGCCAGGGCCTCATGCAGTTGGTTCTCTCCTACCCTGTGGGCCTCAGGGATTGAACTCAGGTCAGCAGGCTTGGCAGCAAGCATCTTTACCCACTCAGCTGTCTCACAGCCGAGCCGAGAGATTTTGAAGGACTAGGAGAAAAGAATCAGAGACCAACATACACCACCGAAACAAGCCAAATAATATATTCAAGGGACAGTGAAGAATGAGCTGGTTTCTCCTTCAAGGCCATGGACTCATAATGGGATGGATTCGCCCATCACTTGCTAACAGCTCAAAAGATGCTGAATTATCACCGAACATGAGGAATTCACATAGCAGCTCCAACTCGTGCTTCTCTTTTTGTTTATTGCAATCACTTTGATGCCAATGCATTAAATTGGGAAACTTCCTGTTTGAAAAGGCGGCAGCGCTGCCGTGTGTGTCACCATGGCGAAATGTATGTGTATGTCATCACGTCATCCTGGCAGATGAATCTGGTTGCCAAGGAAGTTCATAAACAACTCCATCTTTCGTAGCCTGTCTTTTTCTTTCTAACTGTGCAAGCCTTTAAAAAGAAAACACTCGTGTTGTATATAAGGAATCTGAAACAGCCAGGAAATGAGTCAAAGCTGCTTTTCCTTTTAGTGCCCAGCCCATAGTATGAACTTGACCTTGAAACTCTACCTTCTGTGGCTTTTGACGTAAGGATTCTAATATAACACCCATATTTCCTGCTTGATGTTCACTGGGTTAAACCGATTGCTTCCACGTTTTATTTTTATTTTAGAACATTATTGCCCTTTACACAGCAATATTCTGTCTGAGACCCCGAATATTCCGGGAACCTAGATACAAACGTCTTTTTTTTTTTCCCCAGCTGAGACAGCGAGAAAGATGATTTATTGTACGAGTTGCACTTGGCCACAAATGAAAACAGAACTAATCCAGAATCCCACAGGTCCAGATCAGAGGGGTTGTGGTTGTAATGAAGGCAGTCAAGTCTCTCAGGTGGTCTCTGCGAGAAGATGGTGATGCTCCAGGTCCATTGAGACTTGTACCGACAGTCCGACAACTTGTGCCAGCATCCCGGCCTTCCGCATCCCTTCTGCTCCTTTGGCTTCTATGGGTGCACAAGCTGATACAGTTGGGTCTCTGCCTCGTCTTTCTTCTCTTGTGCTTCAGCCTGCGCATTTGCTTCTTCCTCCACTCTGTTCTCATGGTGCAGCAGTTCCAAGGGTGGCCCTGAGGCTGAGGACACAAACCTCTTTTAGTCTCAAGACCTAAAGACGGAGTGCACTGTGGGAATCTCATCAAATGTCAGGCTTAATAGGGAAGTTGGCTTTGCTATCACATCTCCATTCCTGCTACACCCTATATCTCTGAGCCACATTGTAGGGTGACTTTCCCCACAGGACTGGCTGATAGCAGTCTTCTTCAATCGGGCTGATCCCTTCAGGTTCAGAAATTCCTGTGGTCCACACACTCATAAAAAACAAGCCCCAAGCGCTCCCACAGGACCCGAGACTACTGTTCTCATTCCTCCACGGAGCGAGAATCACCCAGTGCCCATTTGGTGCTGTTCTAGGGACTGCTCCTGTAGTGCTTCCAGCCATCAGACACACAAAACCCTGGGGTAGGGGGAAGACAGGTGGAGGGCTTAGCTGCAGAGGCTCAGACTTGCTGCTGTGGAGCCTGCAGGGAGGGTGAGAACAGGACTAAGAAGCAAGCACTGGTGGGAACCCCAAATGCTGCAGTTTTAACGTGTGTTGGAAGGTAAGTGCTTGTTGTGGCTAAAAACTAATTGTCCATAGAAGGGGCCCCGTTTAGAGTATGGAGCCTACACAAGTGACTAAATTGGCTTATGCCCACTGAAAAATTTAAGGGCACATTACTGATATTTCCAGTTTTCTTTTACCATTCCCGGGATGACCCATTGATAATGTAGCATCATTTTAGGACAACACAGGTTCCCGGAGTGTCCATGACCTTCTGTATTAATTATTTTTCTCACTGGCATGATCAAGTACCTGACTAGCATAAATAATTCATTTTGATTCATTGTTGGCAGAGTTTTTTGTCCCATCAGGTCCCACAGTCATTTAGCCCCAAGAAATCACACAGAAGTCTATATCAATTATAAACTGATTGGCCCAGTATCTCAGGCTCCTTTTATTAACTAATTTTTATAACTTATATTAGCCCATAATTCTTATGTGTTTTACCCACGCGGCTTGGTACCTTTTTTGGCGAGGCAGTCACATCTTGCTATCTTGCTTCCTCTGCATCTGGGTCACAACTGGAGACTGAGCTTCCCTCTTCCCAGAATTCTCCTGTTTCCATTGCCCCACCTCTACTTCCTACCTGGTTGCCCTGCCTATACTTTTTGCCTGTCTACTGGCCAATCACCATTTTATTAAAAATAATACAAGTGACAGGATAAATGACCATTGTCCCACAGCACTTCCCCCCTTTAAAAAAACAAACCAAGAACTCTGAATCTAATATCCTTTGTTTAGCTTTTTTCCTTACCATTATCCATAATAACTTGTAACCAACATTATAAACAAAGGAAAATATCCATAGTTCATTTTTTGGGAATGTGGACATAGTTTTAGGCTACTTCCTGCTGATTGGGGGCGCTGATAATCTTATGGGGACCTAAATAAAATTTAGAATTATGATCAAGTCATGACTAGAGTATCCTGTGAGGCTTGATCATCTCAGGCAGCAGTCTGGAATCTGTTTTTGATGTAGAATTCAGACATCTGGGCCATCCGTTTTTACCAGAGATTTCTCAGGTGGTCTTTCTTGATCAAACCTGATTTTTCTTAACTCAGAATGAGTCCACAGCCTCTCATTTTCTGTGGAAACAT
>JAQHUG010000135.1:1249483-1265288 GCA_028555095.1 Dicrostonyx torquatus
GCCCACCACCACCTTTTTTGAGATTGTTGTCATCCTTAATTTCCAAATAGTATTTTACTCTCCTGTCTCCCTAGTTGTTCTGCTTCTTCCCTTTTGCTGTATAATAGTGATTCTATCATCACTCTTCCTCACTCTAAAACAATCTGGACCTGTTGAATTAGAATTTTCAATTGTAAAGCTGGATGATGGTGGCACACGCCTTTAATCCCAGCACTTGGGAGTTTGAGGTCAGCCTGATCTAAAGAGGGAGTTTCAGGACAGTCTGGGCTACACAGAGAAACTCAAGCAAGAGTTTTTAGGCACTAGACATAGATACAGATAGGGACATATCCCTCATAGATTGTAACTCTGTTGTGTCTGCCCTAACCAGGAGAGATTCATGGTTCCCATGTCTGCATTGTTAGCATGTACATGTGTTTGTGTGTGTGTACATCTCTCCAGTACTGGGGATGATGGTGGTGCATGTGGAGGAGAAGGGAGAGCACAAGGGATTGAACACTAAGAGTCACAAGGGAAGGAGTGAGGCTGTGAAGATGCTCATGGCTCCCAGTTAGTTACAGAAATCAGGGACATTTCATGGTGCTTTTGCTTAGGAGCTCAAAGACTGCTGGCACAAGTGTGCCCAGTTGGCTTGTAGCTCTCTCTCTGAACCTTAAGTTCTCTGCGTTCCTCCCAGAACTGATTTTTCTACAGTTCCTATCTCCATTTTTGGCTTTTGAGTTTTCCATAACTAAAATTGGTCACCCACCACATTTCCTTTCAACCCGTTTTTATTTCTGTGTTTGAGATGGGTCCTTGTGTGTTGTCCAGGCCGACTTCAGACTCCTGGGCTCAAGAGTTTCTTTCTCCAAGCCTCCCATGTAGCTGTGCTTCTTTGGATATACTGTTCAGCTCCTTGCCTCATTCAGGCTTATCCTGATGAATAATAACACCAGTTGTGAAATTCCCTGTTTATCAAAACTTACTGGGGGTTTATGGATTCCTTTCTAGCCTCATTTCTTTCCCACATGATACCCAGGTGTGGCCTCTCACTCTTCCTTTGTGCGCTGTTTCTTAGAGCCCCAACCCTCTTTCCTCATGCAAGAATAGCTGTACTTCCCCTCTTTGCCTACTTCCAGATAGAACTTGTAGATATCTGTTAGCCTGGCATTTCTCTTTATGCTCTCTTTATATTTTCTAGGGTCTGTATTAAGGGCCTTAGCAAATTAAACATATTTGTGTTGGTGAAATCATTCAGCAGTTAAATGCACCTACTATTAAAACCCATGACCTGTGTTTGATTTTTGGAACCTACATGGTAGAAGAGAGAACTGATTCCTACAAATTCTCTGATGGCCACAGCTATGCCATGGAAATGTGCACGTGTGCACAAAGAAAACACACTTAATAAAAAAAAAAATTTAAATTAGCTTCAAATTAAGCCAGGCAAGGTAGTGCATGCCTTTAATCTCAGCACTTGGGAGGCGGAGGCAGGTGGATCTCTGTGAGATCGAGGCCAACCAGGTATATAGAGCTAGTTTCAGGACATCCAAGGCTCCACCAAAACCTAAAAAGCAAAACAACAACAAAACCCCCAAAACTTAGTTCAAATTAAACATAGTTTTATATTTGTCTTATTATTGGATTTTAGCTTATCTAGTTTAGAGAAATCCCCTTTCAGTTACTCATTCTCTCTAATGGCCAGCACTAGACTTTAAAAGAGCACAGAGGGCATTTCTTTGTATTAGGGTTTTGTTTGGTTCTCTCCTTCAGGCCGAGATATTATTGGGTTGGCAGAAACTGGATCTGGAAAAACAGGTGCCTTTGCTTTGCCCATTCTAAATGCGCTGCTGGAAACTCCCCAGCGTTTGTTCGCCTTGGTCCTCACCCCTACTCGAGAGCTGGCCTTTCAGATCTCTGAGCAGTTTGAGGCACTGGGGTCCTCCATTGGAGTGCAGTGTGGTAAGTGTTTGAGAAGAGCTGAGCCCTGCGGTGTCCTCAAGAGTGGAGAAGAGTGGGGAGGAGAGGGCAGGGAAGTGCTGTTGGCATGTTGTTGAATAAGGAGTTGGTGCTGTGATTCAGTTTTTAGGAGCGGCTGGACAAGTGTAAGTAGGAGTCTAGCATTGGCTTGGAAGGTGCTCAGTGAGAAGATTAAGAATGATTGTTCTGTATTTGCTTTATTTCTGTAGCTGTGATTGTTGGTGGAATTGATTCAATGTCCCAGTCACTAGCCTTGGCCAAAAAACCACATATAGTAATAGGTGAGTCACTGACAAAGGTACCCACCACCACTACTGGGTGGACTGTGGAAAATCTACCATGGGGGGTGGCACCTGGGGAGTGGACCTTGTGACCTTGCTTAACTTTCAGGTGTCTTCACTGTTTTATGGGTAGTAGATTATTTTCTCATCCTTGGGTCCTTTCTTCTCAACCTTTCTTGGTAGCCACTCCTGGCCGACTGATTGACCATTTGGAAAATACCAAAGGCTTCAACTTAAGAGCTCTTAAGTACTTAGTCATGGATGAAGCAGACCGGATACTGAACATGGATTTTGAGACAGAGGTGAGTTTTTAACATTGGTCCTCCCTAGAGCTTCTCTGTTGCACTGGTTCAGTCTGGTTTTGGTTCCTTTGCATCTGTTGTTCAGAGCCTCAGTTAGGCTCAGTGAGCAGCAGCATACCGTGGCTTTCTGAGTTCTCGGCGCCTCTTGTCTAAAGAGTACTGTCGTGACTGACTTGTCTGGGTGTATGTGTGGTTTCTATTTCATTTGGTGTAGGTCTCTTCTGTATACCTTGGAATGAATGCTTTCCCTGCCTTTGATGACCTACTTGACATTGTTTATATAATTGAGTAATGTTTATTTTTGGCCTTTTTCTTAGGTTTAAATTGTTCTTTTCTTTGAATGGCATTTAAAAAATATTACATATGGTCTGGTATCAGAGTATAAATGTTCACTAAATTTAAACTATATTTTAAGTTCCTAAACCTTCCGAGATTTGGTTTCTCAGTTCCATCCCCATGTGTGTTCTTCCACCCCCACCCCATCACTATGCAGAGAATCTATAGACATCTAGTCTGAGTGTCATTGTCATTCTTTCCTGTGTGCCTCAGGTTGACAAGATCCTCAAAGTGATTCCCCGAGATCGGAAAACATTTCTCTTTTCTGCTACGATGACCAAGAAGGTGAGATTTGCTTGGACTCCTGTTTTCCTTTGGATAAGAACTGAGACATAAGTTCTTTTTTTTGATTTTTTTTTCGAGGCAGGGTTTCTCTGTAGCTTTGGAGCCTGTCCTGATCTATCTCTTGTAGACCAGGCTGGCCTCGAACTCACAGAGATACACCTGCCTCTGCCTCCCAAGTGCTGGGATTAAAGGTGTGTGCCACTATCGCCCGGTGATACATAAGTTCTCATAAGGGCAAGTAAGGCTTAGTGAGTTTAGATCAGGCTGCTCAATATGGTGAGGCCCTATCCATATAAAACCAAAAATTAAATTAATTAGTTACTCTTTTAAAAAGGACTTGATATGTAAGTTAGGTGTTGTATATACCAGCTATTTGGGAGGCTGAGGCAGGAGGATCACAAGTTTAAGGCCCTTTATACCCCAAAGTAGTAAGTTTAAGGCCAGTCTGGATACCTTAGTGAGAACCTTAGAATATAAACTAGGGCTGGAGATGTAGCTAGTATTTGGGTGAGGCCCTGGGTCCAATGCCTAGAGTGTGCGTGTACATGCGCGCACACACACAAGGAAGAGAGAAATGAATATATAACAATAGTGAAAACACACAAAAATAAAAACATGGGGCATTTAGGAATTGATATGATGTTCTGTTTTCTTTCTTTAGGTACAAAAACTTCAGCGTGCGGCTCTGAAGAACCCTGTGAAATGTGCCGTTTCCTCCAAGTACCAGACGGTTGAGAAGCTGCAGCAGTATTACCTTTTTATTCCCTCCAAATTCAAGGTGAAGTGTTGGCTTTGTCATTGCTGCCATTCCTGTCCTCACCAAAGCATTTGAGAATGCGTCAGCTCTTGTCCAGCAGAGAGCTGCATGGCCAGCTTCTGTTTATCCCAGATAAAGTGAACATGCCAGGAATTCACAGCACTAAACCAAAGTAGAAGCCATGATGGAATGGTAGAGTTCTTCCCCGGACCAGTCCTCTGCTCAGTTTTCTGTTGTCTGCTTATTTCATGGCTACTTTGGAAAGACCTTGCTTTGTGGCTAAGTACAGGTCTGTGTGACCTCAGGATGCGCTGGGGTGCTTGATTCACAGAGCTCATGTAGCTAGCCAGGTGTGGCAGTGCTTGCCTGTAATCCCAGCACTGGGAATCTGAAGCAAGAAGATCACCATAGGTTCAAGGCCAGCCTGGGCCTCAAAGTCAGGTTGAGGCCGGTTTGGACCACATAGTGAGACCTGCTACTACCTGAACAGCTTAGGGATTGGCCGAGATGGGGCAACTGGAAATTATGAAACTAAGGCATGGAAAAACCGGGATTGGGTGGGCTGTGCTCTCTGATAGAGTAGCATCAAGAGCAACTGGGAAAGCCAGCATGTTTATTACACGTACGAGTAGGTTTAGCTATCCTCTGTAGTGGGTCATCCCTGTCGGGAACAGTCTCAGGCTGTACACTTCTAGAGGAGGAAGCTGTGGCTGTCAACATTGGCGCACTGATGGATCCCTGAGCCTGACCAGGAAAGGCTTGCTATTTCCTGGGTCTGAGGTATTCGGGACCTTCATGGCCTTCATGTCAACAACAGCTCAGGAAAGGACTTCAGTCAGCTCCTTACACATCCACTCAGGGATTCCTCCACTCCCCACAGATAACCCTGTCCAAAACCCTGGGGAATAGCAGGAAGAAGCACAAAGCTCAAAGCTGGAGGTTTGGATAATTGAGACTCTCCTACAAGCTTCGTCTTTTCCTACATGTTAGGTCTCCAACTTTTCTTCCAGGTCAGTTATGTACCTTGTTTTGGGTTTGTGATTTAGGACACCTACCTGGTTTATATTCTCAATGAACTGGCTGGCAACTCCTTTATGATATTCTGCAGCACCTGTAACAATACTCAGAGAACGGCTTTGCTACTCCGAAATCTCGGGTTCACTGCCATCCCCCTCCATGGACAGATGAGTCAGGTAAGAGTTCTTTGTCAGGAACTGCTGGGATAGAATGGCAAACCCTATCATGTAGCACGATTAATGAAAACCCAGAGACAGATGTTGGGGTTCAACCCGAAGGTCAGAAAAGCAAAACAGTCAACCACTAGCTCTTACCTCTGCTTCAGTTCGAAATGACAATTCTGCCTCCAGGAATCTCAGAATGAGACTGTGTGAGAATTGTCTCCTCCTGTCTTATATTCCTCTCTTGCGGTGGGATTAAAGGCATGTACCACTACTGCCTGGTTTCTGTAGCAAACTAGTGTGGCTACTGAGATTAAAGGTGTGTGCCACTACTGCCTGCTCTGTAAGGCTGACCAGGGTGACTGTTTTACTCTCTGATCTTCAGGCAAGCTTTGTTTATTAAAATACAAATGAAGTATCACTACATTGTGTCAGTAAATTAGTGTAGCAGAGACAGAGGGCACCCTTGCCCATTGCACACTCCTGACTTTATGGGCACCAGTGCGCATTGCACACTTCTGATTTTATAGGCATCATTGCACGCTGATTTTATAAATTTCAATGCTCCTTACACATTCCTGATTTTATGGGCATAAGTGTGCATTGCACATTCCTAATTTTATGGGCACCGGTACCCATTGGATCCTCCTTATTTATGGGCTTTGACGTATTGCTTTGTAAGCTTGCTTTCCTTTTTCAGAAAGCAGGTAGCTCATACTCCTATTGGAATATTTCATAGATGAGATGGTTCTGTTGGTAAAATACTTTTCCATGCAAGCATGAGGAAGAGTTTGAGTCTAGAAACATCCAGAGCTTGATGTGGTGACATGCACTTGTAATCCTAGCTGCCTGGAGCTCAGCTCACTGGTTAGCCAGTTTAGCCTAACTGCTGAACTTCAGGTCAGTGAGAGATTGTGTCTCAAAAGGACATTGTCACAACACCTAAGGGTGTCCTCTGGCCTATACATACATGTTCATATGCATACTCTTGTGCACCTGTGTATACATGTGAATACACATATACGTAAAAGAACATAGGTAGTTGTCTGGTTTGTAAGCTGTTGAGTCAATATATTAGCAGTGATGACTCTCTGGTCTCTAAAGACTGCTAATTTTTTTTAGTATTATGTTTCTGACATGTGAAAAACAGTCCCTATTTTTTTTGTGTTACTGTTTGTAGCCTGTCTTAAGTATTTTTTGTTGTTTCCATATTTGTTTTAACTTGAGAAACCCTGCCCTTGACTTAAAAGGAGAAACTATATAAAAACTAATTTATTGTGTTTATTGTATTTGTATTCCATGTCGAATATGCTAGGATTTCTTCACTTTTCAGAATTAAAGTTTCTCCTTTCTTTTCCTCATTTTAGAGCAAGCGCCTTGGATCCCTTAATAAGTTTAAGGCCAAGGCTCGTTCCATTCTTCTAGCAACTGATGTTGCCAGCAGAGGTCTAGATATACCCCATGTGGATGTCGTGGTCAATTTCGACATTCCGACTCATTCTAAGGTGGGTCCTCTTGATGCCTGGACTTTCTAGTTCCAAAGTTTATTTATTAAATAATGTGGGTTTCTTTTCTTGTTTGTTTTTCCTGAGTTATAATGTAGTGTTTCTGTCCTCTGTTAGTTCAGTGTCGAAACTGAGAAAGTGGTGTGCTAGAGCTCATTTGGTAGAGCTCTTCGCTGGTGTACACAGGACTCTGGCTGTGCGGTGTAGCCCAGATAAACTGGAAGTGGTAGCACAGGTCTGTCATCCCAGCACGCCAGAGGAAGAAGCAGGCAGAACAGGACTTCAAGGTCGTTCTCAGGGACCTGGGAAGTTCAAGGCCAGTCTGTGCTACAGGAGATTCTGTCTCAAAAAGCAGCAACTGAGAAAGCTCTTGACTGATTTATTCCCATTGGCACTTGCCTGTGCTTGCAGCATTAGCCGATGTGACTGTGAAGATATCCAGTCCGAGGGGGCAAGTGCAGGATGCTGACCACTCAGTCCCACTTCACAGACAGTGGCTTCTGTTGCTCGTGTCTTCGTACTTCGCAGTCTTGGCACTGTTCGCATTTGTCCTGGTGAATTCCTTGTCCTGGGAGCTGCTGTTTGCATATAGTGTGCTTAGCATTCCTCGAATCCGCTTGACTACAGTACCTCACATTCTGCCAGTTGAGACAACCAGAATGCTCGAGGCATTACCAAAGGTCCCTTGGGAGAGGCAGGATCACCCCCGGTGGAACGTTGTTTCTCTTGGCTCCTTGTGGAGATAAGCTGCTGTCTCGTTAGATTTTCACAACAACTCTAAGTTTGGGCATTCATTTCTAGCGCTGGTCTATAAATAGGATGTACAGATAATTGTGTAGGACCCCTAGGTCCAGTGTCTCCATAGCCATGGAGTTAGGTGCGGTAGGGTTTGTCTTTGTATAAGAGAAGGCAGGCGTTGGATGAGTTTTGTGCCATGAGAATGTGATATATATATATATGGAAATAGATTTCTCAGCACATTCCCAGGCCATGTCCTCCACCTTCCAGAGGCGTGTGTTTTCTTTGGAAGGCCTGCAGCAGGACTTTGCACACACTCCTTCTTACCTGCTCTGAATTTATTTACCTTCTCCACCCCAGGACTATATCCATCGAGTGGGACGGACTGCAAGAGCCGGGCGCTCTGGAAAGGCCATCACTTTTGTCACACAGTAAGTGAGTCCACATGGGAACAGCACAGTGATGGGTGGGGCACTGGGGAGCCTCTACCCTTTGTGTGCTGAGCACACAGGAGCTCTCTTGGCACTCTGTGTGTGTGTGAGAGAGAGAGAGAATCTGTGTGTAGCACCTGTGTCTGTGTGTGTGTGTGAGAGAGAGAGAGAAAATCTGTGTGTGTGTGTGTATGTGTGTGTGTGTGTGTGTGTGTGTGTGTGAGAGAGAGAGAGAGAGAGAGAGAGAGAGAGAGAGAGAGAGAGAATCTTTGTGTAGCACCTGGGTAGACCATAGGTCAGCATTGGGTGTCATTTCTCAGGAGCCATCCTCGCTGTGTTTTGAGGCAGGGTCCCTCTTTGGCCTGGAGCTTGCCAAGTAGTCCAGGCTGTCTGGCCAGTGAACCCTGGGGACCCACCTGTCTCTACCCACTGTGTGCGCCACCGTGCCCAGTTTGTTCTTATGTAGGGCTTGACCTCGGGTCTTCATGCTTGCTCCCTGAGCACTTCACCACTGAGTCATCTCCCAGCCCTGGTTTTCTTAATTCTGAAATGGGAAACACTCTGACCTAGTAAAATTTTGGTAAAGGTGGGATAATTTGACGGTCATGGTAGATCTGTCTTAAAAATAAAGACGGGAAATACTGTGAAAGATGTCATATATTTTGCCATGTCATACAGAAACACAAGTGGCGCCTGCTACTTCTTTCAGTGCCAGAACTGGGGAGCAGTGGCCTTTCCCTTAATTACAACTGCCTAGAATGACCATGTTTGACTTTTTTATTTTTAATTTTTTATGTGTATGGGTGTTTTGCCTGCATATATGTCTGTGTACCACATGCATGTCTGGTGCCTGCAGAGGTCAAATGAGGGTGTCAGATTCCCTGGGGCTGGAGTTACAGATAGTTGTGAGCCACCATGTGAATGCTGGGAATTGAACCCTGGTCCTTTGGAAGAGCAGTCAGTGCTTTTAGACAGCAAACCATCTCTCCAGCCCTGTTTTAAAAGTTTATTCTTTGCCAATTTCACACATGTATACAATGTATCTTGAGCGTATCTGCCCCCCATTTGCTCCCCCTCTTCCCTTCACTTCCTCTTGTTCTTTTATACAACACTGAGCCCAGTTAGTGCAGCTCTTACTAGTGTGGGGGGGTGCAGGCTCCTGTGCTATGCGTGACTGATACTGTGGGTAGTTTCCCAGGGGTCCAGCACAAAGCTTCATTTTTTACCTGTATTTTGAGAAGTAGTCATATTCAGCATTGTTTAAAACTGGTCCATACTCCAGTATGCATGATAGCATGGCACTGGGCATCAGAAGATGCTGGCATCACCAGCCCAACAGAGCCAGGCAGTTTTCTTTCCTCAGGTATGATGTGGAACTCTTCCAGCGCATCGAGCATTTAATTGGGAAGAAACTGCCCGTCTTTCCGACACAGGATGAGGAGGTTATGATGCTCACAGAACGTGTGAACGAAGCCCAGAGATTTGCCCGAATGGTACGCAGTGTCTGCTTTCCCCAGCTTCTGATGCTCTAACCTGTGTCCTCATCTTTACACTTGCATTTTGTCCAGAATCAACATGGCAAACAAAGGTTGGAGGCTCATGGGAAGTTTACCACTGAATCTGGGTTGGTGTAGTCTGACCAGGGTGACCACATTCTCCACTCTTCGTGTAATTGTACCCTCCCCCAACAAAGGTCAATCTCACGGTCAGAGGGCTAGCTGTGGCTAGAGTAAGCTCGGGCATTTTGTTCACCTCTCAGAACCAGTTCCTCACCTGTAAATTGGGTGTAACATTTGCCGTGTATACCTTCAGTGTATTCTGAGCACTGGACAAGGCTGTGTGAACTGTGAATGTGTAGGGTAGTGGCAGAGGCAGCAGTGAGACAAGGTTCTAGAGGAACCCCTTGGAAGTTCTGCCTTCAGGCTTCCTGTGGTTTTCTGCTCACATGGAATTTATGTTTGAGGATTTGTTTACAACAGTGCCATCTGTGGTGGGTAAGAAAGGTGGACGGCACCTGAAGTTGTTCTTTGACCTGCATGTGCGCACCCGCAAAATGGACGTCCCTCTCCCCCGTATACTGTGCCGCCTGCCGTGGAGTATAATGGCAGATGCCTGAATCCTAGCACTTTTGAAGCTGAGTCAAGGGAATCACTGAGAGGTCAAGCCAGATGTATACACTGGGAAAGATATTCAGGAAGTATAGACGGTATTAAAGTAGTCACTGAAGAGGTGAACCGGGGAGAACCAGTGATGGCATTGCGCTCATTTTAACTTACCTTGTTACGTGTGACTAACGCGCTTCACCAAGTGTAGGTCCATGGAATCTTTTCCTGTCCATGCCACACTCCTGTCCACCATGTGATCTGTTGTTTTTAGATTTTTTTTTTTTTTCGAGACAAGGTTTCCCTGTAGCTTTGGAGCCTATCTCTGAAACTAGCTCTTGTAGCCCAGGCTGGCCTTGAACTCACAGAGATCTGCCTGCCTTTGCCTCCTGAGTACTGGGATTTAAAGGCGTGTACCACCACCCAGCCTGTTTTTGGATTTTTGAGGCAGGTTTTTGCCATATAGCTTAGGCTGGCCTTGCACTTACTGGGTAGCCTAGGCTGCCCTTGAACTTATGTCTAGCTTCTTGCCTTAGCCTCCCAAGTGCTAGGATTGTAGCTGTGTACCACCATGTATGATCCTTCTTTAATGGCTACAAAGAGTTCATCACATTCACATAACATGGATTATGTTGATGAATGTTTAAGTTTTTCTCCACTTTAGGGCTGTGTTGAATATCCTACTATCTGTACCTTTGCTTGTTTTCTTAAACTTCTGGAAGTGAAATTGACCAAGGAGTATACATACAAAGTTTGAATTTCTATAGAATGCCAGATTGTCTCCTAGAAAAGCTGCAGCAGATCACATAACTAGGGACATGAGTGCTAGGATCACCATTCTTTTCCCATCTCTGCCAGTCTTATTTATTTTCACGCTTTGATCACTGTGTGTAGGGTCAGTGGTTTGTTCATTTGGAGTTGATTCTTACCCTTTGCTGATACCCTCTGACCTGGAGGTTATCGTGTTTAGTCCTATCCTTTGTGCTGTCCCACAGGAGTTAAGGGAACATGGAGAAAAGAAGAAACGCAAGCGAGAGGATGCAGGGGATGACGATGATACCGAGGGCGCTATGGGTGTGAGGAACAAGGTGGCCGGAGGGAAAATGAAGAAGCGGAAAGGCCGTTAGTGGCTGCAGAGAGACCGGGCTTCTGCTCTGCAGCTGTGAAGAGATGGAAGGCGGCAGTGAACCCGCCTTTCCCTCCAACAGTTCTGAGACCCCAATCTTCAAATCCTTTCCAGAGGCCGGTCAGCCAGCTGGGAGCTCAGCTTTCTCTCTGAGGGTTGGAGTGTCATTGCAGTGGGACAGCTCTGACAGTGTTGACCCAGGACTGACCTGTGACTCAAATGCACTTCTGCCTTTTCCACCTGCAAGCCAAGGGCCTGGCTGATGAAGAGCATCGTCTGTAGTTGATTGTAAAGCTTTTACAGACGGGGTGTAAATCTATCCCAACTGTCGTTAAGTCTGATGTGGAACAATACTTATTATTTTTAAAGATGTATTTTTATTATTTGTGTGTGTGTTTCTGTGTGTGCATGCATACACTTTTGTGTAAGTGCCCACAGAGGCCAGAGGACTCGGATCTCCCTGGGAGCTGGTTGTGAGCCCCCTGTTGTGGATGCTGGAAATCAAACTCAGGTTCTTTAAAGACCTCAAATTCTTTGGAGACCTTGCTGTTAAAGGGCTTTGTAGCTCTTGCTGACAGAGACCTGTCAGTGTGGTTACATGATAGATTCATTAGTTGTCCTTAATTAAGGGAAACATCATTTTGTGATGGGGAAAAAAGAAAATCAAGAGGAAGATGATGGATGGATTTGGAAGGGAGGTTCTGCTTAACAGGACGTTCATTTTCCTTCCTTGTATGAAGCTGCAGAGGGATTCAGAGCCTGGAATACGTTTTCCTGGTTTCTTGGGCTAATCAGGTGTCTAGGGAAACTGGTTTCCTGAGTAGTTCCTGTCCCAGTTAGTGAGAATTCCAACAGTGCATCAGAAAGGAAGGCAGTTCTGCAGTCTGATTTCATCTTCTCTTGGTTTGAATTCAGATGTAGAGCTGGGGCATTTCCAGAGGAGGTGACCGCTGCCCTGGGACATGTGGTCAGGAGTGTGGGTTGTTGGGCATCAGAAATCCCATTTGGAGCTGCTGGTTCTGAGTAGTCTTGAATTCTGAGAGCTTTTACACATGAAAGGTGCCTGATGATTTTGTTGATTGTCAGTTTTATTGAAAGTATGTGTGGAATGTCAGAGAATCACTGATTGCTTCAAAGATTGTTTTTCTCAAAGAGAAAAGTGTAAGAATGATATTGTCTTATAGTTTAGCCCAGGGTGGGCTGTTCATTCTATCGGCGATGGGGCCTGTGTGTGCATGTATGCACATGTGCTCACACAGAAGGCAGAAAAGAACACCAGGCGCCGTTCTCTGCCTTACTCTCGAGACGATGTCTCTTTCTGAACCCCACAGCTCTGGGGTTAGGGGGAATATGGTCACACCCAGTTTCTACATGGGTGTTAGAGATCTGAACAACAAACAGTCCTACCCACTGAGTCATCTCCACAGCTTCCCATCCCAACCTCGTGAATGTAGCATGTGCGTGAGGGTATGCACATACGTGCTCGTGTGTGTAGGTCAGCCCTGGGTACATCCACCTCCCTTTGAGGCAGGGTCTTTGATTTGCCGGGAGCACCCTGAGCTAGGCTGGTTAGCCGGCTATCCCTAGGGACGCGCCTGTCGCCGTCTCCTCGGCACAGTTGGTACAGTCGTTTGCTGTTCCTGGCTGTTTATGACTTCTGGGCTTTGAACTCAGGTTCTTGAGCTTTCCAAACAAGCCCTTCCCTAACAGCTCTCTCGCTGCCTCTGAAAGGGGCACCTTCCACCAGGGGTGTGCCCTCGGAGCAGTGCCTGTGGCTGGATACAGCACGTAGCTCTTGTTTAGTTGGCTCTTAATTTCCTAAGTTCTTTTTCTTTTCAGCCAGGGTCTCTTGTGTCCCTGGCTGACCTCCAGCTAATTATGTAGCCTGATCCTCCTACCATTTCCTCTGAGTGCTGAGATTATAAATGTTTGCCCCTTTTTACTGGTTTAATGTGGTGAAGCTGCAGATGGAACCCAGGACTTTGTGCCTATTCTGTTAGGACCCTACAGAGTGACAGCCTCAGGCTTTGCGTTCCATAACTGCTCATGATGCATTTGAGTGCAGGGTAAGTCAGAGGAGTCAGACAACCAAGGGACCGGGTGGAGGGCAAATAAATGAGAGGGGCCGTACTTGTAAGGAATTGTGAGTCGGGTGCCCCTTGGAGCTAATTTTCTGCGTATCAGGGCAACTTCGGTGGCGTCTTAAGCTTGCATCAGCGGATGGTGAATGTTTTCACTCTGTGGAAGACTTTAGAAGCAAATTAAAATTGACTGGGGAGCGGGGCACAGTGAAGAGTTTGGAGTTATTCCGGCCTGAACTTTTCTTAGGCAGTAGTCCAAAGAGCTGAGGGATATGTATATTTTTAGAGAGCCTTTTTAAAAGAGTGATTGAAGAAGACACCAGGCTCTGATCTCTGGCTTCTTTGTGTTTGTTTGTTTTTGTTTTTTCAAGACAGGGTTTCTCTGTTGCTTTTGAGCCTGTCCTGGAACTAGGTCTTACAGACCAGGTTGGCCTCAAACTCACAGAGATCCGCCTGTCTCTGCCTCCCAAGTGCTGGGATTAAAGGCCACCACCTCCCGGTTTGACCTCTAGCTTCTATACACAACACATACACACACACACACAGGTGAGCATGTTTACACCACATACACATACAAAACCTGTGCCAGGCTTGGAAGTGGCAGTTGTCACTATGGAGGCAAAGATGCAACTCAATCATGTTTCTCTCTCAGTTTCTGAAAAATGTAACGAACATCCCCGAATTTTTCTGGCTCCTTCTAGATGTCTGGATTAGAGCCAGAGAGCCTTCCAGGTAGCCTGGGAGCCCTCTACCATCTCCATTAGACTCCGTCTACCAAGTACCTCAAAGCTCTGGGAAATGGAACCAGAAAGAACCAGAGGCTGTAGTGTTGGTTGCAGAAAATAAAGGATTCCACCTTATCAGAAGCAAGTAACAAAACTGAAGAAGGCATGCCCTCAAAAAGAAGTTAGAGAACGGACTACAGCAGCTCCAGTTCAGAGTTCTTGAGGTGAAACTTAGCCTTCGGACAGATAATAAAAAGAGGTGTGAGTCACTCTCAGCTGGAATGACAAGAGACTCAAGGGTGCCCACCCCTACATTCCTCTTCATGCCTCACCTGTCTCAAGAATGCACTAGAACTACAGCTAAAAATAACTGCAGAAACTTGAGGTCTGGGAAGTTTGGCAAAACAGTCACACCTTAGAGTCAAGAGCTGATCTGTGCCAAGATTGAAGACAGGAAGAGACCGGGGGGGGGGGCAGCCAGAGGCCACATAGTCTCCAGGACCCTGATGTCTGTTGATATCGTTGGAATTGTCTTAGTTACGCTGCTCCATTGCTGTGAAGAGACACCATGACCAGGCTACTTAGAAAAGGAAACATTGTGGGCTTGCTTACAGTTTCAGGGGGTTAGTCCATGGTCATGGCAGGTAGCATGGTGTTGGAACAGTAGCTAAGAGCTTATATCTGTTCCCCAGCAGGAGACAGACAGTGAGGGAGATCCTTGACATGGACTTCTGAAACCTCAAAGCTGACCCACAATGACACACCTCTTCCAACAAGGCCACACCTCCTAATCCTTCCTAAACAGTCCCCCCAATTGGAAACCAAATATTCAAATATATGAGTATGGGGGCCATTCTCAATCAAACCACCAGAGAGCTTTTGTCTGCTGGTAGCCACCTGTTCACCTGATAACTAATTCCAGACCTCAGGAGGGAGAAACAGGAAGGTCAGTTCAAGGCCAAGGTCAACTGCAAAGGAGTTTGAGGGCAGTTTGGGCTACGTGAGACTCCCATGTTGGGGGGGGGGGAGCCAGTGTGATGGCTTAGCAGGTAAAGGCACTTGCTGCCAAGCCTGAAGACCTGAGTTTGCTCCCCAGAGCCCATATGATGCAGACAGCTGGCTTTCACAAATTGTCCTCTGACCTCCATATGCGTGTGATATATTACCACCCACCTCCAGTAAATAAATAGGTGTTTTACGTTTAAAAACCCAAACACAAGACCAAACAAAAAAGCAAAACCAAATCTGATTCCAAGTCTCAGTCTTTTCAGTCTTTATACTAAGTACACGCATGAACATTTATCTTCTGTGTGTATTATTCCTCTGAGTCTCAGTCCATACGAAGCACGTGTTTGAACATGGATCCTTTGTGTGCATCATTCCACATTACACGCTCAGTGAGCACTTGTATCACAGAAGGAACCAGACGCTTCTCTTAAATGTACTCCACATAGCAAATAAGCACTATTATGCCCAAAGCTTTCAGTTGCCAACTTAGTTTCCGACTTAGAGAAATAGAACATTTTCGTTTTCACCAGTAGATGGCAGGAGTAGCAAAGCTCTCCCTCACTTTCTCCGTGGGGAAAAAACCGTTTGCGACCATGACTAATAGAGGGCCGTGACAGGGGCGCAGTGCAGAATAGCAGGGCACACAGTGTACTCTGTGGCCCGCGGTGACGAAGGGGTAGTAATCCGGCTGGGTATGAGAACTACCTACAGTGTCTGAAAGGTGGCACCCTTTCACAGGACTGCCCGGGTAGAGAGCTTGCCCTGTAAGTTCCGGGATATGCTGGGCTACCCAGAAGACAGGCTCTGCTCTGCTGGAGTCCGGGCTCGCTCAACTGTGCTCGCGCTCCTTCTGTTTGAAGTCTGCTCTTCCTTTCTGGAGTCTGATGTCACCAGCCCCTTATTCTCTCCCTCCAGTTGGTAGCCTGGAGACACTGGCATTTCCTCCTCCCCAAAGCGCATTGTTTATGAGAGGAGGTTGCTCAGTGTCTTG
>JAQHUG010000135.1:1302570-1335331 GCA_028555095.1 Dicrostonyx torquatus
CATAATTAAAAAACAAAACAAGGGGGCAAAAAACACAAGACTATAATTCCCAACTGGGGAGGCTGAGGCAGTAGGACTTCCAGAAGTTCAAGACCAATCTGATCTACATATCACAGTCTAGGTCAGTCAAAGCTATTTGGTCAGACCTTATCTCAAAAGGCAAAGATAGCTATGCCAACCCAAATGCTCCCTCCAGCTTGGGTCTGACAAGGACTTTCTGCATGCGCATGCGCATATGCTTACTACGCAAGTGCACACGCTTGCCCAGTTCTAGAGTTTTGTGGGAAGACGTCTCTCCTTGTCTGTGGTGGAAAAGAGATTCCCACAGGTCTGGGTTCCTAAGCTCTTTCTCAGGGGAACCGCAGTCAGGCTGGGAGTTCCTTTGTGGGCCCCTGTTTACGCTGATTCCTTCCAAGGCCACACCCATCTGCTTCTTAAAAAGATGTTTCGGTGGTTTGGGCTACCGCAAGAGAAACAAGGAAAAGGCTGGCAAAGTTCAGAACCCAAAAGTATCCTTGTTCTGCTGCCTGCCTGCCAGGGGCAAGATGGCTTGGACAGCGCCACCACAGGGTGTCCCCAAAAGGGCCTGAGGCGGTTTACCGGTCCAGAGTTCCTACAGAGTTTCAGTCTTCCTTGGGTATGTGTTGTTCTTGGAATTAGTCAGTGAATCAGACAAGATCCTGTGTCCCCCAGGAGCCACTGAGAGGCGGACAGAACCAGACTCAATTGTTGCTTGGGGACTGTAAAACAGAATGAGGGTTTATCTGATGCTGTCCCCTCTGAGACGCCAACCCAGCCCTTTTGGCTGTTTCTACCCCCAACACATAGACTTAGACACCAAAGGAAGAGATGTCGCAAAGTGGCTACACTATGGCTTTCTCACGGAAGGGCTCCGTGATGCAAGCAGTTTGCCGATGTGAGGCAGCCCTTTCATTCGCTCCATGCTTCATCGGACTCACAACCTGTGTGCGGCACATAGCAGGCGTCATACAAATGTGCAGAGAAAATGCACAAGTAGCCCTCCTTAGTTCTACCGCTCCGGAAAGGACCCTACTGCACAGTAGGCCTTCACTCAATGTCTGGTTCTCTCCTCTTTCCCTCTTTGGAGAAATGACAATTGATTAATTCCAAACTTCTCTGGGGTTTGGAAAATTCATGTTAATTTTCTATTAATTTTTATTCCCGTCCCTCCCACTCAACCTCCTCTTCTTAAGCAGGGCCTTGCCACCAAGTCTAGACTGGTCTCTAACTCAGGACCTTGGTGCCTCAGCCTTCCAGCTCCAGCATCCAGACTCAGCCACCATCCCCAGCTTCAATTTCTGTACCTTAACGTCTGTGCCCACAGATTCCTGCTTCACCAAGGAAGTGTTCCATCTATCCAGTTCAGCTGAGCTGGTGCCTCTGCCTTCACCGGGAAATACAACAGAGAAAATCCCCAAGGGTTGGCGAGATGGCTTATCTGTTAAAGATGCTTGTGGCCAAGCCCAACAACTTGAGTTCAATCCCGGGAGCCAATGTAATGGAGGGAGAGAATCAATTCTCATAAACTGTCACCGGAGCATGGGGGGGGGTAGAACCCAGGTCCTCCGGAAGCACAGCCAGTGCCCTTAACCACTGAGCCATCTTCTCTCCAGCCCAATTTGTTGAGTTTGAGAAATGGATACAGCTGTACAGTGGCTACCACAGTGAAAACAGGGAGCAAGGTGTCGCCCTTGAAAAGTCCCTGGATAACTTCAGTTTGTTTTCAGCTGAGGAGGGGTCTAATGTAGCTAATGTTGGTCTTGAACTCCCAACCCTCCCAGTCAAGGGCTGGGATTCCAGGCGTGCGCTTCCACACTCGTGCAGTGCTGGTGACCAAGCCTGCTGGACAAGCACTCCACCGACAGAGCCACAGCTCCCTGCTTTGGATGTTTTTGAGTTGAGATCTTACTATACAGCCTCAACTAACCTGAAACTCACTGTGTAGACCAGGTTAGCCTCAAATGTATGACAATCCTCTTGCCTCTGCCTTCTGAGTGCTGGGATTGCAGGCATGTGCCATTATGCACGACCAGTGTTTGGAATTTTTCCATATCACTATTAAAAACAAACTGAAAAACTGGTCAGTGCCGTGGCTCTCGCCTGTAATCCGAGCACTTGGCAGGGCTGAGGCTGGAAGGTCACCAGATCTGAGGTTGGTTTGGGATTAAGAGTGAGTTCTAGGACACAGGCTTTGGGCCATAAAGTGATAGACCCTATCTCGAAGAAAGAGATTTTTTTTTTACACAAATACTGTTTATTAGCTCTGCTACTGATAATTGACAGAATAATTTTTTAACCAGTAAAGTTGTGCTCGCTTTGACAGCACATATATTAAAATTTGGACAACACAGAGAAGATTAGATGGCTCCTGTGCAAAGATGACACAAAAATTCATGAAGCATTCCATATTTTAAAACAAAAAGCAAGAACACAGGCCAGGAAGTGATGGTGCACTCCAAAGAAGAAAGAGATTTTTTAATCAATTAAAAACTGATTAATTTGTACAGGGACAATGGGACCTAGTATCTCACATGTGGCAGGAAAGAGAGAGAGAGAGAGCGCACACGCAAAAGAGAGAGAGAGAGAGAGAGAGAGAGAGAGAGAGAGAGAGAGAGAGAGAGAGAGGAGAGGATTGAATGAAAGATGACCCGGCATGTTGTGGACTTCCTGGCCAGGCACAGCTGTCTGCCTCCCTGAGCTGCGCAGAAGAGGCAGAGAGAAATCAGGGCAGATCCATCGGCTGGAGGAGTTGTTTTGTTCTGAGGACTGGGAAGAAGAGAATCTTGCAGCTGCCTTGGGTTTCATGTCACTGAACCAGTTAGAGTGCTTTCTGGGCTCTCTAACCTAACCTTGGTGCTGCTAGCCGCCATTTCCCGGGTTCAGCCCTGCTCTTGGGGTGGAGTGTTGTGGCGAATGCCTGCGGTCCCACCTCCCAAGTAACTGAAGCAGGTGGACAGCCGCAAGTCGAAGCCCGCTTGGGCTACACAAGGAGACTGACTCTAAAACCAAGTCAAGTAAAAAAAAGGGCAACAACTCGCCTTGGGATTAAGACTCAGAATCAGCTCAAAGTTAAAGTACATTGAAGAAAAGGTGGGGAAAGCTGAGCTGAGGTGAGAGTGCTGTTAAAACCGTCTGATAAGGAGATACTGCAGGGGTGGGGCTGGTGGCTGGCAGCCTGAAGCTGACCGCAAGTTCTGGGTCCTTGCAGACTGCATTCCGAAGCTCAAGTGTCACCTAATACTCCGGAGCACCCCAGCCCTCTCCCTTCCACCTGGGGAGGGTGGGGAGGTGAAACCGTGGCCACTGGGAGGTTAAGCCAGAGACTCCTGGTGTGCCTCTGGGGCTTCTGGGAAGCCCCCATCACCTGCTGTAATACGCCAATGCTGTCCATATTCCTGGAGTGTGGAGGTCACGGGTTAGAGTGCTGTGATGGTGAAGGACTCTGTATGGCAAGTGGGTGGCTTGAGACTCTGAGAGTTTATTTCCTCCAAGTTCTGGGGCTGAAAGTCAGCGGTCAGTGCGGCCACATGATAGCTTCCTTCTGGAAGCTGTCTTCTCAATTGTGGGGGCTGCCAGCTGTCTTGGTGTTCCTTGCCTTGTGGGAACATAACTTTTGTCTGTGTCCCTGTCTCTCCAAGACCTGTGTGTGCCTCCTCCACAATGGTGGTCTTCTCCTCCTCCTCATTGGAGGTATGGTATAGTGGTGGTTAATTCCCGGCAGCAGGCTTTCTCTGCTCTGGGAAGAGTCTAGAAATTGAAGCTGAAACTGCCCACTGGCTCCGTCTCCAGCTTCAGCCTCTCTGTCTCATGCATGCTCCCAGGTTAGCAATGGCTGAGCTGCTCCTGCCTCCGGGACCCTGTCTGTTTGGAATGCCTTTCTCTCTTCCTGTTCTTCACATCCTTCCCTCCTTAGGCCTGTCTCCTCAGTGGGGTCTAGCCTGTTCTCCACAGGGAGTCCTTTTTCTCCTATCCTTTTCCTTTCTTGCAGTACTGGGAATTGAACCTATGGCCTTGCACATGCCAGGCGAACGATCTTCCACTGAGTTACATCTCCAGTTTCCTTTCTGCTTTCTAGTGTGAGACAGAGGTCTTGCTAACCTGCCCAGGCTGGCCTTCAGTTGATACCTCAGGCTCCAGATAGCTCAGGCAGGCCTTGCAGTTGCTGCCCTCCTTCTGTGGGCTCCCGAGTAGCTAGGATTACAGACATGGAGGACCAGGCTCTGCTCCACAGGGACTCTTGACTGTGACCTTTTGTGTCTGGCTAGGGCCCTTGTGTTTTCCTCAGTGTGATACCTAACCCACTACATTGGTCTTTGTTTTATTGCTTCTGTCTCCCTGCTAGACAGAGTCCCTTACACACAACTTTATTTGATTCCCAGCACAGTTATTGTAAGTGTTACGGCTCTGAGGGGAAAAGTTTCCCCAATGGAAATGTTGCAGCTCTCAACAGAAAGGCAGCTGAGAGCCAAGGAATACCACAGAGTCACACCACTGCACACAAACCTCACACAAGAGGTTGGCTCCCTCTGCCTGGGTGAGAAACAGTAGAGAACTGAGTGGATGGGAGACAGACTTATATAGCGGGCGGGGCTTTACAGAGTCGAGATTTTCAGTGTGGGGATTGGTAGAATTTCAAGTCCTGAGCTTGGGTGGGTCCAGGGACTGGTGGGTTTTTAAAAACCTGGCAGTGAGCTTGGACTTCTTATCCGACAGTTATATAGCTCCCTAATGGCTGCATAAATATGAAAATTTCTTTCAGAGGACAGAGACTGAGGGAGCTATCCTGGACTTAAAAATAAAACAGTGTTGGATAGGGGAGTACAAGCCCTTAATCAGCAGGGGCAGGCAGATCTCTATTAGGCTAGCCTGGTCTACATGGTGAATTCCAGGCCAGCCTGGGCTATGTAGTGAGATTCTGTCTTAGAAACAAAACAAGACAAGGCAGAGGGTCTCGTGTAACGCAGGTGGATCCCAATTTGACATATAGCCAAGACGATCTTGAACTCTGGGTCTTTCTGCCTCTCTCTCGCAAGTGCTAGGGCTGCAAGTGTAGGGCACGCTCAGCAGTGCCCTTCATCGTCTCCCTTTTCAAATTTAGATTTAGTTTTTAAGTGTATGTGCCCGATTGCTCTGGAGCTGCCAGATGTGAGTGCTGGCAATCCAACCCAGACCCTCACAGGAACAGTGCAAGCCATTTCTCAAGCACCTGCACCCTCCATCTTGCTGGTGGAGAAAAAGGAGTGTCAAGTGCTGGGAGGTAGAGGCAAGAGACAGCAGCTCAAAGCCAGCCTCGGCACGAGGAGTCGGAAGCCAGCCTGAGCTACGTTCAGTTACCCATCCCCCCCCCCAAGCTGAGGCCACTGATAGAGCCATCTGGATTTCTGCCCTCCAGACTGGCGGTTTGTGGAAGGCCATTGACGGAGGTGTCAGCAGAGTTTGAGATCCTGGACCCCCAGACTGAGGCAGAGCTGTGTCCAGCCTCAGGGAGCATAAGGTTCCCAGCTGGCCTGCAGCCGAAGGAGGCTCTACTGCTCATTCTCTCTCTTCTCTCATCCTCATTTCCAGTCAGGTGGGTGGTCCCACTTCAGGACAGATTGAACTGGATGCAGCCTGGGTCTCTAGACTACAGTTTAGACTATTTCTTTCACTAATTCCTAAGCTTTTGCGTTCACAACCTAGTATCTATTTACTTATTGCACGCCGTATTATCTATTTATCTATAATTTATAAATTATTTATTACTATAAATTACGTATTATTTATTTGGGGTACATGGCCTCGTGCCTCTTGCATACTTGGCAAGTGTTCTAAGTAAGATACACCCGAGATCCCAAATCCCTCTTTCTCTGAGATGAAGTCTCATGTAGCCCATGCTAGCTTCAAACTTGCCACACTGCTAAGGGTGGCCCTGAACACTGGTCCTCCTGCCTCTGTCTTGCAGGCTAGGATTGCAGGAATGTGTGCTACCAAGCCCTGGATGTTTTTCTTTTAAGTGTTTATAGTTTTTATTTGTTATGAAATGCTCAATACCATCAAATAGATAGAATATGTAAAGGATAAAACAAGAAATCAAACATTTTTGCATTATTGCCCAAGTAGACATCAGTCGCCTCGAGGCTGCTTTGTGTCCACAGTGACCTTGTTTCCTCTCCACTGGGGATGGCGAGGATGTCATCTTTAATGTCACATTAAAGATTTATTTCTTAGCCGGGTGGTGGTGGCGCACGCCTTTAATCCCAGCACTCGGGAGGCAGAGGCAGGCAGATCCTTGTGAGTTTGAGACCAGCCTGGTCTACCAGAGCTAGTTCCAGTGCAGGCTCCAAAAGCCACAGAGAAACCCTGTCTTGAAAAAAAACCAAAAAAAAAAAAGATTTATTTCTTTTAACTGTGTGTGAATGCTTGCCTGTATGTATGTATGTGTACCATGGGTGTGTAGTGTCTGCAGAGGTCAGAGGGCGTCCGATCCCTTGGATCTGGAGTTACAGATACACCCTGGTTTTTCTTTATGTTTGAAAGAGTTCTTTCTTTGATTTTAGTCAGTTTACTTTTTAAAAAAAAATTTAACTTTATTTTATGTGCATTGGCCTCAGATCTCCTGTAACTGGAGTTATAGTGGTGAGCTGCCATGTGGTGTTGGAAATTGAACCTGGGTCCTCTGGAAGAGCACACAGTGCTCTCAACTGCTAAGTTGTCTCTCCTGCCCAAGTTTACTTTTTTTTTTTTTTAAGACAGGGTTTCTCTGTGTAGCCCTGGCTGTCCTGGAACTCACTCTGTGGACCAGGCTGTCCTTGAATTCAGAGATCTGCCTGCCTCTGCCTCCTGAGTGCTGGAATTAAAGGTGTGTGCCACCACCACTGCTAGGCTACATCATGGCTTGTTTTCTAAACATTTTTATTTATTTACTTGTTTGTTTTTGTTTTTTGAGACAGGATTTCTCTGTAGCTTTGGAGCCTGTCCTGGAACTAGCTTTTATAGACTAGGCTGGCCTCGAACTCACAGAGATCTACCTGTCTCTGCCTCCTGAGTGCTGGGATTAAAGGTGTGTGCCACCACCGCCTGGCTGATTTGTTTTTATTTTTACATGTATGAGTGTCTCGCCTGCATGTATGTAAGTACATCACTTGTGCATGTGGTACCCATGGAGGTCAGAAGAGGGCGTCAGATCCCCTGGAACTGGAGTTACAGCCAGTTGTGATTCTTTATATGGGTGCTGGGAACTAAACCAGAGTTTAGTTCCTCTGGAAGAGCAGTCAGTGCTCTCAACCGCTGAGCCACCTCTCCAGCCCTGATGCTTTGCTTTTTGAGAAAGGCTCTCATGTTTCCTAGGCTGGCCTTCACCTCTCCATGTAGCTGGGACTGGCTTTGAATTCCTGACCCACCATCTCCTGAGTGCTGGATCACACGTAAGCTACCACACCTGTTTTTTGGTTATTGCTATTTTGTTGCTTTGAGACAGGGTTTTACACTGTAGCTTAAGTTGTCCTTAAATGTAGGTGGATTTTTCTTTGGGCCACCAGCTCACAAAAAACAGCATGAGAGACTTATAATAAGTTATGAAAGCTTGGTCAATAGCTTAGGCTTGTTTCTAACTAGCTCTTACAACTTAAATTAACCCACAATTTTTAACCTATGGTCTTTCACGTGCTCTTTATCTCATCTCCATTACCTACCCTGCTTCTTCTGCATCTGGCTTTCTTCTTCCCAGCGTCCTGTCTGCCTGGACGTCCTGCCTAAGCTATTGGCTGTTTAACTTTTTATTAGACCAATCAGAATGACAGATCTTCACAGAAAGATTATTCCACAACACTTGAATTCACCATCTAGCCCAGGATGGCCTTAAACTCATAGCAATCTCCTTGCCGCAGCCTTGTGACTCACAGGCTCACTTTATAGCCAACACGGGGTGGTGGAATGGCTTAGAGGTTAAGAACACTGGTTGCTTTTACAGAAGACCCAGGTTTGGTTCCCAACACCCACATGGACACTCAGTTCCAGGGGATCTGATATCCTCTTCTGACCTCCTTGGGTACCAGGAATGCACATGGTACACACATACATACATACATACATACATACATACATACATACATACATACATACACAAGCAGAACACTCATGCACATAAAACAAAATAAGTTTTAAAAAACCAAAGGAGGATAGGAGAGGGTGCTTAAAGGCCAAGGCAGTGTTCCAGAACTTTCCCTGGGATGACATGAACAAATGGGTGCTCAGGCCAGACAGGATACTGACTATAGACCTAAGAAACAGTTCCACCCAAGTCTAGTCTAGTGAGCCAGTGAGCTCACTGCGTTACGTACAGGAGCACGGGTGACTCAAAGGTAGCACTAAAAAGTCCACTCCAGCCCTGGGTGATGACTCATCAAACTACCCTTGGTACTTCCCGCCCAGCTTGCAGGCATCTCCACCAGAGTCTTTACTCTCTAATAACTGTTAACTGCTTGTGTAACCTTGGGGTGAGGCTGGGTAACTCCCATTAGTGCCCTGAATCTTACGGTTTTTCCTCCAGTACCAAAATGTTTTAATTAGGAGGAAATTCCTACATGACAGGTGGGCATCCAAAGTCAATGGCAAAGTGAAATATAAGGAGAGAGAGAGAGCATGCATTCCCATACAAGGGTGTCTCTTAGTCACTGGCCTGGACCAGTCAGCCAGACATCATCTAGACTCTATATTTTAGGGCATAATGGGCATCAGAGAAAGTGGCCAGTGGCAATGCAGAAATCTTGTCCCCTCTGCTCTTGCTTCCTCCTCAGACCTGACGTCTTCTATTTGATGTCATGAGCCTCACCCCAGACATAGTAGTGACTCAGACCCTAGAACAGGGCTAGAAGTGCCCTCAATGATAGCTAGCTCTGTGCTGTCCAGGCTGGCAGCCACTACCCGTGCATGACTTTTGGTCCCCTGATATGTGACTGGTCTAAAATGGCATGGATTTTTGAGGCCATAGTGTGACAAAATAATACAAAATAACTTAATAATTTTCTCTGCAAAGCCTCACTACATAGCTCAGGATATCATTGAACTCGACATCCTCCAGTGTTAGTCTCCCATGTGCTGGGATTGTGGTCACATGTCATCATGTCTAGATTTGTATTTTATTCATAATTAAAACCAATTTAAAATTACACTAATTTGTGCACTTATTTATTTAGTGTGAGTCCTTGCCACAACACACATGTGGAGGTCAGAGGATGCTTTGCAGAAGTTGTTTCTCTCCTTCTACCATGTGGGACTCAGGGATAAAACCCAGGACATCAGGCTTCATGACAGCATGGTTTCCCATTGAACCATCCATTTCTTCCACCCCTTGCTTCATTAAAAAGAATTGTCTTCTGTGTATGAGCGCTCTGTCTGCATGTGTGTCTGTGTACTGTGTGTGACATGGGTACCCATAGGGTCCAGAAGAGGGCATCGGGTCCCCTGAAACAGGAGGTAGAATTGTGGGCCACCACGTGGGTGCTAGGAATTGAACTCAAGTCCCTTGGAAGAGCAGTCAGTGCTCTTATGGATAATGTGTTGAGATAATCTTACTTGGATCTATTCGTTTAAATATATGATAAAGTTAATTTGTTTTCCTCTCATTTCTTCTCCTTTCTTCAGTTCTTTCTTCATTTCTTCTTCTTCTTCTTCTTCTTCTTCTTCTTCTTCTTCTTCTTCTTCTTCTTCTTCTTCCTCCTCCTCCTCCTCCTCCTCCTCCTCTTCCTCCTCCTCCTTCTTTTGAGATAAGGTCTTACTTTACAGCCCTGGTATGGCACTTACTAGCTTGAATGACAGCAGGCTTTGGTCTCTCAAGTGCTGGGACAATGGGTGTGAGCCACCATGCCTAGCCTTTCTATGTCTTTTTTACTTCTTATAACTTGGTTGCTGGAAACTGTGCTGTTTCAATGTGTATGTACATGCCTTGAATTTGTGGACTGGTTACGGTTCTGTTATGCAGTGGTCAAGTTTCTGTAGACAAGAGAGAGAGAAGTTCAGAGCAAAGCCCTTTCCAGCCCCATCCTTCTCAAAGTCCCTTTCCCAGGCCTCTGTCCCTTGATGAGCCCCAGGAGAGAGAGAGAGTACTTGAAGCGCCCTGACCTGCAGGCCTAGGGAAACCACCAGCCAAGTTAAGGTACAGCTGTGGTTTCCTGGGCATGAGATCAACAGAGGCAAGGCCTCCAAAGATGCAGAGTATTCCGGTCCTGGGGCTTGAACCCAGTACCTTGCACACCGTAATATAAGCTCATGAAGACTCTTTCTGTCTTTCTCTCTGTTGCAGTGTGTGTGCGCGCGCGTGTGTTTGTATGTGTGTGTGCCTGCGTGCGTGTGCTTGTACTCACCGTGGTCATTGTGTGTAGGCCTGATGTGGGAGTGTTCTCCTGTATTTTGTATTACTGTTATTGGTTGAATAAAGAGCTGCCTGGCTTATAAGATAGGCCAGCCCTTAGGTGGGCGGAGTAGACAGAACGGAAGTTCTGAGGAGAAGAAGGAAGTGAGCCAGATGCCATGAGGCTCCCGTCGGAGATGGAGGTACCTTAGGACCGTCCGTTAAGTCACCCACCTCGTGGTGACATACAGACTTTTATAATGGGTTAGTTTATGAGGTAAGGACTAGCCGGGAAGAGGCTAGAGATAATAGGCCAGTCAGGATTTGAATGAATACAGTTCTCCTGTGGTTCTTTCGGGTGCAGGCGGCCAGCAGCTGAGCGGGCCAGCAGCTGAGCGGGCCAGCAGCTGGGGGCTTGGGAGCCAGGCGGCTGGGGAACACAACACACACCCCTCTCCCCTAATTACAACATAGGCCAGGGACAGTTTTGCAGTCTTGGTGCTCTTCTTGGACTTCACTGATTTGGGTTGTCAGGCAGGGCACAGTGTGGATCAAAGAAAAGAGGTTTTTTGTTTTGTTGTTTTTTGCCCTAGGCCAGTGGTTCTTAACCCATGGGTCAAAACCCCTTTGGGAGTGGAACAGCCCTTTCACAGGGGTCACCTAAGATCATCGGAGAACACAGATATTTATATTGTGATTCATAACAGTAGCAAAATTCTGAAGTAGCGATGACAATAATTTTATGGGTGGGGTCACCACAATCCGAGGGGCTGTACTAAAGGGCCCCAGCGTTAGGAAAGTTGAGAACCACTGCTCTAGGCCTTCCCCACCACCTTAAAGTCCAATTCCCCCAGGCCACCAAGGTGACCCGCTAGAACCAGGCCCAACAACACATTCCAGGGCTTTTTGACCACTGAACAGGCAAGCTCCAGACAGACTGGCCTGATAATGGGGGAGCTGCGGGCACCCGCCTAGACAGGTGGAATCCGACACCAAAGGCAAATTCCTTCGTTTCAAAAATTTTATCTGGCATCCCCGTTCCTATCAACCTGCTTTGTCGAACTTTTGGAGAAGTGGTTAGGAAGACAGCGATATGATCTCTCAGCCCAGGGCTGTGCTAACCTGGTTATGTAACTACAGTTCCACTAAGTGGCCTTCCTGAACCATCTTTGGGTCCTCAGGGGACTTTTCCTTGGTCTTTACCTCCTTCGCATTGACTGGGGGAACCATCTCTTTTCATTTAAGCCTGGCTCCTCCCAGCGCACGGGAGGAAGGAGTGCTGGGGAGACAGGTGTCACCAAGGGGAAATGAAGACCAACTCCTCCTCCCGCAGAAAGTAACAAAGGAGCAGCAAGGAGCTGCTGGCTAGGTCTTGGCCCTTGGGGCTCTGGCGTGCCCTCGGGGTGGATGGGTGTGGCTCCCTCCAGGAGACGACAGCCAGCAGCGCCCGTCCATAGCTGGGTTCACGGTGTGGCCTTTATTGTACGGGCGCTCCCGGCCTAATGGGAGCGTTTGTCTTGGGGAGTTACGCCTGGCAGATTCGGGTGCTTCCTCCACAACCCCGCCACCTATTTCTTGAGTGATTGTGCTTCTGACGTCAGGGAGGCTTTCGGTTCAGTCTCTGGCACGGTGACTTTATTTTCCTAACAGCAAGAAGTGCCGCGGAACTGGATTAGGCGTGTCCTCCCCCTCAGCCCCGCCCCCGACCCCTGTCCCTCGGCTCACCCTTTCCCTCCCTCCGGCGACAGAAGCCTTTATAATTGCTCTGCGCAGCCAAGGCGGGATCCGTGTCCCGGGACGCGCCTAGCAGGCAGGGGTCGCACGCTCGCTCGCCTCTCCCACGCGCGCGAGTCGCAAGTTCTCGGTTCACCTCCAGCGCCGCGGCGACCAGGTAAGAGGGCGTAGCGAGGGACGTACGGGGCCCAGCGTTAAATCCGGAGAGTGGGGCTTGGGTAGGTAGCCCTTGGGGTAGGAGAGCCTAGACAACCTGTGATGGACTACAGCTGGCTAGGAGGAACAGGTGAAACCGAGCTTCACGCACCTCGGAAGGCGTTTTCTAGGCTTCCCAGGCTAAGAGAGAGGGGAAAGACCAATACGCTTGTAATCCAGCACCTGGGAGGTAGAAGGCGGCAAGGTCAGCCTGGCCTATCTCAAAATACAAAGCAATATTTTAAATATTGAAATGAAAAGAGGTCTGTCTTGAACTGCACTAGGGTACTCCCAGGTGCCTCTGAGCCCCTGGTGAAAGATGGGGTGTTACTGAGCTTTTTGGTTTGTGAGACAAGGTTTTCTCTGTGAAGCCCTGGCTGTCCTGGAGTTAGCTCTGTAGTAGACCAGGCTGGCCTTGAACTCACCGAGATCCTCCTGCCACTGCCTCCGGAGTGCTGGGATTAAGGGCGTGTGCCACCGCCGCCCGGCTTTCTGCTTGTATGTTACTGAGCCTTAAACTCCCGTCTGAGTTTCAAGAGCTTATGAATGAATGGAGTGGTCACAGGGAGACAGTGCAAGACCCTTCCTTCCCAAAGGAGAGAAGACTCAGAAAGAGCGACTTCCAGATCTTCCTCAGAACTCCTGCGCTCATGTGTGTGACAACAAAACAAAGGGGGAGCCCTTGGTGTTCCTCCACCCAACCCTTTACTTCTCTTAGTGCCCCCATGCACGGTCCAAGACCTTTTCTCCCTTTAACTTCTGCCTGGCCTGCGAGAGGGTGAAAATCTTACTTTCCCAGAAGAGAAGCAGGGCAGGAGGCTGGCTGATGGCATCGAATCTGAAGGCAGGAAACAGTGGTGGTTGTTGCTTTTTTGTTTTGTTTGATATCCAGGCTGGCCTCAAGTTTGTAACCATCCTTCGGCCTCAGCTTTGAGAGTGCTGGGATTATAGAGGTATCCGTCACCATGTCTGACCAAAATTGTCTCTGAAAACATCTATAGATGTGAAGGCTCCTAAATGACAAAGCCAGCTTGGATCCAGGAATTGGAAGGTCCAACATTCCTGACTTTTCTCCAGCCTAGCTTTCTTCTCAGAGGCTTTTGCTGAAGCCTGAAGGGTCCTTTGGAGTCAGCCACAGCTCTGAGCTCATTCCTAAAGGAGAATTCTTTAGCCACTTCAGACACAATGGTTTGGGAACTTGGAGGGGAAGGTGAGGCCAGTACTCCACCCTGAGGGGTTTGTGTGCTAGTCACCACGGAGAGAGAGAGAAGGAAGGGGAGGAAGGGCTGGGAGGTGCTGCCCTAGGATCAAAGCAACACTGGAGAGGCCGGCCTCCAGGCCCAAAGGGAATGGCCAGAGGGCAGGTCTGTGATTTCTCAAGAAGAGGTCTCTACTGGCCCCAGGCAGTCCAATGTTTCTGGGGTTCTGCAGAAACAGTAACTCATTAGGCAGCCACCTGCTTCCTGAGGTCCTTATGCTGAGGGGGTCTTTGGGGATTGCCCCAAGTGTGTTTTCTTTGTGTAGAGCCTTGCTTTCTGTGGCCACACAGTCTCCTTCAGAGGCTGATTGAAAACCTGCATTTTCAATTTCATTCCATTCTTGAGAGGTAATTGAGGATAACGGGGTGTGAAGAGGAATGCTGATGGCGGACTCTGTTGTTCTTTCTGGAGATCCACAGAGGGGACGGTGGGATCAAACAGTCCAAACAGTCGCAGTAAGCTTAACAGGTGTTGGTTTCCTTGGAGGGGATCTGACCTTCAGACCAGTGCTGACTTTTTTCTTGTTTGTTGGAGCCTCCTCCCTCTGTCTGTCTGTAGGTGTGAGCATGCCACAGTGCATATTGTGACTGTCAAAGGACAGCTTGAAGGAACTGGCTCATTCTTGCCACCATGTGTCTTGTGTGTGGCACTCAGTTCCTTAGGCTTGGTGGCATGCCGCCTTTACCATCTAGTCGGCTTGTCAGCTCCTGCTATTGTTTCAAGAAAGGAACTCAAATAGCCTTCACTGACCTGGAGTTCACTGTGTAGATCAGGTTACCCCAATTTCTCAATGCTGCGATTACAGGCCTGAGCTACCCTCCGAAAGCTCAGTGTTTGTATTTTTGTCCCCCAAAGCCCTGCTTTTTTGAGACAAGGTTTCATTGTGGCCCTAGCAGACCTGGAATTTACCACAGAGAGCAGGCTGGCCTTGAACTCTCTGCTTCCCAAATGCTGAGACTAAGGCACACGTCCCCATGCCCACTTTATTCTTGTTTCTATGGCCTTTCTTCCCTTCCTTCTTTCCCTCCTTTCATTTTGAGACTAAGTCTTGGTCAATTGTCCTGGAGCATCTCAAACTGCAGAGCTCAAATGTGTCTTTCTCCACTTTCCCCATTTCGAGTGGCTAGGAGTACAGGTGTGACCCACTGCGCCGAGTCTGTACGTTTACTTTAGATTTTCAGATTCTTTGCATTCTAAATGACACTTGGGCTTTGGTAAACATTCATGGCCATCTGGATAAATTCCATCGGATAGGGTAGGGGAAGCAAACTATGGTGTATGGTCCAAAATGGCCTGGAGTTTTGTTTTTTTATTTCTTAATAAAGAGTCTTTCTTTCTTCCTTCCCCCCTTTTTTTTCTTGGTTGTTTTTCTCTTTGTAGCTCTGGCTGTCCTGGAACTTACTTTGTAGACCAGGATAGCCTCAAACTCACTGAGATCTGCCTTCCTCTGCCTCCTAAGTGCTGGGATTAAAGAGTTTTCATGGGGACATATTAATGCTCATTTGTTTTTGTATTATTTGTGGCTACTTTTATGTTACAAAGTTATGGCTTCCAAAGCCCAAACTACTTACTACCATTACAGAAAGTGCTTGATGACCACCACTTCAGAGAGTCTAGTTATTTGGTTAATAATGGAGAGATGAATCATGAAGATAGGCAGTGTTTCCATTAAAGTATCCAGAAAACAGTTTTGAGATTTCGTTGGTTATTTTTTATGTATGACATCTGCCAAGGACCAAATTTTAAAAGTCATCTATAGAGGCTGAGGCGATGTTCCCCGGACAAGAGCTTGATGTGTAAGCCCGAAGACCTGAGTTAGAATGTTAAGCACCTATGTAAATCCGGGCATAGCCGTGTATGGCCATGCGTGTCTGTAAACCCAGGGTGGGGGGCAGAGATAGGCAGATCCTGGGGGTTTCCTAGCCAGTCAGTCTACCAGAACAGTGAGCTTCAGGTACAGCGGGAGACTGTCTCAAGAGAATAAGATAGAGAGCAATAGAGGAGGAATTCAATGTCTGCCTCTGGCCTCTGCGTGTAAGTACATCCTCACACAGATACGGGGTACACTCTATACCCAGGACATACTCACACAAATATGGGGTACACTCTACACCAAGTACATCCTCACACAGATACGGGGTACACTCTACACCAAGCACATACTCACACAAATACGGGGTAGACTCTACACCAAGAAAAAAAGCTATAACTTCGTCGTTTCTTTTGGTTTCCTGTAGCTTTTGTTTTAAAGATTCTCATGCTATGAATCATGTTTTTCTCCTTTCACAGGGTGCATCTTTTACTGGTTTTTGTTGCTGTTTTGTTTTGTTTTGTTTGCACACTGGGTTTTACGATGTAGGTCTGAGGGACCTGGAGCTCATTATGTAAACCAGGCTGCCCCAAACACCCAAAGACCCACCTGCTTAGAATATCCCAGGGCTCTGCCTCCACACAGTGGCTTCTCATGTTTTATCCCCCGTTCTCATTAATCTAAAGTCTACTTGCTTTGTTCGGAGTAAGAGTGGAAGGTTCTTCTCCTGGGCGCTGTATGTAAGCGAGAAATGGGCCTGAGCCCTGCTGTCACATCTGTCTCGTCTACCTCACGATGATGCTTTCTTTCCGTCACTACCTAGAACCTCAGCTCGGCTGCGTTAGCAAGGCACTATTCACCGGATGCTGCCACGATGTGTCATGTTTATGTGGTGGGAACTGGGGTAGCTACCCAGTCCAGGGTATTGCAGACAGGTACTTCCCATCTGTACTAATCCTTTTTCAAGTGCAGAGACGTTTTTGTGGGACTCCTCCCTTGGAAGGACTCAGCCTGGATGAAAGTAGGAGGGTCAGAAAACATCTGTATGGGCTCATCTTGAAGTTTTTTACTCCTTTAGCTGGGTGTGCCGGCTCACGCATGAAGGCCCATTACACTGGGGTGGTGGTGGCAGGAGGACTGGAAGTTTGAGGCCAGGAGACCCTGTTTCAAATAAATACTTCATCCCCATTACTCACAGTTTAGTATGTATTTAGCAGTTAATTTTAGTCCGAAATACTTTTTTAGGGCCACTGAGCAGAACACACACACACACACACACACACACACACACACACACACACACACACACAGAGGGAGAGAGAGATCCCAATAGTCAGAAGAGCTGCTCTGTGTCCCCATGGAGCTTGTTATCCGACAGGCTGGTCAGCATTGGTGTCAATGTCACTGCCAGGCACACGGGAAATGAATACTTTACTGTCAAGTCTAGGAAGAGACCTACACATTTGGAATGGGAAGGGATTAGTAATAATGCAATAAAAATCCCCAGTATAGCCAGGTGGCACACATCTTTAATCCCAGCACTTGGGAGGCTGAGGCAGGTGATCTCTGTGAGTTCAAGGCCAGTCTGGTCTGTGGAGTGAGTTCTAGGACAGCCAAGGCTACACAGAGAAACCCTGACTCGAAACAGACAAATAGAAAATCCCAGCATAGGTTGAATTGGGAGAAGAAACCCAGCCGAACTGTGAGCAGGAGGGAAGGGGCTCTTTGACTAAGAGAATGATTTCCCACACTTGAGGCAAGAAGCATGATTTTGTATGGGAAGACCCTGAACAACCCCAAATTCCGATTCACGTAGAAAGCACTTTTGGAATGTTGGGTGTGGTGGTGTACACCCTGGCACTCAAGAGATGGAGGCAGGAGGATTGTGAGTTTGAGGTCAGTTTAGGTTACCTTATATATCCAGATTCTGTCTTTAAAGACCTGGCGGTGCCCGCCTTTAATCTCAGCACTCCCTAAGCAGAGGCAGGCAGATCTCTGAGTTCAAGGGCAGCCTGATCTGCAGATCCAGTTCTGGACAGTCAGGGCTACACAGAGAAACTCTGTCTTGGAGAGAGAGAGAGAGAGAGAGAGAGAGAGAGAGAGAGAGAGAGAGAGAGAGAGAGAGAGAGAGGAGGAAGGAAGGGGCTAGAGAGACGGCTCAGCTATTAAGAGGGCTTGTTCTTCCAGAAGACCCGAGCTCAGCTCCCAGAACCCGCACTGAGTGCAACCGATTGTGACTCCAGTCTTAGGGGATCCTCTTTGGGCCTCTGTGAACAGCTGCATACATGTGTCACACACACACTTACACACACTTTAAAACTTTTGTTTAAAAAAATGAAAGTAGACAATTTTGGATAATTTGCATATGCCAGAACCCCATAAAAGAAAGACATGTGAAATAAAACACAGCCTTGAACAAGTTAGATTCTTTCTGGCTCAGTTCTCTGAGCTGTCAAAGGGAGTAATACAATACTAGATGTGGAAGCTCACATCTGTAATCTTGTCACTTGAAGGTAGAGTTAGAAGGATCAAGATGTTTAAAGCCACTCTCAGCTACACAGTGTGTTCAAGGCTAGCCTGGGCTACGGTGAGACCCTGTTTAAAAACAAAGAAGTGCCAAAGTGGGGCTCCCTCCTCTTCATCCTGCTCAGGTACGTGGGATCTCAGTTGCCCATATGATTCTCTCTGAACTCCAACTGCTTAAGTGACTAGGTAGTCAGTTATCTGACAGACCTATGCAGCTGCTTCTCCAAGGCAGCAGCCACACTTCGGGTTCTGTGGGATTTGTCCACTTAGTGCTTGTGGATGAGGAACATTGACTACCCGAAGGGTTGCTTGCCCTGGAGACCTATCGCCAGTCAGAGCTTGACTAGATGAAGGTGTGGAATGGTGGTTCTCAACCTGTGGGTCACGAACCCTCCCACAGGGGTCGGATATCAGATGCCATGCTTATCAGATATTTACATAATGATCATAACAGTGGCAAATATTAAGTTATAAAATAGCAATGAAATAATTTTATGGGTGGGGATTACCACAGCTTGAGGGACTAGATTAAAGGATCTCAGCATGAGGAAGGTTGAGAACCATAGTGGAGTCTGGAGAGAAGTTCGGAGAAGGGCAGGCCCGGGAGGCCACACTGGTGACTGAGAGATGAAGGGAATCAAGGGTGAAATTGTTAGCTAGGAAAGTGCTCTACCCATCCTCTGCCCTCCCGAATGTCATTTATATATTCTAAAATAGATTTGTTTTATTATTTTTAGTTATGTGTTTGTGTGGATATGGGCATTTTCGCGCATTTTTCCCATACTTGTTTGTTGTTGTTTAGACAGGGTCTCTCTATGTAGCTCAGGCTGGCCTTGAACTCAGAGATCTGACTGCCTCTCTACCTTCCTCTGGTCTTCAGAGCAATCACCAACATGTCTGGCCTCCTACTTTGTCCTTATCCATTTCTCTTCTACACTGCTCTCCACACATATAATTTAATTTTTAAAAAAATTATTTATTTTACACAGGATCTCACTAAGTTTCCCAGACTGACCTGAATTTGCTATGTAGTCTATGCAGACCTCAAACTTGTGATCCTCTTACAAGTGGCTGGGATTACAGTCATGGGCCTCCAAGCCTGGATGAGGTATAGAATCATAAATGATGTGCTTGTGCGAGGTGCACACGTGGCTTGGGACGAAGCTAGAGGACAACCTTGGGTGTGGATCCCACCTTCTACTTTCTATGGGGCAGAGTCCCTTGTTTACCATTGCATGCGCCAGACTCGCTGGCCCAAGAGTGAATAGAGTCTCCTGCCTCCCATCTCCCTGTAGGCTGCCCTGTTGTGCTTTCAACTGGGTTCTGGAGACTCAGACTCCAGAGGTAAGCACCTTACTCACTGGGCCATAGCTTCATCCTTAACTTCATCTCCCAAGGATTAACCTAAATAGATTATTATACTAGTAGAAGAAAATGAGAAACGATTGTAAAATTTATTAATTAAAATAAAAAATAGCCGGGTGGTGGTGGCGCACGCCTTTAATCCCAGCACTCGGGAGGCAGAGGCAGGCGGATCTCTGTGAGTTCGAGACCAGCCTGGTCTACAAGAGCTAGTTCCAGCACAGGCTCCAAAGCTACAGAGAAACCCTGTCTTGAAAAACAAAACAAAACAAAAATAAATAAAAATAAAATAAAATAAAATAAAAAATAGTAGATGAGCTACTATATAAGAACATACAAATAGGAGACTTCGATAAAGCATGACATTTCAGCATTGCGCCTGTCCAATATGTGGCAGCAGATGCCATTTACTTCTTCGTGATACCGTGCCCATTGTTACTACTGACTGAATAGAGAGAATGAAAAGGCTACAGAGTCCCAAGTTTGCAGGGCAGTCCTCAGAGGAGGGCGCTGTGGTCACTTTTGATGACAGAATGAGGTGAATGTCCCAAGAAGGAAGAGAGTCAACCTTGAGCTGTCCTAGCTCCTCAGCACGCTCCTTTGTGAGATCTGCTAGGAAGGGCCGTGTGGAGCCAGCGTCCAGTTCTAAGCCTGTCTGAGAGAAGCCAGGGGCTCAGCAAATGCTGGCGTTCGTCCTTGTCCACCAGCCAGTGCCTCATGCCAACGCCATGCCTAGGGTCGACACTATTCAGAACTTTATCTTTCTCCCCGAGGCTCCCAGGCCCTCTCTGCTCTGACCTCACTCACCCCTAGGCCTGGTTTTGGGTTGGTTAGAAGTTTGTGATCCATATTTTAATGATGGGAGGTGAGGTGAGGAGGAAGGCAGGGCTTGGAGAAAGCCATGGAAGCTGTCTACGTGGAACTCCCAGGGGATGAGCAAGGGCTTGCTACCCTGGTTCGACAGCCCTTCCCTTGTTTTATAGATGAGAAAACAGGTTCAGAGGGGTTAGCAATTTGGTCCATACACAGTGCTCCTGAAACCCAAATATACTAGTTACCTTTCTGATAGCTGTGACCAAAGACCTGTTAAGAGGGGGAAGGATTTATTTTGGTTGATAGTTTGAGGGGCTACAGCCTGTCATGGTGGGGAAAGTGTGGGTGACAGGAGTTTATGAGTGGCTGGTCACATTGCTTCCATCATCAGGAAGAAGAGAGTGGACGGGAAGTTGGGCTAGGCTAAAAGATCTGAAAGCTAACCCCCAATGGCCCACCTCTCCAGGAAGGCCCCAACAAAGGCTGGCCCGCAGCCGGGGACCAAGTGTGCAAACACATGAGCCTGTGCAGGGCATTTCATGTTCAAACCATCTCACATATGAAAGGGACCAGGGCTTGCGATTGAGCTCAGCAAGAACCTCCCTTCCAGTCTTCCTCTTCCCTCTCTCCCCTTAGGTCCCCACCCCAACCCTGCAATTGTGGTTCCCATCTTACTTTCATGTCCTAACTCATTCCAAAAAGACTGAAGGCAGCACCAACTAATTGCCCATCCTGCAGACTGGGTGGCTCAGGTCTGTAATCCAAGCACTGAGGTGGCTGAGGCAGGAGGATTGCTAGGAGTCCAGTCTAGCCTCCACTAAAGTAAAACTCTGTCTCAAAAAGCAAATAATCTGGGCTAGGGAGATGGCTCAGTGGGTAAAGGTGCTTGTGGCTAAGTCTGACAGCATGGGTTCGATTCCCGGGACCTGCATGGTGGAAAGAGAGAACTGACGCCTACAAGTTGTCCTCTGACCTCCACATACGGTGGCATACACATGACCTCCCTATTCCAAATAAGTGAGTAGATAAATAAGTGTGAAAAGAAAAAGGAAAAAAAAAGCAAAAAACCCAACAACAAAGCTAAGAACCTGTGTTTGACACCTTCCTTCCTGTTTCCCTCCTCTCCTCAGGACCACATTCTGGTGCCACAGCAACTTTTCAATGCGTCCTTGCTTCTCAAGTGACTTTTATTTGCCTCACACTAAATTCAGAGAGCTTAGGACACTTTGAGACGCGTTGAGCAATCCCAGCCAGCTGGGGAAAGGGTGGAGGAGGGTTAATAGGTGAATTACTTTGGTGATTTCCCAAAAATTAGTCACCCCCTCACGAAATACTCACCAAGACTTTTTGCTGCTATTGCTGCTAGGGGCGGTGCAGTCCCGTAATCCCAGGACTCGGGAGAGAGGGAGGAGGGCCAAGGGTGATGCTCGGCTGGGCTGCAGTCGACCCTGTCTCAGAAAACCAAAGTGGTGCTTGTCCACACCCTCTTGTGAAAGGGGAGGGAGTCACAAGGCCCACACCTCCCTGAGGATTTTTGTGTAGCTACTGGTTGGTGAGGCTGGGGGCTCAGAAGGTAGGCATCTTCTTCAATAACCACGTGTTCCTATGTACAGCCCCAAGGAAAGGCATCAGGTCATGAAAACTAGCAAACCATAAAGGTTTCCTAAAAGGTTATTTGTGGCACAAAGCGCATACCTAGTATGTATGAGGCCCTGGATTCTACACACGCACACACACGCACACACCCGTGCACAAATGACTGGAGGCATGCTTGATATTTATAACACACACTACCAATTGCCCTTAGTGAAGCCGGGCCCTTGGAGTCGGGAGGTGCCACTCCTGCACAGTCACAATGAAGCTAGGGACCAATGCCGATGTCCCTTTGTCCAGTGCTGCAGCTGTATTTAGGCCAGAGGTTACTGATCTCTGTCAAGGTTTATAGTCATCAGGTTCAAAGTCCTTCCTAAGCATCAGGTAATTACGATGAAAGCTGCTTGTCCACAGACAGCAGAACTTGGAGAGGTGAAGTGGCAGTTGACAAGGAGGGCCAGGAAACATGGAGGAACAGAAGAACCATACCAATGGAGACTTAGACAAATCTGAAGGGCAGGGAGGAATGAGAGGACATGTCAGACCTGTGTCCCTTGTCTTTGCCCCTCTGCCACTAGATGAGACTAGTGTGTGTGTGTGTGTGTGTGTGTGTGTGTGTGTGTGTGTGGTTACTCAGGATTGGCCCTAGGCCATTTTGCATGCTGAGCAAGAGTCCTGCTACTGAGCAATGTCCCCAGCTGAAAGTTCTTGTGATTGGCACACAGTGGGACTCAGGAAATCTGTTGGTGTTATTTTCCACTACTATAGCGAGATAGCTAAGGCTGGGTAACTTTGTATAGAGAAGAAAGCTTATTCTTAAGACCCAAGAGTTAGGGGTAGCATCTGGGAATAGCCTTCTTGCTGGCAAAGTCCCATGGTATGACAAGATATCGCATGATAAGGAGCCACGTGACACAGGCTTTGACGAGTGAGAGCTACCTATTTGGAGATAATATGAAAATCTCTATCTCTTTCATAGTTTGTCTTCCTGTTGTGTGGAGTATTTAGAAGTCATGGGTTTGGGCAACAAGGGTGTGGGACAGAAAAAAGACTTTTTCCCAGAGGAGTGAAGGGCAGACAGGAAGTCAGCTGTGGTCCATGCAGCCAGTTTCCCATTCTAATGGGTGAATAGGTTCCGTGCTTTGTGGGTCACCCCTCAACTGGGAGCTTCTAACCTTTCCAGTGTGGGGGAGGTTGAGCTATGAGGATAGCGAGTTGGAGGACAGCTTGGGCTAAAAAAAACAGCAAAAAACCCCAAAAAACAAAAAACAAAAAAAACAACAAAAAAAACAAAAACAAAAAAACAAAAAAAGCCCCAAAGCCAAACAACAGCAAAACAAATCAAAAGAGACTGGCAGAACTGAATGGGAGTTATGAGGTTCATGCCCTCTCTTCTTGGCCCCCAGAATTTGTCACAGGAGGTACGGAAAGTTGACCTTTACAGGTGTGTGGGTGTGGGGGGTAGGCTGGGGGATGGGACCAATGGGGTTTAATCAGGGTTACTTACAGAAGCATGGTCCAGTACCAGTGGCACTTTCCAGAGGAGCGAGGCCTGGGTCCCTCCCCTGGGTTAGTTCTGATGTAGTTTACAAGGGAGACTGGCTAAACACAGCCCCATTTCCAGTCTGTGTCTCAGAGGCTTGCCTGATCCCTAATTTTACTTCTTTTTCTTTTTTTAATTGCAGGACCAACCAGAATGAATGCCCCTAGCGGTTGCCGCTCAAACCTGGATCCCAGGTACTACAGACTGTGTGATCTGGCTGAAGGCTGGGGCATTGCCCTGGAAACAGTGGCTGCGGTGGGGGCTGTGGCCACAGTGGCCTTCATGTTTGCTCTCTTGATCCTCATCTGCAAAGTGCAGGACTCCAACAGGCGGAAGATGCTCCCCACCCAGTTCCTCTTCCTCCTGGGAGTGCTCGGGGTTTTCGGCCTCACCTTCGCCTTCCTCATCAAGCTGGATGGGGCCACAGGCCCCACGCGCTTCTTCCTCTTCGGAGTCCTTTTCGCCATCTGCTTCTCTTGCCTCCTGGCCCACACCTTCAACTTGAACAAGCTGGTCCGAGGGAGGAAGCCCCTGTCGTGGCTTATGATCTTGAGCCTGGCATTGGGCTTCAGCCTAGTCCAGGACGTCATTGCCATTGAGTACCTGGTCCTCACCATGAACAGGACCAATGCCGATGTCTTTTCTGAGCTGCCCGCCGCTAGGCGCAATGAGGACTTCGTCCTGCTGCTCATCTACGTACTCTTCTTGATGGCGCTGACCTTCTTCTCATCCTCCTTCGTCTTCTGTGGGTCCTTCCCTGGCTGGAAGAGACACGGGGCTCACATATGCTGCACCTCATTCCTGTCCATTGCCGTCTGGGTGGCCTGGATCGTCCTGCTCCTGATTCCCGACATCGGCCCTGAGTGGGACGACACCATTCTCTGCACAGCCTTGGTTGCCAATGGCTGGGTTTTCCTGGCATTCTACGTCTTCCCTGAGTTTCTACGGCTCCCAAGGCAACAAAGTCCCACAGATTACCCAGTTGAAGATGCTTTCTGTAAACCTCAGCTCATGAAACAGAGCTACGGCGTAGAGAACAGAGCCTACTCCCAAGAGGAAATCACCCAAGGTACGGGCGAGGAGGGGACAAGTTGGGCAGGGTAGCGCAGGCTCATGGGCACACACACACACACACGTACACATACACAGAGGAAAATACATCTCTAATCTCAGCACTTGGGGGATGGAGGCAGGAGGATCATGAGTTTAAGATGGGTCATATAGAAAGACTATCTTTCAGAATACCAAAACCCTTTTGCGCTGGGTATGTAGGTCGGTACAGTGCTTGTTTAAACATGAATGGAAAGTCTAGACCCTCCAGCACCACTTAAAGTGGGTACGGTGGCATACACATGTATGCCCAGCACTTGGGAGGGAGAGACAGGAGGATCAGAAGTTCAAGGTCATTCTTGGCAACACGTGGATTTCAAGGCCAGCCTGGGGTACAGGAGGGGGTCTCAAGAACACAAGCCAGGCAGTGGTAGCACTTGCCTTTAACCCCAGCATTTAGGAGGCAAAGGCAGGCCTGGTCTGCATAGTGAGTTCTAGGACAGCCATAGCTACACAGAGAAGCCTTGTCTCAAAGAACCAAAACAAAGAAACAAACAACAGCAACAAAACCCCAAACCAAAGATTCCAACCAACCAAACCCCCAGTAACAAAACAAACAAGCAAACCGCAGAAACATTCCCAGCTGTAAAATCTGTAACTTTCTAGAAATCACGCCAGCTATTCCATTCAAAGCAAAAGAACATTTCCTACCTGCCCTAATGTCCTCCTAATTTTGTCTTAATCAGATTGTAATCCCAGTCGAGGCACCTGGAGCCACCCTGTGATCTCAGTTGTGGAAAAGGGGAATAGAGACAGGAAGGGAACCCAAATAGACAGCACCACACTCCCAAACCCAGAAGCAAAACACTGAGAAAAGACAGTGGAGGCAGAGGAGGAATCATTGACAGTAACCCTAAGAATGCTGGGCTGTGGGGCTCACCTGTCATGAGCCCTTGGGAGATGGAGACAAGAGGATCAGAATTTCATGGTCAGCCTGGGGTACGTGAGCTCCAGTCCCGGAAAACAAACAAACAAGCAAACAAAACCCAAACAAGGGCTAGAGAGATAGATGGCTCACGGCTAAGAGCATTGCTACTTTTGCAGAGAACCCACGCGAAAGTTCACGACCCTTAGCAACTCCAACTCCAGGAATCTTGTACCCTCTTCTAGCCTCTCGGAGTTCGACACACACGTGGTATACTCGCATGCAGGCAAAGCCTCATACACGTAAAATTAAAATAGACAGATCTTAAAGTAAATCCAAACAAACACCCCCTGAAACAAACCCCCAAACTATGAGGAACTCGCTGGCTGTTTACAGATTCTGATCTTGAGTAAACCAACATCTGTATTAGTCACTTTCCTGTTGCTTTGACAAAAGACCAAGACCCAATACAAACCATTTTGGCTTTTGATTCCAGAGGGATAAGAGTCTGTTATGGCAAGGAAGTTGAGAATGTGTGTCTTCAAACACAAGCAGGAAGCAGAGAGTGAACCAGCTGGAAGTAGGGGGAGGCTTTAACCTCTCAAAGCCCACCCACTGACATGCTTTCTCCAACAAGGCTGCACCCACTAAGCCTCCCCAAGTAGTTCCACCAACTAGAGACCAAGTATTTGAACATTTGAGCCTGTGAGAGCTGTTCTCATTCAAACTGGCACACTCCATTCCCTGGACCTACTATTGTGCTCGTGGCCGTAGGCAGAGTTTTCCTGTCCCGACCACCTGCTCCCAAATAATCACCGAGGCTTAGTATTACTTATAAATGCATGGCCAGTAGCTCAGGCTTATTACTAACTCACTCTTACATTTTAAATTACCCCATTTCTATTAATCTACATTCTATCAAATGACTCGTGGCTTTAACGTGTCCTTTAGCATGTCCTGTTCCCTCTGCGGCTCCTGGCATCTCTCTTGACTCCCTGTCTTCATCCTAGCATTCTCTCTGTGTCTGACTGTCCTGCCTGTACTTCCTATCCGACAACTGGCCTGTCAGCTTTTTATTAACCAAGGATAATAATACATATTCGTAGTGTACAGAAGGATTATTCCACAGCACCTATCCATATCATAATGCAAAATGCACTTAATCTAATTTTAGAAGTCCCTGTAGTCTGTTTACTATTCAAAAACCCAAAGTCTCTCCTGAGACTCAGGGCAATCTCTTAGTAGCTCTTCCCCAAATCCAGCCGTAGTCATGTAGAACTGGAAGCGGGCCTCTCAAGTCTTCATCTAGAACTTTCTATATAATTTCATGCAGGTTGAAGTAGAATAAGAAGGGATAAAGGAGAGAAAAAAATCCCTAGTGTATGTGGTTGGGGTTGGGCTCTGTGAAAAGGTGTATAAATGACATTCCTGTTTTGAGGTTGCGTCTTGCTATATATCCTGGCTGGCCTTCAGCTTTCTGTGCAGAGCAGACTGGACTTTATATGCTAATCCTCCCACCTCTGTCTTCAGAGTGCTACGATTGTAGGTGTGTGCCTGGCTTGGTGTCTTGCCTTTCGTGTTCTGGGCCCCTGGCGGCTTCCTTTCTCAGCTGTCTTTCTAGGCATTGTCTATTGCTGCTCCCATGGCTCCCCACATCCTGTTATGCTGGGTCTGCGTAAGTAGTGCGGCCTTCCACAACGGAAGCCTGTCTCAGTCCAGACAGACCGAGCTGTCACTGGTCAGGGTGCAGCTGCTTGTCTGAGGTGCCTTCTGCCTGCTCAGAGCCCAGCATTCCCCAGTCTGTCTTAGAAATGGCTCCACCATGCATGTGTGCTGTGGAACTGACATGTTCTTATTAGCTTACCTGTGTTTCTTACAGGACAGGGCACACCTTGTGTTCTTTGTACTATCTTTGCTTATTTATTTTTAGTCTAAAATTTTTTTTTTGTTTTTTTGTTTTGTTTTGTTTTGTTTTTCAAGACAGGGTTTCTCTGTAGCTTTGGAGCCTGTCCTGGAACTAGCTCTTGTAGACCAGGCTGGCCTCGAACTCACAGAGATCCGCCTGTCTCTGCCTCCCGAGTGCTGGGATTAAAGGTGTATGCCACCACCGCCCAGCTAGTCTAAAAATTTTAATACTGCTTGTTTACTCTCTTGTGTGTGTGTGTGTGTGTGTGTTACGACACGCATGTATGAAGGTCAGAGGATAAGTTTCGGAGTATGTTTTTTTTTTTTACCAAGTGGGTCTTGAGATGGAGTTCAAGTCATCAGGCTGGGCAACAAGTGCCTTTACCCACTGACCTACCTTGACAGTACTTATTTTGGTTTTTTATTTTTATTTTACTTTTTTGAGACAAGGTCTGAAGATGACCTTGAACTCCTCTACCTTCCAGGTTCTGGGATCACAGGTGTGCAACACCATGCCCACCCAGGTCCCCACACTATCTTAAATGAAGAAGTGTTTAGGAAGGGGGCAGGGACAGGTAAACTTGTCAGGAAATGAGTGAATTGCTTCAAGCATCCGATGAGTTCCCCCAAATACACAGAACACACCACTCGAACTCTTCCCAGTGTAGGAAATGTGTAAGTCCCTGTGGCCCCAGGATGTGACAGTGCCCCTGGGGCTGGAAGGCATGGCCTCTCCCTGCAAGAAATTTGAACTGCTGAGGCCCAAGGGGACCAACTGTCACAGACACACCATGGCAAGGGCTACAGTGAGGAATGCACAGGCCCAGGTGCCTCAGTTTCTCCTCTCCCTCTGTTCCAGGTCTTGAGGACATGGGGGACACGCTCTATGCACCTTATTCCACCCATTTCCAGCTGCAGGTAAGTGGCCTTTGTCACTCCTCACTCCTCCTCTCCCAGGGGACAATTGTCCTTTGGGAATGGCACTCAAGTGGCCATCGCGAAGGGATGCCTCGCCTTCTTTCCCCGCACTGCCTCTTGGGGTTTGGTGGCACTAGGGCTCGGGGAGGATCTGCAGACAGATCTTTTGGGAAGGGCATCGGAGGCTCACTGAGGTAGCCACGGAAGGGTTAACCACGTGATTGCTTCCTTCACAGGATCGGAGTCCTAAGAGGGATTTTTCTATCCCGAGGGCCCATGCCCCGACCAGTCCGTACAATGACTATGAAGGACGGAAAGGGGACAGCTAACTCCGTTGAGAAGAACGGGACAACCAGAGTCAGGCTGCATCTTCCAGTCAGGAGCCCTGCGGATGCGGACTGAATCCAGGGTGTCCTAGGGGAACTGTACACGAGAGGCTTGCTCCCCACCCAGCACCCTGCTGTTCTGTCTGGGGCTGCTGCACCCAACAGACCAGTGGTCCGGCGTTTCCTTGTCCCATTCTTAGGTTACTTCTTGGAGGTGGGAGTCTTGGGCGACTCCGGGCGGGACTCTTACCTCTGCCACGAATTGTGAGCAAGCAGCTGGTCCTCTAACTCCTCACTGACTCGTTCATCTCCGGAAGCCAATTCGTCTAACCCAGGGTGGGGTCTGCGAGGATCACTTGGCACAGAGCAGAACTGCAGTTCGCACCAACCCAGAAAAATGTGGGTCTCCACCCTGTGCATATCAGTCCACACTGGAAGCTAACCTCGCCCCGCCCTCCTAGGTGTTCCTGTCTGGGGAGGAGAGGCTAAAGGTCACTAAGTGTCTAATCTCTGGGCAGTGGGGACACTGACTTTAAGGGCGTATCACCTCCAAACTTGCTGCCGGCCTGGACCTCTGTGTCCTTTGCTGGGAGATCTGGATATTCCTGGAGTAGACAAGGCCTGTTTCTTCTTACCAGGAGAATTTGCGCTTTGTCGTGCCATGCATTCCTGACAGGCCCTCCTCCCCACCCCTCACTCCCAGCCTCAGTAATAGATGGAGCCTGCATTCACCTTAAGCCCTGTAAGTGGGCAGTGTCTCTTGGGGCGGGATGCGTCCGTTGTGGGATAAGTTATTCACCTGGGTATGCAATAAAGATGTGATGACAACTGTTTTTTTAATTTAAATTTATTTATTTACTTATCTATTTGTAAAAATTTAATATTACATTTTAAAGGTTATTTCAGGGTGTTGGTATGCACATGCCATGCGGAGACCGGGATGTCTTTCCAAAATCTGGGGCAGAGGATTAGGAATCTCTCCCTTATGGGGGAGCTAGGATCCTCAACTTTAGCTACAGCTCCTGCAAACAATATGCAAACATCAACTTAGGAACTTGCCCTTTAAGAGTCTTCACTTGGGCCTGGGCATGATGGTGCACTCCTTCAATCCCAGCACTCGGGAGGCAGAGGCAGGCAGATCTCTGAGTTTGAGGCCAGCCTGATCTGCAGAGCAAGTGAGGGCAGACTCCAAAACTACAGAGAAACCCTGTCTCAAAAAAACCAAAAACCAACCAAAACCAACAGAAAAGTGAGTTAGTAGTTTGCATAGGCATCCCTCCGGGTTTGTACTAATTGAAAAGGGGCGTGGCAGAGCTGGTGAGAGGGCTCAGTGAATAAAGGTGCCTGCTGCCGGGTCTGACAACCTGAGTTCAGTCTGCGGAATCCAAATGGTGGAACCAGAGCCCGTTCCTGGACGCAGCCTTCTGACCTCTACACGTGTGCCGTAGTTTGTGCACCCAGACACGTGGGCATGCACAAGGAAGAAATGTGCTTTGGAAAAGCAGTGTGGGGAGGCGACAGACAGCAATGAGACTCCTTCCAGACTGCTCCAGTCTTTCTGCAGAAGCCATAGCCCATTGGGGTTTGCTGGGAGGAGAAAATAGCATGGTTTTGCCAGTATTATCTGACACACTGTAACTACACATTCCTGGGCTGGCAGCCGGCTCAGAGGGTGATGGCACTTGCCGCCAAGCCTACTGAATTGAGTTCAATGCCTGGGAGCTACATGGTAGAAGGACAGAACTGACTTCCATGTCCTCTGACTTCCGTGTCCAGATTATGCATGTATGCACCCACACATATGCAACTAAATATATACACATAATGCACACATACATGTGTGTGTGTTTCTGGGTTTGTTATAAAGGCTGCCGTAAGGGATACAGATGAAGAGATGCCCAGATGAGGTGGGGGAGGTGCTGCCTGGACCTTCCTGCCACTGTGTGTGTCATCCATCAGGACCGGCCAAGCGTGTAGCCACCTGAAGCTTCCTGGACTGTGTCCTGAGGTTGTATGGGGTTGGCACTGCCTAGCAGGTCTGCAGGTAGACAGATGAGGGGATGGGGGGAGGTTGTAAGGTTTGTGTAGTCAGATCTCTGCCCCCCTCCCGACAGGGTCTCATCAGTGCACTGCCCAAGATAGCTTAGAGGTTACTATGTAGCCCACGCTGGAGTCCTGCCTCAGTTTGTTGTGTGGGAATCAGGGGCAACATGCCCAGCTCCTCCTGGCTCTTAGGTCTCACTGAAAAGTATGGGGCAGGATAGCTCTGGGTATGGAGAGTCTTAAGACAGACACAGTTGATTTCCGTCCTTTCTGCCCCTCCCCTTTTGAGACAGGGTTTTGCTGTATGGCTGGCCTCAAACTCGCAGAGATCTGCCTGCCTCTGCCTCTGCTTCCCGAATGCTGGGATTAACGGAGTGTCTTTTGAGACAGTTTCATGTAGCCTAGGCTGACCTCCAGCCCTATGTAGCTAAGAATAGTATGATCTTTCTGTCTCCACCTCCAAAGGCAGAGAATTCTCTGGGTCTATTTTGTCATTAGGGAAGGGAGGGTTCCTATCCTCATGGCCACTGAGACGCTGAGGAGGACCTGGGAATGGTACCATCCCCGTGTCTGGAGTTGTCTTTGTCCAAGAGATAAAGTGGTCTCCACGTTTGAACACGTGGTCACTGCATTCTGAGTCCGTGCCCGTTCAGGCAGCAGAAGATGCTCTCTCTTAGAGCAGGACTGGTCGCTCCTGGTGGCTGGTATCTCATTGCCACGTCCACTCATCCCTCTCAAGGGCAAGAGGTTCGGTGTTTGATGATGAAGATGATAATTAAAGATGATTTATTCTGGCTTTTGAGACAGGGTTTCTTTGTGTAGCCCTAACTGTCCTGGAACTAGCTTGGTAGACCAGACTGGCCTTGAACTCACAGACATCTGCCTGCTTCTACCTCCCAAATGCTGGGATTAAAGATGTGTGACACCACCCAGTGAGAAGTATATAGAAGGCTTTCATTCTTCATCTCCTCCTGGAGGAAAGCAGAATGAAAGAGTTAGTCCAGGCTGGTCATTGAGTAGTGTCAGTGATTGATGTCTGGAGGCAAAGTGCCATCTCCTTTGAACTAAAGGGGTGAGGATATAAAATGAGTATCAAACCCCACAGCCTAGAGTCCCGCCTTTCTGCAATTACAGCTTTAGCGAACAAAGCTGCCATACCCAGAGTCTCCACTAGATGGCAGTAAAACCTCAGTGTTCGGCCCTCAGTAGCGGAAACTCAGCATTATGGTTGAGGACACCAAGGAGGTAGATGGTGTGTGCCTCTGAGTGGCCTTTCCCCCACCCTTCAAGTTCCAAAGCTGCTTTCCATTTCCTCTGTCCTTATTTTTATGAAGCTCTCCAAGGTTTTCCAGCCCATTTGCATGCAACCTGGCATCATTACAGGTAATGTCTCATAGATGGAGCTTATTAATGTCATCTGATATTTATGTGGCTTTTGGTCAGGAAAAGTGTGCCAAAACCAAAAGTACAGGCTGGTCCTGGAGATCCAGCATTCCTTCCCCACTCCGCCCTCCCACATGTTCTGAGTTTCCTTCCGTTCTAGACTTACTGAACACTGAATACCCGGTCGGGCTTTTGCTTCCTGCCCACTTCCTTCTGTTGCTAGCAGGGCTCACGTGTTCACTGATGTCCCAGCCTCAAAAGCGGCAGCTTGGGAAAAATCCGCTGTTGATCACTGAGCACCCGGGAAACTAGCCTCAGTGTGTAGGTCACTGTGTTTGGAAAACCACGTGTGTTAAAATGATTAATTGCATATATAATTTATCTGTCTGTCTATTATCTATGTATCTATGTATCTATCCATCTACCCACCCACCCATCTATCTATGTATCTATCATATCTATCTATCTATCTATCTATCTATCTATCTATCTCTCCATCTATCATCTATCATATACATGTTCGTGTACATGTGTGTAAGGTCAGCGGACAACATGTAGAGGTCTGTTCCCTCCTCCCACCACATGGTTCTAGACACTGAACTCAAGTCAGACTTGGTGGGGATCTCTACCTGCTGAGCCATTTATTTCCTTTGCCTGTTTTTCCTCTTTAAAAAATATATTTAAAAATTTTATTTTATGAGTGTTTTAAAATCTTTGTAAGTATATCACATGTGTGCCTGGTGCCCTCTGAGGTTGGAATAAGGGAGCCAGTGCTCTGGAGCTGGAGATACAGCTGGCTGGAAGCCGTTGTGTGGGTGCTGGGAACTCAGCTCTGGTCCTCTGCAAGAGCAGCAAGTGTTCTTAACTCTCGAGTCGTCTTTCCAGCCCTGTTCCTTAGATTTTTTGGAGACAGGATCTTATTATATAGCTTGGGCTAGCCTCGAAGTCACTTTGTAGGCAAGATTGGCCTTGAACCCTGGTCCTACTCCCACCTCCCAAATACTAGGACTACAGGTGTATGTCACTAC
>JAQHUG010000135.1:1350913-1370779 GCA_028555095.1 Dicrostonyx torquatus
TTTTGAGTCAGAGTCTCTCTGTGTAGCCCTGACCTTCCTGGAAGTAGCTCTTGTAGACCAGGCTGGCCTTGAACTCACAGAGATGTGCTGTCTCTGCCTCCTGAGTACTAGGATTAAAGGCATACACCACCACTGGGCTAAATATTTTTTATATGTGGTACTGGGAATTGAAGCCAGGGCCTCACGCATTCCAAGCAAGTACTCCACCACAGAGCTACACCCTCAGCATTTCTCCTCCGTCTTCTAACGGTTTCCATATGGAAAGTGGCGAAACATTTTCCACCCACTAGGATGACATTATGAAAACAGAACCTTACCTAGGAAATAATGTGTTGTCCAGGAGGTAGAGATATTTGGACTCTCTCTCTCCATTTCTGACAGACATAAAATGGTGTAGACATAAATAGCAAACAATAGAATGTCTCTTAAGATATCCAGAATGGGGCCCACAAGATGGCTCAGTGGATAAAGGGACCTGCTGCCATGCCTGATGACCCAAGTATGATCTCCAGGACCCCACATGGAGGAAAGAGAGTACTGTCTCCCTCAAGCTTCTTGCTGATTTCCACAAACATGTCATGACATGGGCCTCCCCAAATAAATACACTAAAATTTAACAATGTAAAATCAAAGAATGGAATTTTCCTATGGTCTAGAGATAGCTATCACTTTTGGAGATCTGTCTAAAAAGAAAACAAAACAAAACAAAACAAAAAAAACCAAAAACATGAACAGCCGGGAGTGGTGGCATAAGACACCTTTAACCCCAGCACTTGGGAGGCAGAGGCAGACGGATCTCTATGAGTTCAAGGCATTTTAGTCCACAAAATGAGTTCCAGCACAGCCAAAAACACACAGAGAAACCCTGTCTTGAAACCCCTGCCCCCCAAAAAAAAAGAAAAAAAAAGAAACAAGAACAGGATTTGGGGTAGTCCTGTAGCTGTCTGTGGCATTATTCACAGTAGCCACAGGTGGAAGCAACCATATGTCCAATGACAGATTTTCTGTTCCTAGAAAATGGGGCGGAGGTGTGCAAAGTGATGTTAGCTACCTTCCAAAGGAAGATGGCCATGAATTTATCCTGGGCTCTATCACAGACCCTGACTAAACACCAAGCGGATGGGGCTGGGAGATGACTCAGTGGGTAAGCGCTTGTGAGTAAGCACGAGGATGAGAGTTCACACGCCCAGAACCCACGTAAAGGTCGAACACAGTGATGCTGACGTCTGTAAACTCAGTGTGATCCTACTGGGAGACTGGTTGATACTGAAGAACTACAAAAGCTCCTGGGCCCCCGTTTAGTCTACATGGCAGCAAACAGCAAAAGAGACTTTGTATCAAATAAAGTGGAAGCAACCACTGAGACCTGAGGGTGCTCTCTGACCTCCATGTGCCATGGTAGGAATATGGCACACACTCGCGCGCGTGCACACACACACACGCAAAACAAGCAAACCTCAAGAAACAAAACAGAACTCCTGTTACAAATAAATACAACATGGCAAGAGGTGGGCGTGGGTCAGTGGTTAAGAGCACTTACTGCTCTTACAGGGGACCGGGATTCAGTTCTCAGTACAACAGGGGTTCCAAACTGCCTACACGTCCAGGGCTGGGGATTGGCATCTTCATCTGGCTTCCACAGACACATGTTTCACACACAGACAAGCAGACTTGTATATATATGTAAATAAAATCAATAAAATATCCCTCAAAGAACCCAGACACATGGGTGGACATTGAGGATCTTACACTAAGGGGAATAAGGCTGGCACAAAGGGACAGCATTGAATGAAGTATGATTCTGTTATATAAACCTTCAAAAGTTGTCAGACTCACAGAAAACAGAATGGCGACGGCCGGAGATGGGAGTGGAACAGAGATCTGTTACTTGGGGAGAGTAAAATTTTAGGTTTTCTAAATGAAAAAGTTCTAGGACCCTTTCGAGTACAGCAACGCGAATGTAGTTAATAGCACTGAACTGACCTGTTTGTCTTGAGACAGGATCGCATTCGTCCCAGCTGACTGCAGATTTGCCAAGACTGACTTTAAACCACTCACTCCACCATAACCAGTGCTGTGATTCCAGGCACGTGCCACTGTGCTGGGCTTGAGCTGAACTGCTGAGCACAGTTAAGATGGCATTGCTAGGTACGGTTTAAAAACTAAAGTACAGTAGAAAAGCAACCAGAGTGCAATCTAGTTCCAAGTTGCTGGCAATCTCTTCGTTGCATTAGAATGACTGCCCTCCCGCCGTGTCTTCGCACCGAAGTGTTTATTTCAGTCCCATTAATCAGAGATACTAATTCTTCCATGCATTGCTAAGAAAGACAAAAATGTAGTTAAATAAATACAGAAGACACAGTAAAATAGGGTGGCAGCAAGATTGTAATTGTGCGGGCTAGGGTAATCGGCAGAGAATGGGTCCAGAAGGGTTACTAAGGGCGAGGAAGCAGAGAGGAAGGACAGGGCGGATACTGCACGGACAGTGTTTCCAGCGAGTTCTCCTAGGCCTCTTAGGGTTGTGTTGACCAGGACACAGTTGTCTAGGTTGTCCTTCTTCTGTTTCTGGTAGCTCTATAATCCCACATCTTGCTGTGGGCTTAGTGTGGCCCGTGGGATGAGATACTCCTGACTGGGATCAACAGTCTGGAAAGGAATGGATGTCATTAGCAACTTTCCGAGCCAAATAGAGTCATTTCACTATCATTTAGTTAGTTAAAAAGAAGCAAACCTTCCAAATTATCCCGGTTTTATTCCCGTTGCTGTGATAAAATGCCCTCATAGAAAGCAACTCGTTTATTTTCGCTTATTCCAGGTTGTAGTCAAGACGCTGGGAACTCGAGACCAACTAGTCACACCATTCCCCATTGGAAGGCAGAGGAAAAGGAATGCATGCTCACTTTGCCTGCTAGCTTGTTCTCGGTTCTATTTCTCCTCCTATATGATCCAGGATCCTCTGCCTAGGGAGTGGTTCGACCCACAATGGTTTGGATCTTCCCATACTACATAAAATAACTATGACAAGCCTCTACTGACATGACCATAGGTCAAGCTAATGGAGACAGTTTCTCCTTGAGGCTCTTTTTCCAGGTATTTCTAGGCTGTGTAAAGTTGACACTGGAACTAACCATCACACAAACCTATTTATGTCAGGTTCCACTGTTGGTCATTAATAAGATTTTTTTTTTCTTTTTTGGCAAGGCCATGGAATAGTTAATTCCTGGAATTTGAAAATGCATCCAAGAAATTCTACAGGACGGACAAAAAACACTTTTCCTCATTGCGCAAAAGCTCCCCATCCCCACTCCCTTCTGCCAGGGTTAATTAGAGCAAACGACATGTGGCTATGTCCTGGTCTAAGTGCCATTCAGGGAGACACAGATTCTCTGCTCCAGATGGGACGGCTGAGCTTAACCGGCTACCTCATAAAGCTCAGAGGACAAGCACTATGAGGGTGACTTTCCCTCCTGGGGATCAGCTGCTTGTGGTCCCCACAAAGCAAGAGGTTTTCCCCAGCGTGGTATTTTTGGATTTCTGCATCTGCCTGTGAGCCATGGCAGCTCGACATGTCACGGGGTGACGTACGATGTCCAATCCACTCAGGAGAGCTCCCTCTGTTTTTGCCCGAAAGGATTAAAATTGGTTCATCCATCTGGGCTTCCAGATGGTGACGAGACCCAGCCCTGTTGTCAGGATGGCCTGGGCTGTCGGGGCTAGAGAGTGGTTAATGGGGGAAATTGAGGGCGCAGGGGGATAGATTTAGAAAGCCCGTGCTGAAGCCAGACTCAACACTCATGCGTATTTACAGCCTTCCGTCAATACTGCTACATAGCTTAGCCAGCGCCCTCGACATCATCCAGATCTCCATACATTGCTTGATCCTTCCTGGGGAAAAATACACTGACTCAGACGGTTTAAACCTAGGACCTCTCCTGCGCCAGCTGGTGTAGCTTGAGACTGCCCTGCCCTGCCTGTCCTCCCTCGGACCAATAAAGTCACTGGACACACATCCTGCAGGCTCCAAGGAAAGTGTTTGCCGTGTCTTCCTGAGCGAGGGAGTTGAGTATGTTTACCTGCAGCTGAATGGGAGTACCATGTGCAGTTAGAGCTACATCCTCCTCAGCTCCGTCACTGTCTCGGGCTGAAAGCCAAAGGAGGGAAGGGCCGTGTTAGTGTCGGACTCACCGGGACTAGGAGGTGACTCAGTGGCTCGCAAATTGGCTCTTGATGCTTTAAAAGGACTACTTGGTTGTGGCAGCTATTGAAAAAAAAACCCAAAGGGTTTGTTCATTCATGCATCTGGTTGTTCCCTCATCTGCTGTTTTAAGACAAGGTGTCATGTGGCCTGGGTTGTCTTCAAACTCGGTATGAAGCTGATACCTTTGAACTCTGGATGCTCCTCCCTCCAGCTCTTAAACATCGGGGCGACAGGTGTGTACCTCCATATCCAGCACTTGAAGAATCCGATTTAAGAGAATCTTTTAAATGTTTATGAGGAAGGCTGCATACGGTTAGAGCATGCGTGTTCAGGAGAAGCACACACGTATGTGGTGTCACACGTATGACCCCTGGGGTCATAGGCTCTCAACGTCCCTGCAGGCTGACTTCTCCACGAGTTGGATTCATTTTTGTTGTTGCTGTTTGAGAAGGGACTTACTCTGTAGCCCAGGTTGGTTTAGATCTTCCTGTATAACCTAGACTGGCCTCAGACTTTTGGTGATCCTCCTGCCTCAGCCTTCTGAGTGTTGGATTTTCAGGAGTATGTTACCATGCCTAACTTAATTGAATTCAAATTTTAAAACTGATAATAATAATAATAATAAATTATTTCCAAGGTTTGCCCAACATTGGAAAACCCTGGGTTTGATTCCCAGCACCACAAAAATGAGCACTTAGGGGCACACACATGTGCACATGTATACACACACACACACACACAGAGAGAGAGAGAGAGAATTCCTTAGAGAAATATTGTAGAATCAGCACATACACCGTTATTTGTTTAGTGACAGTCTTATCAACCAGGCAGCAAACTCTATGAAATCAGGGACTTGTGTCTCTCAGACCCAGCGCCTGTGTGTTTGGGTGCTCATGGACATAGCTGTGCCAGTGGTGACCACACTTCGAGGCTGCAGTGCTGACGACTGGTCCCTGGAGAAGGTCGGCTTGGGATCCCCATCTGTGTTGTCTACTTCCCTGCCCTCTCCTGTCTGTCAAGTTCCTTAACCTTCTGTTCATGGTGCTTCCTGGCGGAAACCAAAGGAAAACCTGGATGGTCATGACAGCACGTCTGTCCCACAGGTTCCTGAGGATGCAAACAGTTGATGTCTATGCAAGTCCCTGGGGTGGGGACACAAGCTACACTTTGAGTATTATTGATGGTGGTGTGGTCTACGCCTGCCCCTGACAGCTTCCTCCTACGGGTATTTTCTAGAGGGGTCGAATCCTGTGATGTAGGAAATGCACGTCTTCCCTTCAGTATAGGAGAAACTGAATCCTTGGTTAACTTTTGTAGTATAATGGGACGCTTTTGCACGCTGTCCCTTGGCAACTAATTTCATCCTAACATTCTCGTTAGACTGGGTCAAAAGTTAGAATAACCCAATGCACCCATTTCTAGTTATTTTTTTCACAAATTTATCAAAGTGCTGGTACTCTAAATAAAACCCCTGGTCACCCATGCTGTAGAGTGAGACTTGGCATCTGCGTGTGGAAGGAGCGGAGCGTGACAACATCATCTTCAGTTAAATATGAAGAGCCCGAGGTGCCTAGAGGCCAGCGACCCTGCTGGTTAGGAAGCCGATGTTTCTCCAAGCCAGGGCTGTGAGCATCCATCTGCATGGTGACATGCACTGCTGTCCCAGCTACCGGGTTATGCTGATGCTCCAGTCTTTGTGGGTCTCATCTTAACCTTATCCGACATTAGACCAGACAAATTCTGTCCGTGGTTCACTGTCTTTTCCTGTTCTGTGCTAGTTCCCCTCTGTTTCTGTCTCTCTTACCTCCTCCTGGTCTATAACTACTTTTTAAGATTTGTCTTCTTAATTTATTATGCACTTGTGTGTTCGAGCATATGAATGCAGGTGCCTTTGGAGGCCAGCAGAAGTATTCACTTCTTTATCTGACAGGGGTTCTGGGAACTGCAAGAGTACCCAGCTCTTACTCTGCAAGAGTACCATTTGCGGCTGGGCGGTGGTGGCATATGCCTTTAATCCCAGCACTTGGGAGGCAGAGGCAGGTGGATCTCTGTGAGTTTGAGACCAGCCAGATCTACAAGAGCTAGTTCCAGTGCAGGATCCAAAGCCACAGAGAAACCCTGTCTCGAAAAAAAAAAAAAAAAAAAAAAAAGAGTACCATTTGCTCTTAAGAGCTGAGCCATCGCCTAGTGATGGAAAGTCCCAGTGGTCTACAAAGGTTACCCTAGTTAAGAAAGACTCCTAGTAATGTGGGATGCAGAGCCTAAACAAGCCATCTCCTGTAACTAGACAAGGCTTCCTGTGGAGGGGTTGGGACAACAACCCAGCCACAAACCTTTTGACCTATAATTTGTCCTGCCTACAAGATGTACTGGGGTCATGTGGCGCAGAAATAATGGAAGTGACCAACCAATGACTGACCTAGCTTGAGACCCATACTATGAGAGGGAGCTCACCCTTGAGGGCCAGGACTCGAGACAGAATAGCCAAGAGGCCTAGGATAGAGCAGCAAACAATAACAATGATGATGATGATGAGAAAAGCTGAGCTATCTCTAGCCCTCACCTATAACTACTTAAAGAGTGTAGTGTGTTTTGGTTTTGTTTCGTTATTGTTTTGCTCTTTTTAAATAGTGCTGGATTAAACATAGTTCCCCCTCTCAAGCTAGACAACACTCTACCACTGAGCTATAACCTAAACATTTTCGCCCTTTCTAAAATTTTTTCATTTATTAATTTGTGTGTGTCACATTTATAATCATGTGTGTGTTGCAGCGCAAGTGTGGATGTCAGAGGACGACTTAGATGGGGTCGGCTTTCTCCTCTTACCAGGTAGGTTCTGGGGCTGCACTCAAGTGGTCAGGCTTGGCAGCCAGAGGCTTCACCCACTGAGCCGTCTCATTAGTTCCTTAAATATATTCTTAAGTGGTACCTGGAGGAGGGCCACGCGATGTTTCTATGTGCACATACATCACACATGTTTAAATCTAGGGAAACACATTTCCTTAGCCATTTCTTTATGATGAAAACCTTTCAAATTCTTCTTTTCTAGATTAAAAACAAACCAGATAACACACAGTACACCTTACTGTGTAGCATCAGGCCAGGATTTCTTTGCCCTTCCTAACTCTAAGGTAACACAGATTCAATGACCTTCCCCCTTGTCTCCCCGCCCACTAGACTCCCACCTGGGAAGAACCTTCCTACTCCCTACCCGTGGGAAATTTCTTTAAGATTCTGGTAACATCTTAGAGTGACAGGAAATAAGAACAAGATTCCTATAAAAGAGCAAGTAAAAATTGTCACCTGGGTCCATTGCCCTGGATTTCCTTGAGAAAGTAGGTACACTTTGGAGAAAAAAGTGGGGACTTGTGAGATGGCTCAATGGGTAAAGACACTTGCCATAAAAGTCTGCCAACCTGGTGGTCCCGGATCCTACTATGGAAGGAAAGAAACCAACTCCTGAAAGTTGTATATATATATATATATATATGTATATATACATACATATATATACATATATATATACACACACACAGTATAGAAATAAATGAAATTCAAAAACAACAAAATAAAGAATTATTGAAAAGGAAAATCCCCAACAAGAGCTGCTATGTCCAGGGAAGCCCGAAGGGTCTGATGTCTTCTTTCTCATGGCTCACTCATTTTATACTCATTGAGCCATTTTTCACTCTGTCGAGCTCGTCACTTATCTTCGTCTTAAGACCTTAGAGAGAGATCACACTAATGATCCCTTCAGCCACTGTACAGAAAACTGCCCGCCGCACCTTGAGTCCTTTGAAGACAGGCAGGTCTTGCTTTTAGCAAACCTGAGATGAACAATATTCTACTTAATCTACAATGGATAAAGCAGGATAAATGGATAATGGATAAATGGGGGGGGGACTGTCTTGTCCCCAGAAGATCTGTAACTGATGTCCTAATGTGTTTACGATCTCTTCAAGCCCTCGGTGTGAACAACTGGTTTAGTTAAGGGGCCATTGATTTGAGGGGGGAGGGGGGTGTAGCTATAACTTAGGAGAACAATTATTCTGAAATCCACTAACTTCAAATAGAAAGCAGCATAGCCCCACCAACTTATCAAAGAGGCATCTGTTAAAATACCGTCACCCCAGATACATATAAATGAGTTAATTAAGCACAAACATAATTCATAAGTGACTTCTTCACTCATACATTTTAATTACTTCAATTATACGCTCACATTTTTTGCACTATTCTTGGGTATCTTTATGATGACATTCCCAGCGCCTAACAATATGTTGAGCTTGTGAAATATTAATCAAATGCTGTGAGAATATATAGATACCTTTGTGGCTCAAGTGAAGCTGAGCGTGGGGTGTGTAAGTGCAGTCCTAGTACTAGCGAGACAGAAGTAGGAAGGTCAGGAGTTCAAGGCTAGCCTGAGCTACCTGAGACCTTGACTCAAAAAAAAAAAAAGCAAAAAAGTCTTATGAAGAACTGGTTTGAAAATTATATCAATATACAGCTGTGTGTGTACATGCTCAAGTATGTGAGGGTGCGTGTGTGTGTGTGTGTGTGTGTGTGTGTGTGCGCGCGCGCGTGCGCCTATGTGGGGAGGCCTGAGGTCAACCTCGGCTGTTGTTCTGTAGACACTATTCACCATGGTAATTTGTACATGTGTATGGTGTGTGGGCAGGTATGCTTGTGAACATGCATGGGTTTAGAAGTTGACAGCAAGTATCTTCTAGATCACCCACACACACACCTTACATATTACATACTTGAACCCAGGGTTTCCAATTTGGCTAGCCTCTCTAGCCAGCTTGCTCTGGAAATCTCTTGTCTGTCTCTGCCTGGTGAAGGCTGGCATAACAAGGCTGCCATATTTGCCTGGCGTTTTTGTGGGTGCCGGGATCTGAACTGTGGTCCTTATATGACTGGGACATGTGCTTTACCTACTGAGTCATCTCCCCAGCTCTGTCCGTCATGTTTTTAAGAGACAGGATCTCGCACGGGCTAGGTTGGCTGGCCAGGGAGCCACAGGGATCTGCCTGCCTCTACCTGCGGAGCACTGGAATAAAGAAAGCGTGTCGCCACATCTGGGTTTTTAAACATGGGTTCTGAGCATCAAATTCAGGCCTCGTGTTTGCACAGTAAGCACTTCACAGTAAGTCCTATATCAAGTTCTTTAGCAGCGCATTGACAATGTAAGTAAATCTGCCCGTCTGCACTACGTCTGGTAACGACACGCCTGATTGTGCCTGCATCCAGATGTTGTCTGTCATGCGCTAGAATTAAGTCCATAAGCTACTTCAGAGCGACTTTAAAGCCTATAATCTTTGCAAAGACTTTCAGGAACTGGATGGAGTCTTTAATCCCTCTTGCTGATCGGTTTCAGCAAATCCTTTGCCATCTCTTATTTTCCCATTTAGTAGCAATCCTTCCTGCGCTGGTTCAAGTTCACTTTACCCCCTTTTCAGTTGGAGACGGAAACCAGTAGGAAACTGCCTCCCGCAGAGATGTCTTTGCACTTGTGAAATTCTCTGCTAATCACCCCTTGACTCCTGCATAATTCTGGCTTTAGAAACCCAGCGGTAAATCAAATAACAATGCCGTTGGAGCCTGGGTGGCAAGCAGCGTGAGTCAGAAGAGTCACGGGGGCCACTGTGTGCCTCACGGACCTGAACAAAATGCCACGTTTCAGGATAGAGTTGAGACAGAGCCTGGGTCGGCTATGAGAAAGGCGCATAAAACTTAAAACTACCAACTCAGTTTTACTGTCCTAACCTTTCCCCACAGGTGTGACGCTAAAGCCTTTTAATCAGCCCTGTGGTTTTCCACAGAACCTCCCCGACTGCCCCACACATCTCGTCTCATTAGTGGATCCCAGACCTGTGCTGAGGCTGGAGCCCGACTGATGCCGAGAACAAGGGCATGGCTGTTCTCACCAGCCACACGTCTGCTTAGTCACGCTGTGATTATTACTTCAATAGACAAGCTCGTAGGCCAAGGAGATTTGCTTTCCAGCTAGCTCCATGGGCGCCATGATCACGCTTGTGGGTTTCCCAGCTGCTGGCTCTTATCTATTCTGGGTCTTGCTTTCCCTAGCTGGCTGTAACCCTACCCTTTCTATTGCACTTCAGTTACCTGCTTCATGTTTTGATAACTGCATCTTCCCAGTCTTCAGTTCTGAGTCTAGTCTCCGACCTGAATTTTCAGGTGACTCCGCCCAACCTTGGAGGGCAATTTGCATTTTTAAAGCACTATAGTATTGATTTTTCTTCCCCCCACAAAACATCAAATGACTCTGGCAATAACTATCATCTATCATCGGCAGACTATTTCCTGTTTAAAATGGAGCTTCTCTCTCTCTCTCTCTCTCTCTCTCTCTCTCTCTCTCTCTCTCTCTCTCTCTCTCTCTCTCTCTCTCTCTCTCTATCTCTCTCTTGACAGGGTTTCTCTATATAGACCTGGCTGTCCTGAAACTCAATGTAAACCAGACTGGCCTCGAACTCAGAGATCTGCCTGCCTCTGCCTCCCGAATACTTGGATTAAAGACATTTGCCACCACTGCCCAGGTTTTGCTTTGTTTTTTGAGACAGGGTTTCTCTGTGTAGTCCTAACTGTCCTGGAACTCACTCTGTATACTAAGTGAGCCTTGAACTCAGATATCTGCTTTCCTCCAGCCCCTGAGTACTGAGTGCTGGAATCAAAGGTATGCACCACCACCGCCCAGCTCAAGAGATGGGTTTTTCTAGGTTTGATTGGATAGTAGTTCTGACCAAATTAAGAATGGAATTCTTGGGCTGGAGAGATGGCTCAGTGGTTAAGAGCACTGACTGCTCTTCCAGAGGACCTGGGTTCAATTCCCAGCACCCACATGTCCGAAGATCCAGCTGCAGAGGATCTTCACACCAATGTACATAAAATAAAGTTAGATAAGCCATAAAAATATTTTTTAAAAAAGAATGGAATTCCTCTGCAAGCTCTGAGACTTTCCTTATACCTTGTTTTTGAGACAGTCCTAATACGGCCTGGAATTCATCCTGTAGCACAGGCTGGCATCAACTTTACACGGACTTTTTGGCCTCAGTTTCTGGGATTATGAAGTTGTTATACCACACCTGGCAACTCTTTAACTGTTTTTGTTTGTTTGAGACAGGGTGGTGCCCTCTCTACAACACCTTCAACACATGTCTAACATTTGGGAGACATGGAATAAGGGTCATTCCAAGCATGCTCTTGGGATATTATGATACTACAAGAACTTCTTTGTCTCTGGGATTGCACAGAAAAAAAAAAAGCAGCAACTTTTATCCCATCTTCAGGTAGAAACTACGAAAGGAATTGTAAAGACCGACAGACTGCAACTCCCCCCAGACCTCAGGGATCTGATGGGAAGCATCCACAGCAATACTTGATTTTGTAGGAAGGATATTTAGCATCAATTTCCGACTCTCCATCAGTGGAACTAAAAAGAACTAATAGATGCATTTATCTGGACAGGATTTAATTTGAATGTGTAATTAATTAGCTCAGAATGTGTATGTACTTGAAAACTTATACTCAATGTTTTTGAGCCTGGCAAACACTATGTGTCCCATACAGTATATGAAATAGCGTCTTTGTTACCCAATAGGAAGAAAATGGGAGAAATCAGTTGTCTATTAAGAAGCCAAAATTGATGTAAAACTGTGGCACTGGGCTATAGATAATGTCAGATGTTCCACAAGAGGCATTAATGAGTCTTGATATGTTTCCAGATAACTGAAATTAGCCACTGTCCCCTCCAGGTTGACAGGAACCAAGCATCTTTGGGATCACGGATAATGTCAATCCCCAACAAAACAGAGACAGGTGGCTTGATTTTATGTATGGATAAACATGTGACCTAGAAATTATCAAGAAAATGTCACATGAGCAGTTGCTCCCTGTTGACGAATGATCACACATCTGAGCTTTTGCTTAGCATTCAGATCCGATGGTCTTTCCTGTTGCTTTTTATAACAGAGCCTTGAAAGATTTTTTTTTGAAACAGTGAACAATTTGCAAAATAGAAACCCAGAAGTTGTTGAACTCTGCGACTCTCCTGAGTGCTGAGTCCCACAAATCAGTTTTACATTTCAGCTGGGTAAACTAACTTGCAGACTTAAACTTTTAAAAATGTCAATTACTTTTGCCAGGGTCTACTTTCATGCTTGACAGCCAACATGTCTGAGCTCACCATGGCTTTATGTATCCCTAGCTGGTTAACTCATTTTATTCTATTTGTTTATTTTATTATTATTTTTGGAGACACTCACGTAGTTCAAGCTGGTCTTGAACTCTGTGTCACCAAGGAGGGCTGTGAACACCTGAGCCTCTCGTATCTGCCTCTGTGTGTGCTACCACACCGGCTTAGTTAACTCATTTTAGAGTGGATGATTTTCTTTGCCAAGCTCCAGCAACAGTCACACCTTTTCATTGAGAGCCTTCAATTCTTTTTGTCTTATTCTTTCCACATAAAGTCTATGTTTTAGGAGATCTGCTTTCCACTTGGTTCCACAAACCTTTGTCTCTATATTTGACACAACTCACCAAAACTCTGGCCTGTACCAGTGAGATGGCTCTAGGTTCTTTCTGCCTCCTTAATCCCCTCCCTATCACAGATCCTCTGGGTTGTACCTCTGGAGAGCTCCTGGTTCTCCATCCTGAAGGTGCGCTGGTAGACTGGGACCTGGCAGACGTTGCCTTGTGGAGGACACTCCTGCCTACTTGATCTGTAGAGGATGCACAACTCGGGGATGATGTACAGGAGCAGGAAGACCCACGCATTGGTGACGAGGCCAATGCAGATGACTGCGTCGTCCCACTGTGGCTGTCGCTGGAGCTGAGGGTTGCCTCTCAGGAGCATGGAGATCCACACCACCCAGATAATGATGGAGACCAGCACAGTGGCAAAGATGAGCCTCCCGTGCTGCTTCCAGTTCTCACACGGGCCACAGAAGGTGGCCTTGGAGACAAAGAATGTGAGGGCCATCAGGAAGAGGACATAGATCAGGAGACAGACAAAGTCTATGTTGAGCTGACAGGGTGTCATGTGCACGAACATCGACCCTCTCGTCATGATGAGGGTCACATACTCTATTGCGATGATGATCTGCAACAGGCTGACACCAATAGCAATGAACAGGATTGTTGTCCAGCAGAAGGAGACTCTACCGCGGACCAGCTTCACCAGGTTGGAAGCATGAGCCAAGAGGCAGGAGAAACAGATAGCAAAGAGAACCCCAAAGAGGAAGTAGCGGACAGGGGCGGTTTGTTGGTTGAGCTGGATGATGAAGGCAAAAGCAAGTCCAAAAAGCCCCAGCACACCCAGCAGGAAGAGGAACTGTGTGGGAAGCACGTTCCACTGGCTGCAGTCCTGCACCCTCCGCATGAGGAAGAGGATTGCCAGGAGTAGCAGTATTGTAACCACTATGCCAATCACGGCCAGGGACTCCAGAACGATGGTCCATGGCCCCTCATTGTCACAGAAGAGGTAATAGTCTTCTGTGGACTTCACGCAGTCCTCATACATGGTGGCTTATAGGTAGACCTCACAAGAATGAATGCCTGGTCTCCTGTGGGGAAAAGAAAAGATGAAGGTAGCTTGTGATGCTAAACTCACTCACAGGAATGCCTGCTCAGTGTCCTGTCCTCCATTCCAAATGAAGACACCCGAGCATTTTCAGGGAATGACTTTACCAAATAGTCACCCAGACACAGGACACATTTTATTTGACACCAATCTTCCTGACTGGGATAAAGATCTGAGAGATACAAGTATAGTCTACAAATGGTAGGGATGCCATCTTCACCACTAGCCCCATATTTATAACTGCTGTGTATAGGACAACCAGGAAGGAAATGAGAAGGCCAACCTAAACCCTTCCGCACTAACTTAGCTCCCTCTCTGCAGAGTGAAACCAGAATGCTCTTCCCTAGCTGACCCCAGATAGTTTGCCTGTTTTCACATCGGAATTTCCAGAGGCCACTTAAAGGCAAGCAGATTTTCCTGTCTGATTGGTGGGCTCCTAGTTGTATCGGGCACCAGAATGTCAAGGCATCCTTGATTGGATTATCTCAAACATTGATGCCCTGCTTAAAGCAGACAGGCCAGCCATGTTCCCCAGTAATTTGAATGGCTGTTTCTTCTTCCATTTTAATCCAAGTCAACCCAATACAATGGGCTTTTATTAAACACCTGTCATTTGGTCACCAAAAAAGTGTGCAAAATGTCACCTTCCTTCAAGTAACCTTACAGATATTTAGGACTAAAATCCCTGACTTAACTGAGGTGGCCTAGGAAAGCAACTATTTTGAATCCAATAAAATAAAATAGCAAAATAAACGAATACAAAATACCCTGTAGCATTTGGGTACTCCCAACTCCACTCCCCTTCAGCTATTCCAAACCCAGCTGGCAGGAGTGGGGATCCCGGTTCCCAGCCGCTGGACTCCCTCTTACCTCCTCGGTGCCCGCTCTGGAAACTGATGAGGCCGTGGTGGTGCTGAAGCTGAGGCTGCAGTGAGTAAGGAGGAGACAACGTCAGGTGCTTTAATCTCTCCTCAAATGGGCGGAAGACCTGCAGGACCTCACTCAGGTTCCAGAAGTGTCTATAAAAAGAACCGGAAGGACAAAAAGACACACCCAGTCCAGTTTCTACGGAGAATCCTTTGGTGAGAACAATTATTTCTCATTTACTGCTGGCCAGAGGTGTCTTGGCCCGGAGAGGTGTGTCTTCAGGGACATCTGCTTCCTTACAGTCTATTCCAGTATGTCCAGGAAACTATGGGGAGCATGCCTAATCCCTATGTTGGGGGCTTCTCCCAAAGTCTGTTTTTAATCCTAAGATTCTGAAGAGCACCCATTCAGCAAAGTACCATGACTTTCTCTGGGCAGATAGAAGGGCGATTTTACCTAGACCTGGTCTTCAAGTAGCTGATGGTGGATAAAGCTGTAAAATTAGGGGGGAACCCTTTTCTCTGCCCTTGTCTTTGGGAAGTCATTCCTGAGAGCCTGGCTGCTCACTATGAGTGGTCTCTTTCCTAAACAAACCATTCTTGGTATCTCCCCGGGCTTTGACTGTGACCTCTCATCTTTATCTCCTCGGCCCCATTAACACACTTGCTTTGGCTCTCGCTGCATCTGGGCATCCCAAGGTCCGGAGATGAAGGGAGTCATAACTGGAGGGCATCAGCGATATTGAAATAACACACTTATTGTTTTCTATGGTGACTATATAATCCTCCAAAATGACCCTCCAGTTTCTTTTGGGCTTCTTTTCCCATATGCAGTTTGAAGACTCCACGTTCATGCACCCGGTTTGGTTTGAGATACCCTGGGACCCAGCTCTACATTTCCCATCCAACCCTATTTCACCCAGATCTCCAGATTGCGTGATTTAGCCAAGTTTGTTTTCTCAGAGCCTTGAAAAGAAATAAGCCCACCTCGCAGCTTGTCTTAGATGCGGTCTCTATTCGGGATGACTTTTCACCTTTGGAATGACTCTTCACCTTGATTCCCATGCACTCTGTTTCTCACCTAAACCCACCCCCTACTTCTAAAGGCTGCTCCGCTGGATTTCCCAGATCCTTCTTGCCTTCCTGGCTCATTCCAGCCCTCACTGAGTACCTTCTGCTAAACTCTACAGTACCTAAGAACACTTTCATTCAAAATGAAAGAAAGCCTAACTTTTGGGACCTAATTTATGAGTTAATTTGTCTATAAATATGTGAAGTAGTAAATAATAAATAAGGTTAATAAAAAAAAACAACGAATAAGAAATATGTTGTCAACGTGATCCAGGAATGGTGATGTATGCCTTTAATCCTAGCACTTGGGAGGCAGAGGCAGGCAGATCTATAGAGCAAGTTCCAGAACATCCAGGGCTATACAGAGAAACACTGTCTTGAAAAACAAAAACCAAGCAAACCAGAAAGAAACATGTCCAAGTTATCTGTCTGAATTTTACTTCCTTGGTTGGATTTAAAGCTGCTTGGGCATCAGGATTTTCGTTGCACCTGGCCCCAAGTGGAGCATCTTCTGGTGCAAGGTTTGATGAAATGAGTGAATTCACTATTTGTGAGAAGATATTTTTATTCAGTGTGGCTTTCAGCATGTGCTTCTTAATGTCGTCTGCCTGCCAAGACCTCAGATCTTTAACAAACCCTTGACAGGTTCCTCCTGAAATGTGTCTGTCTTAAGAGCCTCCTTAACTTTAAAGAGGCCATTTTCTCCTTTGGAGAAATACATTCTGGGATGGTTCACTGGTTTTTACCATCACTGTTGCCCCTCTGTAACTGCAAGCTTACAGTAAGGGAAAGGACTGGACGGGCCTCCACGAGAATTCTCTCAGGAGCTCTGTGAGCGTTGGGACTGCTGCTAGTGAGATATTTCCACTGATTTCTTCCAGGTGAGCTACTGTGGTGACCTCCACCTCCCCGCCTTTCTTCAGGTTAGTCATGGATCCCTCTCTCTTTGTTATATGAAGAGACGTGCTGACCTTGGAGTGACTTGAGGCAGGTAAACTAATAGGTTAATGACCGCAAAGCCCTTTGAGCACCTTAGATAAAAGGACCTGTCTTAAGTATTAATTATTGTTATTTAAAAATCTAGGGTGATAGAATGAACCCGTCTGTTGTTGGGCCTAGAGGATATGAGACCCATTTTGCCAACCCAACACACATCCGAATTACTCACACCTCATTTGTTTGGCTTCTACGCGCGCTAACAGCATCAGAACACACAGCTGAGATATGGCTTTGATGAATCAAAATGCATCGATTCCAGCCGGTCCATTAAAAATGGTGATAAAACAATCAAGAGACCAAACGCCTTCCGCCAGAAATAGCCCTCTCACAGGAGTGGACCTGGGAGGCAGTGTGAGCACTCATCTGCGCTAACTCTTCCATTCAGGGTGAGGAAGCCAACACCGCAACAGGAGGAACTTAATGACAGAGAAGCGGAGGTCTAGACAGATGAAGGCAAGGACCCAAGGCATGGGATGTCAGGGAAGGCAGCCAGGGTGTGCAAACAAGGACTCCAGGGAAGAAGCTGCGTCTGCAGAGATTGATTGGCTGAGTACAACTCAGGACTGTGGAGAGATTGGAATGTCTCAGGTCCAGAGGCCAGTCATTTTATCTCCGGAGCAGCCATTCCTTTGCCCACTTCTGTGTCAGACCTAACATCGTGTAACTAATAGATAAATGCCTTGTTGAATCTATTAATTTAGCAGACGGCTAGCTTTCACCATCCCAAAAGCTCAGATAGCATCTTGGGTCCATAGAAAAATCCCCCTCCCCCGCCCTGTTTCTTTCTACCCACCAATGGATTGTAAACTTGCCTTGCTCAATGACTTTCTCTTTCCTATAAAAACTTCATGAAACTGCTTCCACATTGGAACATGGAATTTGGGGGTAACCTAAATCTATGTTCCCAGGCCATGGTCACTCAAACTGGCTCCCTAATGAACGATCTCTTATTCCCTGTAAGAGGAGAGCTGTAGTTTTGGCATTGATGGTTGTCCAGTCACGCTCTTGCTGTGGTCCCAGGTTGAATTTTCTGACATGTCCCACATCTTAGGGACAGGTCCTTAGAAAGAGTCAAGTCCTTAGATAGGAATTGTGGATTGGGACTAGAAGAAAGAAAAAAGGACCAGAGTGGAGAATGAGCTACATGTTCCTCACTCCACTAATACTGTGACTGGTCGCATGAGAAGAGGCTGTGACAAGCGGGCCAGGAAAGGACTGTTTGTTCTTTGGTTCCTTGATGTACACAAGGCGCAATTGGCACATTGTAAAAGAAAAGCCCAAGTCACCAGGTCCTTGGGCTCGACATTTCATGCTCTGTGGTCACCCACCATCTTGAAATTCTTAATGCCTGGTTTGTCTTGGAGTTATGTTTGGTCAGCGAAGTGGGCTGGGGCCACAGTGCATGTGTGTGTTTCTTCAAGCCATGACTCAAGCATGATCCAGCTTCCCACAGTCTCTTCCGTAGACCGGTTCTTGCTAGCGCCCCGGATCAGTCAGCCTCCTCGGGGCTATAGCTGAGCCTCAGCTGGGTCACGTGTCGGCATGGGCTAGGTAGGGTGCTTTGGAAACCAGGTGGGCACAGTGCTCTCGGAAAGGGCTGTTAACCTATCCACTTCTATGCAGGACCCCTACATTTTCATTTTACACCGAGTCTCGGAAATCATGTGGGTGTCCCTAGGTATCGCATTCTGATAGTTTTTAAATAATTCTATATTTATATCAAGTTGTGTCAGTGTGTACAAACTGTGAGTTTAACTGTATGTACTAAGATGCTGTGAAATACCACAGGAACTCGTCTAGACTATTAAACTGTTAAAAATCAGCCGAGTCTCATAACTGTCTGGGTATTTTTAAAATTATTTATTTATGTTTTATTTTGACAGCAAGGTCTTATTTTGGAGGCCAGGTCGGTTTTTCACCCTGTAGCCTCACTCAGCCTCCAAAATGCTGGAATTACAAGTAGAGGCCACAAGACCTGGCTGTCAGGTTCTTTTTTGAAAAGTTGGGAGCTGGAGAGATAGCTTAGTGGTTAAGGCTGCTCTCCCAGAGGACACAGGTTCAGTTTCCAGCACCTTCATGACAGCTCACAGCCATATAAAACTCCAGTTCCAGGGGATCTAATGCCTGCTTCTGGCCTCCTCAAGCCCTCATACATGTGGCACAAATACATGCAGACCAGACACTCATACACTTAAAACAAAAATAAATAAACTCTCATAAAAAATTAAAAAAGAGCACTTGCTACTCACTTGAAGACCTGAGTTCAGGTCCCAGCTCCATGCCAGGTGGCTCACAACTTCCCATAACTCCAGCCCTTTCCTGGCCTTGGAGTCACGGGCATACACATGACATGCACTTATACAAATACATTTTAAAAATATTACAAAAGGAAAAGAAAATTATTCTTTCTTTCTAGTTTGTGGCTATTACAGCCTTTCAGTTGCACTAATATATGCTTCTTTAAAATGAGTTTTTTTTAAAAGAATTACTTTATTATTTGTGTGCATGCGTGTGTGTGTGCGTGCATGTGCGCGCGCGTGTGTGTGTATGTGTGTGTTCCCGTGTGCATGTGTGTGTGTGCGCGTGCATGTGTGTGTGTGAGTGTGTACACGCACATGTGTGTGCATGCGTGTGTGTGTGTTCCTGTGTGTGTGTGTATATGTGTGTGCGTGCACGTGCATGTGTGTGTGAAGCCAGGAGAAGACAGTGGGTTCCCTAGAGCTGGGGTTTCAGGTGGTTGTGAGCTTCCTGACATAGGTGGCTGGGCACCACACTGCAGTCTTCTGCAGGAGCAGCAAGCACTTCTAAAAGCTGAGCCGTTTCTCCTGGCCCATGATTGCTTTATTAGCAGAAGAGAGCCGTTAATGTGAAAATACTGTAGGTCTGTTTAAATTCGGCTGCTTCATCTAGAAGGGATAGCCTGACATTACTAAAACAAATGTTGACACATAAAAATATAATTTTCCTTAAGTTACTAAGTCCTAAAAGGGAAAATGTAGGTATAGGACCTTGTAGCAGAGGTTATTTAAATGTATTCTGGTGAACTGTGCAAGGCTTAACAAAAATGACACATAGCATTATTTGCAATATAATTCAGAAAAAAAAGAAAGCTTAAAACCTTCAAAAAAAAA
>JAQHUG010000135.1:1379698-1393326 GCA_028555095.1 Dicrostonyx torquatus
GTCTCATATATCCCAGGCTGTCCTCAAGCTTCCTGTGTAGCTAAGGATGACCTTGAACTTCTGATCTCCCTCCCCCTACCTCCTCAGTGCTGGGACCACCACACCCAGTCTATGTGATGATGGGGACGAAATCCAGGACCTCAGGAATGCTAGGCAAGTGCTCTGCCAATCAAGCTACACCCCAGACTCTATTGTGAACAAACGTATCTTCAGGAAGTGGATGTGAGGTGGGGATAGAAATCATAGAGGAAGCGGCTGTTACTGGAGGAGCCAGGGAAAACATTGAAGCTGCTTGAAGCAGGACCTGGACAGGGTAGAGAGGGATGGAGGAGTCTAACAGCGAGAGCACAGTGACGTTGGGAAGGAGGCCCTGGGAGAGCATGGCAGAGGAGCCTCTGGTTGCCCCAGTGCTTCTGGAGAATAAGGGACCCAGGAGAGAGGAAGATAAGAAGATGAGAAGAGATGAGAAGAGGTTGGGTCCTGAGCCAACTCATAAGCTTATGTTTTTAAAGATCTACTCTATTTATTTATTTATTGTTTATGTGTGTGTGGTGGGGGGTTGTCTGTATATGTAGATAGAGATTCCCACAGAGGCCAGAAGAGGAAGTTGGATCCCATGGAGGTGGAGTTTCAGGAGGTGGTGAGCTTCCCAGTGTGAATGCTGGGATCTGAACTCCAGTCCTCTGAAAGAGCAGCAGTCTCTCTCCAGCTCCACGACACGTCTTTGTTTGTTTGTTTGTCTATGAAGGTGTAGTTTACTCACAGAGACAAACAGTCCAACAGTTGGGTTGTGCACTGGCTCTTCACAGCCAACACCCTTTCTTGCCTCGCTCACAGGCTGCTGCCCCATTTCTACCTTACTAGCTTGGCTCCTGATTCTGCATTTGTGGCTATTATTTGGGTCTCTCCCCAGATTCTTAGAGATTGATGTCGCTATGGCAACAAAAGTAGGGAAAAGGTTAGCACCAGTTCAGGGCATCAATTCAAATGCCAAACCTATGGCATCCACCAAATGCAAACCCATCGATGTGGCATGCTGCGAGACTGTAATTATTGTGCTCAAGATCAAAGAACGTTACTCAAGAGTGGAGAAGCCAAGTGTAAATTAAGGTGATCTTCCTTAAAGGAGCCATGACTAAGTCTCTGGGCTCACCAAGGGTTTCCCCCCTGTGTTTGTGTATACAATCACCCCATGACCCCAGGACACTCGTATGTAAGCTTTAAAATGTGGCATTATGCCACAGTACACATAGAACCAATTTTACTGGACAGGGCTTTCAAAAATGCAAGGTGTAAGGCTTTAAGGCCACAGGAAGGTGGTAGCTTCGGGGAAATGGCAGAGCCTGTTCACGCACACAGCTCAGGAGGGCCGTAGCTCAAACTGTGCCCTGAACACTCAGTCCTGGGAAGAGTTAGTCACTGACACCTAAGTTCTTCTCCTCACTGGTTTCCAGTGCAGGGTTTTACCCATTTAAAACAGGAGCCACGCGCTCTACTCCTGCACCTCAGGGAGAGAAGTGAGACGAGACGGAATGATTTGAAAAGTAAGCTTCGGTGTTGGCAGTGATGCCAATGAGGGTAGGTGGGGACAGGGATGTTTAGTTTTCTCATTTGTAGACTGGCAATGGGAAAGTCTGGTGCTTGCAGCCTACCGTTTCTCTTTCATTCTCCCTTCCCTTCCCTTTCCTCCCTCCTTTCCTCCCTCCCCCTCACCTCTCCTCCTTTTTTCTTTGAGAGACACTGTCTCATTTTTAGCTCAGATTGGAACTCATTGTGCAGTCTAGGCTGGCCTTGAACTTGAAATAGGGTCTCAGGCAGCACAGGCTAGACTCAAACTCTTTACATAGCCAAGGTTGACTCTGAGTCCCATTCCTCTTGGCTCTGAAGTTCAGGACTACAGGCACACACCACTCTGCCAGCTACTTTCCATTATTAAATGCAGAATTGGGGTAAACTTCCTTAGCCCTTGTCCCTCGTGTCTTGTTAGCTCTGTCACCTCCATCTAGCCACTCTGGGTTCTTAGTGTGAGGCAGGTGACTGAAACCATTCTCCCCCCTCCACTGTGACTGTGCTCCCCAGTTCTGGCTTTCGAAGGGGAGGGAGGAGAGCTGGGGAACAGCAGGAGCTGGGGTGAAGGCCAAGCAAACCTGCAGATCTGAGATCTGGCCACACCCATCTCACTGCTCTCCCGTGTCTTCTCTAACTTGCTCTGGGCAGACATACCTGCTCACCCCCTCAGGCGGCTGTTACTGTTGATTGTTCCCGCAATGCCATTCTGAACACTTGTCTCATATGCTGCTGACTTCCCTCGCTACAAAGGCACTCACTTCCCAGGTTGCACACACTTCCCAGGTTGCACACAGTTCCCAGGTTGCACACACTTCCCAGGTTGCACACACTTCCCAGGTTGCACACACTTCCCAGGTTGCACACACACCTCACGAGTTAGTGGAACTCTGCTGTTGGAACGCTGGAGAATGTTTTTGTTTTCTCACACAATGAGACTATGGAAGTGGCAGCTTCCTCTCCTTGGCCCTTTCCCGCCATTTTGCGATCCTGAGACAAAAAGCAAGCACCTGCCATTCGACACACTTGTGTATCTCAAGAAAACCATACCAGCTTCTTCTAAACGCTTAACCGTGTTCCTAAATGATATCTCTGGGGTGGGGTGGAGCAGGGTAATTTAGAGGCATTCCAGACCTTTTTGAAAAGGTAGGGGTCAAGGTACCATCAATGGAATGATAAGACCCAGTCACCTGAAAAGGTAACAAAGAATTTACTGTCATTGCGGCTGGACTGTATTGCGGAAGAGATCAGAGAGCAGGGAAGCAGAGGTCAAATCACATAGGGCTGTGCTGGTCAGAAACAGACTTTCAGCTGTCTTAGCACAATGAGAGGGGTTTGCGCTTATTTCCTGAACAGTGAAGCTGGTCTTCCTGTCTCAGCCATATGCCCCTTCTTGTAGTTTCTGCACCATAGACAGAATTTTCCTTCTGAAATATGATGGGGGTGACATTCCTGATAAATGCCACATAAGTACTTTTAATTTTGTTCAAGACAAAAATCCAAACTGGGGCTGGGGAGATGGCTTAGTGATTAAGGGTGCATGCTACTCAATCATGAGGACCTGAGTTTGGATCCCAGCATCCACATAAGAGGCCAGGCACTCCAACACCTTCTTTAGGCCTCTGTGTACACAAACACGCATGCGTGCGCAATACATACACATACACACACATAGACACACACCATAAGTAAATAAAAATCCACACTGCCGGACATGACCTAAGGGCCCTATGCTACACTTCTCTTAGTCTTGGGTTCAGTGTGAAAGCCTGGGGGTGGGTCTCACCTCCTCATCTGTGTGAGGGTCATGATATCACCCCCAATAGGGAGTCAGAATGTGCGGTGAGTGTCACGAGGTAGTGAGGCCGGTCTTTAGAAACAGCCAGACCTGCAAACCAGAAGCCACCCTGGAAGGCCTCCAGCAATCAGCAATGGCCTCTCCTTACCTCTAACTTGTATTTCTTCCCCTTACTAAGCACAGAGCCCCTGCTGTTCCCATAGTAACCAAACCCCGACAGGTGGCCTCCTGACTCCCAGGGATCTTCACGGTTGTCTAAGGGAGGGCTGTGGACGGGACTTGGTCATTGCACCGCATGACCCCCCCGAAGCTCACTGCCTTGCCTACCCACAACCTGTTCCGGCTCAGCCATGCTCCCCACTTCCCGCTCATGGCCTCTCCCTCTTTTTCTTCTCTCTGGGCCAAACTACTCATTTTCTTCATTCCTATCTCGTTCAGTTAAGGAAACTGGACTCGGGCCTTTTCTGAGCTCATCTCATCATACTGAATAAATCCTCCTCCTCATGAAATTCCCTGCCCCCGGGGCTGCTTGTGTGTGGGAGTGTGGTTGTCTGCTCCATCTGCTTTTGCCAACTTCTGCAAACCCCAGGGGACCACAGCTGCAAACCCGATCCTCGGCTATTGTTCCCAGATGTGCTGCCTGGTAGTCCTGGTACATATCGGCTCAGAGACAGCCAGGCATCCAGAACACAGTCTCTTCCCTGGGATCCTTGGAGGATGCTCTGCAGACTCCAGGTCTCTAACTGCAGTGGGAAACATCAACTGGGCTCTGCTAAGACTTGGGCTTGGAGAGATGGCTCAACCGTGCTTGCTGCTCCTCCAGAGGACTGGAGTTCGGTTCCCAGCAATGAAAGTCAGACGACTCCCAATCTGCTGTAACTCCAGCTCCATGACATCTGATGTCTTCTCATGGGCTCCGAGGACACCTGTGTGCGCGCGCGCGCACACACACACACACACACACACACACACACACACACACACGCGCGCATGTAAAAATAAATATTTTTTAAAGGACTATAGAACCCAGGAAATAATTATACTTAAATTGTCTCTGCCAATTAAGTCAAAGATTTGTATTTTTGGTTTCTTTCTAAACTTCATAGACGAATCATAGGTGAAAGCTTATGCATAGATCACATGTTCCCTCACTAACAAAAATACAAATTTGACAACAGTTTTTAAGAATCAGTTTTCAGTGACCCAGGCAGCGGAGAAAATGATGCTGGGATCTTTCTGATCTGCTACGGAATTTTATACCTCAACAAGAATGATGCTGCCAATCTTGGCGTTTTTAGAAAACCGGCAGGGAGGGAATTTGAAGAAAAGCTGGAACTGGAGAAGCATTGCCCCCTCTTGACCCCAGTCAGAGGACATGCCTCCAGGGTGTTCTCAGTTCAGTGGGCGACTCATGACTTCACGAGCCAGACCTCATTACGACGTCCATAGGGCTTCATGGGAGGGTCATATCCGGTACAGTAGTAAATGTCACCCTGGTAGGTGGCTGGTGTGCCCTCCAGGGCGGTACGAAGCTGGGTGGCGTGAGCGATGTAGTCTGCTTCCTTGGCATAACCACCGAATTGTCTGAAAATAGGAGAGCAAGGGCTGGTAAGAAAGGACCTGATCTTGCAGGGAAGGCCAGTCGTTTAGGGAGAAGATACGGCCGTGGTTAGGTTAAGCATGCTAGATGCCGTGGTTAGGTTAAGCATGCTAGACAGGCGAGACTAGTGGGTACCGATTCACCTCGTCTGTGAACATGCAAAAATTGTTGTTCTCTAGTTATGCATGTTGCATGCAGCATTGCAACTAAAAAGAACTGTAACCCAGAGAATGAAATGCAGCTAAATATGAGTCTCCTTAGAGGAGGCTGACAGTCTCAGGGCCTGTCACCCTCTGGCTCCCTCTGCTGCCTCAGCTGCTTCTCTTCTTAACCTGTCACCTGCAGGAAGGGACACCTAGGAGGAGCCATGGTGGGGCTGCCATGGCGGGGGCAGCTGTCACGACTGAGCACATCCTAACCGGGACAAACAGTGTCTTCATTAGATTAGTGCTGACCAAGGTTGGGACCCAAGGATTTCTTAGGAGGACCCCATGCCAGCTTTCTATGCTTCGCCAATGAAGAAACCTCTTCTGCCCACCCCCTTTTATGCAAAATTATGAAAACTTCCTTTTCTAGGAAGTAAAGAGGCTCCTCACAGATGGGGTTATTTCTCTTGGTGGCAAAAATGGGGACTAGAGAAGCCGTCCCTTTCCGGGTTAGGCTCTTCCTTGTGTCATTGCCTCCACACCAAAACTCATCCCGCAGCCAGCTCTAAATATATCATTCTACATCTGGGTTACACTAACTTCTTTATTAGAGTCAAATACACCCGCATTGCTAATGAGCTTTGTGACTCAAAATCTGACTTTGCACCAGGCCGAGACGAGGCCAAATAATACATTAGTTTTGGTGGAGTTCTTTGAATCATGCTTGGCTCTTTTACGAGCGGTTAGTCACGCTCAGCAAGCATTCAGCCTGTTGATTACAGGGTCACCCAGGACTTCATCTGTGAGGCATTGCTCATCCTGATGGCCAAACAACAGCCAGAGAATATTGGAGACGAAGCCAGTTTCAATTGATTGAAAACTGAGGGCAGGGCAGGAGGCAGATGAAGACAGCCGAGTTCTGCTTCACTGGGACTTGCTGAGGAGGAGATTGGATTAGCAGACAGAAGATAAGTTTCAAGGGCTTTTCTAGCAATCAAGGCCCGCGAGACGCTGGAGTTTTGTAATGTCTGTGTTTAAGGACTGCCTGTGTGAAAGAAAGGGGATCTAGCAATAGGAGCACGAGCAGAAGGCTTCCCACAACCTCTACTTAGGCCTTGACATGAAACTGTTCCGTGAAAGCGGACAACTCAAGTTCTCTCAGCTACCAATTGTGGGTGGGTTGGCACCATGGCTCAGAGGTTAATACACCTGCTGCTTTGCAGAGGACCTGAGTTCAGTTCCCAGCACCCACACAACACAGTAGCTCACAACTGCCTATAACTCCAGCTCCAGGCAATCCAATGCCCTCTTCTGGTCGCTGAAGACGCGAAAACACATACACACACACAGAGACATGTTTAATTAAATGTGAAATAAAATCTTAAAAACAAAAGCAGCACTAGAGAACTGATTTTGGAAAGGTCCAGAAGTATTGCTCTTAAATGTGCCTTTCATCAGCCGAAGGCAAAATGGCTGCACACCTGCTCCAATCCTAGCCCGGCCACAATCCAGCTCCCAGTCAAGGTCAAATCCTTTTGTGTCTAAACTGTTTGAGTCCTTTGTTAAGTCAGGATGGTGACGGTGCCAATCTTGAGAGGCTGTCGGGGAACTGAAGTGCCCAGTGGAGTGCTAGGGGGTACAAATACCACAGCTGTCCCTTGCTGTCTCTGAGTTGCATATTCTAGGTCTCTGCAAAGATATTAAAATCTGTAGTTACTCAAGTCACTTATGCAAAAGGCACAGTATCTGGATATGGCCCGTGGGATCCTCTCATACGCTCATGTGAGTGTGTGTGTGCGCGCGTGTGTGCAGGTATGATGTGTGAGGGAGGGTATGGTATGTACCCTACAGCACAGGTGGAGAAAAGGCGACAACTTTTGGCCATCAGTTTTCTCTTTCTGTGGTTGGGGCTCGGAGCTAAAACTCAGATCTCCAGGCTTGCATGGTAAACACTTTCCCCACTGAGTGCTGGCCCCTCTCATGCCCTTAAATAATTTTTGGATTATGGGCCATACCTCGTGTAATGGAAATGCTGTATAAATAGCTGTTACAATGCATTTTTTTAAAGGGAATAATGATGAGGGAAAAAAGCTTGTGGGGCCAGCAAATGGCTCATTCGGTAAAAATACTTGCCAACCAAACCTGATGACCATTAGGTCCCCAGGATCTACATGGTCAAAGAGAACCAACTCCCGCCAAGTCATTCTCTGACATCCATATGCTCACCATGGCATGCACTCATTTACACGCACGCACGCATGCACGCATCCACGCACGCACATACCACCAGGACCACCAGCAGCTGTCTCAAAGTGTTTTGTAAAATGTCTGTATATGTTTGTTACAGGTGCAGATTTCAAGTATTTTGCCACACAGATCTGTGTTGGGGCAAGCAGACAGATGAATATTCATGTGGTAATTTCTTAAAATTAAAAATTAATTAAATAAATAAATAAAAATAAATAGGTGGATTTCTGGGAGTTTGAGGACAGGCTCCAAAAAGCTACAAAGAAACCCTGTCTCGAAAAATAAAACAAAACAAAAAGTCTATTTACTTATTTATTTATTTATTTAAGGTGTGTGTGTGTGGGATGCATGCTGCATGGCATGGTGCCGCGCTGTGTAGGGGACTGAGAACAACTTGTGCAGGTCGTTTCTTTGTTTTCACAGTGTGGCTCTGAAGAATTAAGCTCAGCCATCAGCCTTGTGGGCCAACACCGTTACCAGTGGAGCCATCTCAACAGCCCTCACGTAGCCCTTGCTAACTATCTTAATGTCTGTCTGTCACTGTGTGACAGCTAAGTTTTGTCATCTTGACTGGATTTGGAATCACCCAGGGGACACACCTCAGGGTGTGCCTGTAAGAATGTTTCTGGCGACGTTTAGCTGAGGAAGGAATGAGCATGCGCAGTGTGGCCTCACAGACTGCAAAGGGAAAAGAAAGCGGGCTGAGCATCGATGGCGTCCAGTACTCTCGGCTTGATGGACGCACTGTGCCAGTTGCCTCACAGTCCTGCCTCCAGCTTCTCTGCCATGATGGGCTGCATTCCCTCTCAAACCCAGCCTCTGAGGACCTTCCTCCCTTAAGCTGTTCTTTGTCAGAGCTTTTGTCGTAGCAACAAGGAAGCTAATGCACACTGAAAATCGTAGACACGGCAAAGAACTGGAGTCAGACACGCTCACTGGGAAAACGATGGAGCTGCTAGCAGAAGCACAGGCGTCTCCACTCAGGAGGTACTGGCTACAATCACAGCGAGGAGTGATCCAGGTACCGACGCTGCACAGAGAGCTCAAAGGTGGCTCTCAGTGGCCCTAGGACCTCAGTGGTGACTACAGGAACAGGACCTGACAAAGGACTCTTGTGAGGAGGAAACGCAGTGGAGGGCAACAAAGGGAATGCCATCACTCAGGAATTTAAGTTCACTCCTGAGAGCTTCCCCCGCCCCCCGGCTTCTTTAACATTTGTTTCTGGGAAAAACATGATGCTTGGAATAAAAATAAAATTTCTCTCTGGCTTCACCATGGAAATGACTAGAAAACAAACAATGCTGGAAGGGTCACTGAGACACGGGCATGTGCTCTCTTCTCTGCCCATTTTACCAACTCACTCTGGCCCCATCACAGAAAGACACAAACAAGCCAGACAGCCAACTCCGCCCAGGACCACAGCCCCTCACACAGAGGAGGCCCAGCACTGACTGACTCAGCCCGTCACCAGCACCAACCACCTCCTTCCTGCTAGTCTCAGCTTCCCCGCTGCACACAGGATGACAGCTGCCTGTCCACAGCTCTCCAGATGCATCAGCGTGCTCAAAGGCGCACTAAGGAATGCTCGTAAAGTACTTTGAGCTTCCAAAAGGAAATAAAGTGCTCACATTGTTTCTGTAAGCCTGTTAATAAGTTTCTAACTCCTTGTCTTCAAAGAAGCTGTCCTCTAGGGCGCTGTATTTTATCTCGCCCAATGTCAGAATAGAAACTACGGTTACCATGGAAGCGAAAGACACAGACACAGACAGACAGACAGACAGACACACACACACACACACACACACAGAGAGAGAGAGAGAGAGAGTGAGAGAGAGAGAGAGAGAGAGAGAGAGATGCATGCACACACATCCAGAAACAAGAGACTAAATAGACCAGGGAAGAAGTTAGGAGGTGGTTAAGAGGCGGACTTTCAGCTAATCAAAGAGGGCAATACGCCCACCATGTTATCTCTCTGAGGTCTGTGATGCTAACATTCAGTTTAGCATCACAGGGAAGGGGAAAAATGGAATAACTTTGGGATTGACCATCTAGCCTTGTCTAAACCGTTAACAAGAGGCTAACAGAGCCGGGTGGTGGTGGCACACGCCTTTAATCCCAGCACTCGGGAGGCAGAGGCAGGCGGATCTCTGTGAGTGCGAGGCCAGCCTGGTCTACAAGAGCTAGTTCCAGCGCAGGCTCCAAAGCCACAGAGAAACCTTGTCTTGAAAAACAAAAAACAAACAAACAAACAAAAAAAACCCAAGAGGCTAACAGCAGCTGGCAGAGTGGGCTGCTGTCCTTCTCTCTCCCACTGTTACTGTGACAGTGACCCAGAGCAACTTGGGAGAGAAAAGGGTTTTTCTGCCTTACACTTCCACATCACAGTCCACTGAGGGAAAGCAGGATGGGAATCTGGAGGCAGGAACTGAAGCAGAGGTCACGGAGGAACCCTGTTTACTGGTTTGCCACCCATGGCTTACTCAACCTGCTTTCTTATAGCACCAAGCACCACCAGCCCAGGGCTGGCACCTCCCACAATGGGCTGTGCCTGCCCATATCAATCATTAATCAAAAGAAGGCCCCAAAACAAAACAAAAACCTCCTTACAGCCCAATATAATGAAGGTATTTCTCAGTTGAGATTCCCTCTTCCCAGGTGGCTAGTTTTATGTCACCTTGACACAAGCAAGGGTCCTCAGAGGAGAGCAAGCCAGTAGGGCCTTTTCTTAATTGTAGATTGATGGGGGAGGGCCCAGTCCATTGTGGATGGGCCCACCCCTGGGCTGGTGGCTCTGGGTTCTATAAGGAGCAGACTGAGCAAGCCATGAAGAGCACTCCTCCATGGCCTCTGCATCAGCTCCTGCCTCCAGGTTCCTGCCCTGTGTGAGTCCCTGTCCTGACTTCCTTCAGTGATGGACAGCAATGTGGACGTGTAGGCCACAAAAGCCCTTCCTTCCCCGAGTTTTTTCAAGCATGGTGTTTCATCACAGCAACAGTGACCTTAACGAAGATACCAGGTGGCTCTAGATTGTGCCATATTGACAAAAACTACCCAGCCCAGCTCTGTATGCCACAGCTATGCACCAGGCATGAAGAATGGCAGCAGAGTAACTGCCTATCTCAAGTCCATAGCGGTGAGGGAATTTCGCTAAGCAGACTGAATGAACGAGCACGGACTGGGGGGACGCTCAGGCAGACTGAACGAGCACGGACTGGGGGGACGCTCAGGCAGACTGAACGAGCACGGACTGGGTGGAACATTCTTGAGCACAAAGCCCAGGCCGGAGCACAACAGCTGAAGGGCTCTGTGACATCCTGGCCACCAGCTTCAACTGTTCAGTCAGACAGAGTATGGGGCAGATGGAAACACAACCTAATGGGTGATGTGTGGACATTTACATATATGATCCTATCTCCTCCTTACAGTAAGCTAGGCATTCTTACATCTGTCCTACAGACATGGAAACCATGAGTCATAAGCCACCAATTCTAAGGTCATGCTGCTGAGTGAACTGGGGCTGTAACGTTGGTCACCTGACAATGAACTCCTGGTTTCCAGCTTCCCCTCTCTTCTTTATTGTTTGTGGAGTAAGGAAGCAAACCAAAAGTCATGCTCACACTGGGTAAGCTCTCCATCACTGAGCCACACCCCTTGCCCTTCCAACTCCTTTATTCATACACACACACACACACACACACACACACACACACACACACACACACGATCTCTCTGTGGACACCTCTTAACAAGGCTGTAGGAAAAGAATTTAGTCATCAAACTGCATTACTGGAAACAGTACTTCTGGTTAGAAATAGCCCTGTTGCTTTGTCTTGTCAGCTTTGCTTTCAGCTGAATCAGAGTGCTGGAAATGCACATTTGACTTGTGGTGACACCATGTGGCCAACCTAGGAATAATCCCACGATAACTTAGAATTCTATGTTCAGTTATAACACATTCATTCATGGAGCAAGGCTAAATCAACGCAGTATTTGGCACTTTTAAATTTTGTTGTGGTTTGTTTGAGGCAAGGTTTCACTATGTACCCTGGGCTAGCCTCAAACTGCCTCCCAAGTGATGGGGTTATAGATATATGCTGCCTTCATGTGTTTAGATTTCATAGAATTCCACAGACCTGGCTCAATGCTTCCTCCCCTCTCCCCTTCCTCCCCTCCTCCTCCCTCCTTCACTCCCTTCCTTTTTTCCTCCTGGTATGGGAAGTCCTTCTGTATATGTCTTGCTTTTATTGGCTAATGAATAAAGAAGATGCTTGAGCCTATAGACAAGGCAGAATAGCACTAAGTGAGAAAACTAAACTGAATGCTGGGAGAAATTAGGCAGAATCAGAGAGATACCATGTAAGCTGCTGAAGGAGAAGGACTTCCGCAGGAGCCTGATGGAAATTTCCCAGTAGGCCACGACCTCATAGTGATGCATAGATGGATAGAGATGGGTTAATTTAAGACATAAGAGCTAGGCAATATATCTAAGTGGTTAGCCAAGCAGTGTTTTAATTAACACAGTTTCTGTGTGATTATTTCGGGTCTGGGTGGCTGGAATGAACAGTCTCCGCTAACATCCTCCCTTCCATGGATTCACTTTGTATGTGTGTTGGGTATAGTGTGTGCTCATGTGTGTATACACTGGTGTGCACATATGTGTGAAGGTCAGTGGTTAACACTGGGTGTCTTCCTTACTACTCTCCACCTTATTTTTCAAAATGTCTCTCACTGGACCTGGAGCTCACTGTTTTTGCTAGAGCTGCTGGCCAGCGAGGACCAGAGCTCTCTCCATCTCTGCCTCCCCAGCCCTGGAATTAGGAATGTGCGTTGCTGCACCAGGCTTTTTCTTCATCACATAAGTGCCAGAGATCCAAACTCAGGTCCTCTGGTTTACATGGCAAGCAACGACATCAACCGGCCCATCTCTCTAGCTCCTGAGTCGACCCTTTAATATTTATTTATTTGTGCACACGTGTGTGCTGTGTGTGCGTGTGCATGTTTACACATGCCACGATGCCATATGGAGGCCAGAGGACAACTCTGGGGAGCTGATTCTCTCCTTCCACTTTGTTGAGCCTAGAGTTTCTTGTGTCTAGCTGGGCTATGGCTTCCAGATGGTTCTTTTTCCAACTCCCATCTCGCCATAGGGCTGCTGGGCTTGCAGGTGCATGACGCTGCACCTGTGTTTTCACGTAGGTTCTGGGAACTGAACTTAGGTTAGCAGGCTTGTGTGGCTAATGTTCGGACCCACAGAGCCATCTCCCTGGTCCTAATCTACCCTTTGCCTAAACGCCCTTTTCCATCCCAAGGAACCAAGCTCGTCAGAGGGTGGTTATCTCGAGTTGAGAGCAGAAAACAATAAGATGTACTTGAAAGCAAGGAAGATGCCGAAGCTGGCGAGAGCTGTGTCAAAAGGACAACGTAGTGAGTTCAAGGCCAGTGTGGGATTCTGAGACCCAGTCTCACGAAGGGAGGGAGGGGCTGGGGAAATAGCTCAGTGGTGAAAGTGCTTGCATGAGATCCTGAGTGAATCGGCAGTCAAGAAAAGCCAGGCACATAGCGAGAGCACCTGTAACATCAATGCTCTCCTGGGGTGACAGGAAGTGAGACAGCTGGCCTGGTGTGGGCAGTAGAAAAAGAGCGGAGTCTCTTTGAAACAAAGCAAACACCAAGGATCAAGACCCAAGCTCTCCTCTGACCTTCACATTCTCGCCACGGCATACCCGCGCCTGCATTTATACCCACAACAAATAAACAGATTCTTTTCAAAAAGTGTAGAAGGAAAAATGGAAAAACAACAAAGAGCCAGTACTGAGCAGTGCAATGCATCCAGAAATGCATCCAGCAATGCATCCAGCAACGCATCCAGCATGTCTAAAGTCGTAGGCTTCTGTGGATGGCAAAAACAAAAACACACAAACAACAGAGAGGAAGATCTCTGCCTTTGGAAGACATCAAGGAAAGAAATCAAGGAAAGAAAACTAGCAAAGGAGAAGGTAACAGCCATGCATCCTGATCTTTCTGTATGACCTTGCCTTTGTAGAACCAAACAAGGGAAGAGGGGAGACTTGTCTTCATTGAGGTATGCCAGCTGATAAACGAAGAAACAGAGCAGCATTTGGTAAGCTCCAATGGGACAGGCACATAAGCGGGGACATCCATGGCTTACCAGACAACTCCGCAGGACACAGGAGCCCCTGCCAGGGCTCGGCACCTAGAGACACAGGAGCCCCTGCCAGGGCTCAGCACCTAGAGACACAGGAGCCCCTAC